>OX365949.1:43811101-44236715 GCA_947247005.1 Spisula solida
GAGAGTTTCCAGAGTTTGTTCCTCTTACTAAGCAGATTGATAAATATAATAATTGGTTAGTGCATAGGCACATGATTTCAAATTATCTGAGTCACGGTACCCCATAGTTTCAAATGATTTGAGTGTAACCTTTATATAGAGAAGGTTGGGCAACTGCCATGTTTAGCCGCAACGGATATGACGTGTTTGTTGTGACAACTGTAGAAAAACTGTGTATCAGCTTTCGTAACGTCATATCCGTTGCGGCTAAACATGGATGCTACCCAACCTTCTCTCTATATAGGAGGCACTAAGAGTATTTAGTGCCTAGGGGTTAGTGAAGTGGATGGAGTAAAGGTTTATCCTGTTCGGCTGTCGAAATATTATCGGATTTAACTTCGGCTCACCCGATAAATTCCTCCGCCTTGCCAGATAAACGTACTCATCCACCTCACTAACCTATTACTCTCTTTATGAGTTGACAGGAATAAAATGTGTGCATTTGTTTGGTAAGAGGTCTTAATTTCGTGGACTCAAATAAATTGCTACAGAAAGACAATAATAATTATTTTATAAATGTTGCGGGTCTGTGATTTCAAGGTTGGGGTCACTGGAAAATACCGAACATTCGTATCTTACTGAAACTACCGAACTAAAACATGACTACGCTATCGTCTGTGGGGAATGACAAGTGGGTAAAAAGATAACAAGGAATAAAACCAATATCAATACCAACTTTTTATTAAACCCCAATCGTGCTTAACGTAACAAGTTTAACATAGCTCAGCATTTTTTTGTAAGTTAAGAGATAACATATTTGTATAGTATATTCCGACAATCTGCGTGACGCTCGTGAATGTTCTGATTATTTCTTTAGTTTTCGTCGGGGCAAACTTTATAGAGCGTATCATCTTCGATTGCATGCCACCAACATTTCGTTACTAAAATCAAGAAACATCCTGCAGGCCAAGAAACCGCATATGAACTAATTTCAGCAGATACAGACGAGCATTCTCGTGCCAATGTGGACATCGTTCGGTCATTTCCGTATTCTACAATTACTAATCATATTACGGACGGAAATGATCGAACAATGCGATTGTGCACGAAGAGAGTGCCGAAGATTAACGAGTGCTAATTAAATCATAACACATTTAATGTGGAACCACACTATATATGCCCATGCCGTTACTATGACGTCGCGAAGTTACCATGGACAACTCTTTTTGACGTCGTTCCCTGGAGATTAAAGGAACCAAGATATAGTTCATACAAGGCTTAATATTTTTTATAGTGTGGTTCCACCTTAATAACACAATAACTCCAGACGATCATAAAATATGAAACACTTTAAAACTACTCCAAATGGTTTCAAGTGTTTTAAAAAATAAATTCTGACTTTTTCATATATGTTATTATTGACTTTCATCTGGAGTGTCACCAGCTCATCTAGGCCAAAATAAAATATTGTTTGTTTCCCCTTCCCGAAAAAAGTCCCCTACCCATAATATTTTTGATCCATCATGTTGAGCATGAATCAAAGAGAGCTTTATGCAAGGCATATAATGTTTGTTTATCTCTTCAGAGTCAATGGCAATGACCCTCACAACTCACCGTACACAAGGTCACAATGTATTTAAAATTGTTATCAATAAAAAATAGTAGAAGGAGTAAGGTGCGTAAATGCATAGCAAAAATTATTGGCAATTTTAAACAAAATTGGGTCGGGAAAGGGATACAAACAATATTTTATTTTTGACCCTACGGGCAATATATTTCTCCTTTTCGTCTACCCACCCTAGTCCATCCTCTGACAACAGGATAATGGTGCTGAACTTGACTAACCACTGATGAAGGAGGCTGTATATTTCTGAGTCATTATGCACTCGTTGTAAACTTGACGTATTATGTGAACACCCTTGGCGGGCAGGCGGGTGGCGGGGTCCAGTAATTTATCTGTACTTTTACTTCATGTGTGCAAGTTTTCAGGTATATAGGCCTACCTGATTTAAGGTTTTTGAGTATACCAAAAAGTCTTTTCTTTATTTTCTGTATATAAGTTGAAATTTTTATCAGGATTTCAGGTTTTTCAGAAATGTTTACTTGCACCCATGTTAATGTCATCTTCAAACTTGGTGACAATGTTTATGGGCATAATATCCAGACCAAGTTCGATTATGAACCCAATTGGTCTATGCAGATCAACCTGGATTATGGCACTTGCATTACCAAAAAAGAGAAATAGGCCAAGTTTGATTGTGTTATTTTCATTCCGCAGTCCTCAGACGGGTGTATTTGGTTCTTGATTAGTATTTACATTATTCTGACTCTTAGAAACATTAATTTTGCCAAAGTTTAAAATAAACTATAAGATTTATCTTTCATCAGTCGTCTGGAGAAGTGCGCCTTTAAAACAACAAAAATAATAATATAACATTATCACAAATTTTAATTTTCTCGGAAGTGAAAATAATGAATAAATGCAAAACGTATTTTGAAAAAAAGCAACATTCACACATGATAATGCATAATATATTAATAGTTTTATGATTGAGTTGAGATACATACATCAAACGTCGTCTACAAATTTGAAACACAGTGTAAAACAATAACGTTTTTATAATGTTTTGTGAATATAATATAAGAGTCATAATGATTGTTTATTCATTATAATAAAATATAGTTTATATAATAATATATGTACAATGTATCACGTATATAAACAATATCAAATTTCTTATATCGCTGGCTTAGGATGAGAAGGTCGTTAGTACAAAAACGCTATTTTGAGAAAACAAGCAAAAACTGTCTGAAAACTTCTCATACGTATGGCAAGCTTTTGAAACTTCAGTTTGGTCAACATGACCTATTCCGAATTTCCTGAAAATTAAATAGGCCCATAGCTTGAGAAGCGCCTTGTGATGCAGATTTCAAATATTCATGGGTCTTATAAGGACTTACGACCTTCTCTTCTAAGCCAGCGATATATATGATTATATAATTAAATCCTAAATGAATATTTAGACTCTTCCGAATACAATAACAATATTTGCACATTAATGTACATGTAGATCTATATAATTAAAACTTAAAAATAGTTGATAATTAAAACAGTTTTAAAACAAGTAATACAATTTTTAAATATAAATGGCACTCATGTATGAATGTAAATAACAAATACCGATTTTAAAAATTCGACATCCTACTTCAACAAAAAATATAACACACATTAAGAAACGGGAACCAATCCTTGGAGATCTGACTGGTTCCATCGCAATATTGAAAGTAGTTATGTCCATTTTCGTTAAAAATAAAGGATGATTTTTTAATCAAGCTGTGCTAGGGGCCATTTTTGCACATTCTGTGTAATCTGGTCCCAATTCCCAAATCTTACATTACATTAGGTTGGGACCCAAACTGCAAGATTAATGGGAACCAGAGTAATTTCTGTGTGGAGGTTGATGTAAGTTTATCCGACTGGTTCCCCCATCCACGACCGTATTGACGCTCCCTGATAATTACGGTGCGTATCGGGAGCTTTGAAGGTGGTCTGGTATGCGGTGTACTTCAAAATAGAAAATTCGAATATCGGCAACAAAAGTAGGACAATGTTACCTTCGTATATTACATGACTGTGCACTTATCACATATTAGCAATATGCGGTCTACCTGTACAGCAGTTCCGTAAAGCCGTGTCGGACTTGAATTCAACTCTTCGACAAAAACAAGATGACGTGACTCGGCCTCAAGACATATTATTTTGTCCAACTCGTATGTAAGATCCACTATGTACATGCATTTCCATTCTGAGACAGTATACCCATATATACAACGATAATCCAGAAAATGTGATTATTGCAAACAGAGTGTAACGCTAAGCAAGCAGATCTACACACACACATCCATAAAACAAAATAATTACAAATACATGTACATGTTTTACACACTTAAATATCTTTCTAAAATAGTTTAAACAAGCTTCGTTAAATAAAATGGTAAACATATATAGCATTTAATATACACAAAGGGATTGGGCAAAAACTTTGTATGACAAAAAGGACAACGTTTCAGTGGCTTAGGTTTGCATGTATCAAACTTCAATCTATTACTATTGGTGTGAAATTTATCGTGCAATTCAATTAGTAAGTTATAAAAGATCAATCGGAATGTATATATGCAAGTATTACTATTTATACTGTAGTATAAAATGAAATAAAATGGAACAAAATGCAGACTTTTCTCCGTATGGAATGGTATGATGAGAGTTAGTGTATACGACACATACATACTCGCACATGTATCACAAAACCCCTAATAATGCAACCATTGGTATCAGGAGCTTGCCTCCCCTTTTTACCATGTTATGTCCTTACCCCCTTTGCTTATTACACGTATAGTACAGAGATATTGACACGATCCTAACCTCTATGCATTAATATATAACATGATTCTTGCGTTGAATATATAAATTTCCGCGAGCAAATTGTGCAATATCGGTTTTTATGATATTTTGTGTTTGTATTACACATCAAGCGTCTTCTTGATACTCCCGCATGAAAATATACAACCGGGGTTATAAATACATGTATAATCAATATATCAGCTGTTAAATATTGCTAATAGAAGGTTGAGGATCACGTCAAATTTTCCATACTGTACACAGCGTAAACGAAAGTGTGCAACTCGTAAAATGTCTGAAAAGCGAGAATATTTCCTGGGCCTATACCATCCACGAAACAACTTAAGTTATTGCTCAGCTGAGACTGTTATTTTAAATTTATTATATGACTACAATTATAGACTTGTGATGTCAATTGCTACCAGAAACTGTGTATTTATTGTTACATAGTGATTTATTAGGTGATTTTTAAATGAAATGCTCATGGACATCCAACAGTAGTGAACAATAAAGAACTTCGTACTTGAGCTTGTTATAGCAGAATCAAGTTTTTACTTTAAATGTTTATATCTTTAAAAAACTTTTTCTGTTAAATTCGGACTTCTTACGTATTACTCTATTAAATTGGCATCTAACTGTGATGAAACAATATATACAAGAATACATTAAAAACATTTACCCAACAAAAATGTTTTTAAAATAGCAGTCTCAGCTGAGCAATAACTTAAAGTTTTTTCGTGAATGGGGGCCAGGGTACTCCTTTATCAAAACATTTACGGAAACCTTAAACCCACGTCCAACTTTAGTTTCTTAATACATGTAATTCTTTTAACAACTTCATTTTGTGACAAAGGGATCATCAATATTAGCATTGATTCAGTTAAATGGACTCCTGCGTATCATATCTCTTCCGTACTTGTAGTTGGAAAAAACATTATAAGGAATTTAAATTTTAGCGTAAGTTTAAGATGACTGTAAGTGTTTTGATAAAACAGAACACAGGGCACTGTCTGAACTAAGATACGTGTATAGTCAGACTGGCATATTTAAAAAATAAAGCAAAGAAGGAAAACATATATACATGTCGCATACACAATAATGTTCCATAAGTTTGTAGTCTCTAGAGGTTTTCGCTCTAGAGCATGTATTAACAAAGCTTCGTAGATTGTTTTGTTTAAGAAAGACACATTTTCTAAGTTTGTTCTGGGAAGAATATCTATTCTACGGTCCCTGTGTCTATTTTACGGTCCCTGGTTTGTTCAATACTTTTGAAGATTTTTACGAAAAAAGATTAGTTTTTACCTAAGCTGGATGTTTTTCATCAATTAGAATTGTCACAGACCTTTGAAAGTCTGCTACATTTTTATTTGTAAGTGAAACAATATGTCTAGTCTAAAAAGGAGAGGGCTAATGAAGGCTAAGCCTGTTGCCCTATACTATTTCGTCCGAAATAAAATATAATATTAAACTAAATTAAACTAATATGTCTGGAAAGTTTTCTTGAGAAACAATATAAGAAGCTATGTGAACACGGGTACATGTTTATGTTACAATATATCATGGGACGTATACTATGGCACAGCATGATAGGATTAGTTCCCTTGGACCCTTAGCAACCATATGCATGGACCTAGAAATATCAACATATTAACTATAAAGCGAAACAAATTAAACGTCCCGAAAAACTTCAATATACACAATGCCGTGTAATGTTACTCATGTCCATGGCCCGTTGCCCTAGCAAAGCGCTACCGAGCGCATTTATTCAGTTACCTCGCGTACTGTGTAATAGTGAAATTGCAGCGTAGCTCTTTGCTAGGCTAATGGACTTCAGGTTTTTCTATGATATACCCGGGAGATTACACCAACTGGTAGCCTATACAACATTGGACCCTTAGCGACCCGTACCAAAAACAATATCAACAAAATATATTGTGCAAATGTTCCAACAAGACCCCTTCGTTTTTTCTTATATTCCATCGATAGTAATAAAAGAAGTCCAAGCCAGTTAAAAAGTTTAAAACAATCAATGTTTATCTCAATACATGGTTAATTGAATTTGACAAAGTAGTTTTGTTGAGTAAAAACTTACATTGAAACCCGGCAAATAGTGTTATTCATATTTTAGAACAAAATTGAAAAATGAAATCCTAGGAGAAAATTGAGGAATGGTCTAGTTTGAACATTTGCTCAGTATAGTAATTTGCTACGATGTTTGAAAAATATTCGGCATTTTTAAACGTTCGAACTCCGAACATTATGGAATGTTTGAATGCAATTTAATACCACCTTGACATAATCTTACGGACGAACATGTAGAGTCTATATGATGAGATACCGATTGATAATAAATTTGCCCGAAGTTCATGACTTCAGAAACGGTTTATACCTAATTGTGAAACTTTATGAATACACAATTCGAAAATTTGGTTAGCTCGATCGGTAGAATTCGATGAAATCCGTAGATTTACCGAATTCCTTTTATTGTAATCTATCATGACGATAATAAAACCCTCATAAAATACCCTATTTGAAAAAAAGTATGGAAATGGCTCTGTTAGTACCTTTTTATGGCAAGGGGAATGTATATTGGCACATGTATCATACAGAGCAAGACTTATGAACTGTCCGCGACTTCACTTGAAACACATCCTTTTCGTAGTCTGTGAGTTTCTCAATACACTCAATAACTCCCGCGTTATATTTTATTCTTTTGTACATTTTTACTAATAAGTTGTGATTATAGTCCTTATGTTTATGGCTATGACCTTCAAAATTACCAGCTTTTGTAGTCTGGTGCACGGCCGTTATTGTTTTTGTGCCATCTATCACAGAATGTTTGGATTTTCTAGCATTGTAAACAAGCCAATTGTCATACGCCCGACGCCCTATCACAACTTCCGCTATATCCTTCCACGGATAAGCACGCGTAGTAATAAAGAAGTCCTCCGCCCAACCGGTGAATACCTTACCTCTGTCTTTAGCAATTTTTGTAACATTTGCCCAAGTGGAACCTTCATCTATTGTGACGTTATCAACGTTAGTTCTATGACCAACTATCAACACTGGAGTATTCAAATTTACACTAGAATTTAAGAAATTTAAAAGCGTTTTCAGCAAAGAATCTGTAAACAATATATCGCCATTACTATACGCATAAAACGTGGAATTATAGTTCTCCATAGCGTCCCGATACATATACTTCAACACGGGTATTCCATCAGCAGCTGCTACACTTATATGCCTAGATTCCCAACCTGACTTTGAGCACGCTTCAGCTACAGACGATTCATTGGTGAAAACCACAGGAATGACGAACGGCCGCAATGATAACCAATTTGTAACAGTTATATTATGGACCAAATCTTTCTCGGAATTTCCGTTCCATGAGGTGAAAATGGTCAACAAAGGAAGAGCAGCTTTAGCTTCGATTTCGGATTTCAGTTTTTCAAGCAGAGTTAATGTTGTGTTATTAGGGTTTTCTGTAGGAGCGTTCTCGGTGACTGTAGTTACTGGGTCCTGTCTAGTAGCGACTGTTGTTGTTTTATCTAAAGCCGTAGACGAGGAAGATACCTCTATCTTTACACTGTTGTCAGATTGTTCCATTAGTTTGAGGTACCAAGATATGGAACCAAATTTGTCCCTCAAGACAGCCTGAAAAGTTACAAAATGACAACTGTTACTCGTTACAAACCAGTTCATCTTTTATTGATTGGGAAACAATGAAAAGCGTTCCATTTTATTACAAAGAATGGGACTTCTCGATCACGAAGAATGTGTAGCTTAGATTAATACACCTTGAATGCGTACCCATGGATATTGAATAAGTCCATAAGTGTATCCGCTGTTTGCTGGTCCTATAGCAACACTTATCAACCAGACGCTGTTTCTACCAATATATTAAAATTGATTAAATAACTAAACACAACACAATGTTCATAAGAAAACAGAAAAATAACGACTTAAAATGCTATAAATCCTCTACTTCTGTTATGAAGGGCTATCACATTTTCATCTTTTATAGGTCCTCGCAGACAACATAATGTTTTCGTATTATCTTTAAGGTTACACAGCAGTATTATACTGGTAGTAAGGTCTGACAAGGCAAGGGGATCAATCCATTGTAAACAGTCAAAAAACAGTAAGTCAGACAAACGAACATTGAGAAATACTCGAGTGATCTAATTTTGCATAGGCCTACTTTGAGCGTGATTTATTGATAGACAGTTTATTTCAAATTTCAGTAAGCCATAGGCCCATGTGAACATACAAATAACACAATACAATTTTCATATGACAGTAGCAAGTGGCAAAGGTAGTTATGCAGTCGGTTTTAATAATGATGTATGTATTACTATTATAGTATAAACAAGAAAAACAAGAAAAACAAAGTGTCAACATAAGAAAAGTGGACAGGACAGTTTCTGGCAGAGAAGATGTATATTATATTGGTAGTACTACATATATCTAGTACTACAAAAAAAAAAAAAAAAAAAAAAAAAAAGTACTACATATATCATGAAAACAAATCTAATCACTTATCAATCAGTTTAAGCTTAACAGTAAACGAACAGAGAACATACAAACAACCAAAAGTTATATAAATGATAGTTTGGGGTAAAACGTTATAAAATATAAACGAAAAGTGTGATTTTTGGAATCCGTAGACTTCATTGTCACTAGTCATGTATGTGACAGTGTACTACTCTGACAACTAGACTCATCGACTTACGAGTGGAAATATCAAGACATCTTGTGCAAATCAGTTACTGTCGTGTGACAAGTGTGACAAGTTTACAATAATTTTGGGATAAACATTACAAATTATACGCTGGACGGTGAGTGAGCACAAACTCTCAGTAGAAACACTTTGTCCCCAGCAAACTACTTACTCGTAATTGCTTGCTGTACAGTTCGACATCAAGCGTGCCTTCTCAATTCAAGTTATTATTTTACATAGTCTTAATATTTCTCTTATTTCAGTATATTAGCCTACCGTGAACAGGTAATTTCAGCGTTTTCATCTTTAGATTTGCATGCTGCCCCCAAATGTCCCATGGTCAATGTAATGGATGTGTATACTCTTGTACATTATGTATGGGAAACAGATCCACCATAGGGATCATCTCCAAGCAATATCTAGGTAACTTGCCCTCAGGTATGAGGTCAAATGTCAGTACTTTCTTGAGAGTATATCATGATTTTGCTGTTGATTGGTTGTAATAAGTGGTTTCTGCTTTCTTATAAATGCTGACATACTAAATGGTTCTGATATAGATCTATAAACTGTTGTTTTGGATATAAGATCACATTATTACCTTTTGCTTCTTACTAAGCTTTCTTGTTGATTATTCTCAATAGTAATAAATAAATATTTACATTTTGCTTTTTTGGTGATTGTTAATGAATATTTTGAAGGTTGCCTGCCTTCCTTTTATTAAGTGAACTTGCCACTTTCTCCCCTCTTCCATTATTTCATTGCAAAGTTCTTCGATTTTCACAATATTATCATTACCTCTGTGACTTTAAAACCTTGTTTTCTCAAAAAAACACTCCGACAACAATGTATTATCAAGTGATGACATTTTCAAGACAGTCAGCAAACAAAAACAGGAAATGACGCCATAAGTAAAATGATGACGTCACTTCCTGTTTTAAAGCAAAACCTATTTTAACAAGTACCTATTTTAGAAGTAGAAATTACTTTTATACACTTTCACAAAACAACAGTCAAATTCATTAAACGTTAAAAAAGTTATAAAGGATTTAGGTAGGTCCTCGTTTTTTTGGGACACCCTGTACAGTGTATATTATATTTTTCTTGTCTTGGTCAACTGTATTATATTTATATTGGTTTTTTTTGTGTCAAAGGTAGTTTTATTGTTCATTAATGTCTCATCCACATTTACAATTATTCAATACTAAAATATGTAATTATTAAACTGTTTATATATTTATATTAATAGCTATAAACGTACGGTATTTCGTTTGGGGCAACATAAATAGTATTACAGACGCATGTAAAATTTCATGAAAATTTGTTGCACCATCACGGAGATATTGGTGTTCAAAACTTCAAACTCGATTTTCTCAAAACTATTAAATTTTCGTTACTGGTTTCTGGAATTAATGTGACGATACTTTAGCATTAAAACTATTTCAAGAATATTATTTTTGAATTACCTCCCTTTAATAAAATTATACTTTTTAATCAATTATATAATGGTGAATGTTTTCTAATTATAGTTCAAATTATGACGTTAAACGAAAGTAAAATATATTCCAACAAATGAAAATAAATTATTTGACCATCGAATTTCCAATTATAGGTCATAAATATTATTTACCATTTGTTATTTAACCCATATCAAAGCTGTGTTACAGCGCAAAAGCAAAACAAAGCAAAACAAAACAAAATTTTTGGAAGTCTGCATCGGGCGTCGTGTTGCTGACTTAAAAACGTGATAATAATGAAATGTGTATTTATCGAAATACATGTATACAGTATAATTATAATGTATTATGACATAACTTCAAGGTAGATGTCTGCCCACCGTTCTGACGGTCCTTCAGAAAGTATTATGTGGCACTGTTTATGTACTTCATATGCTTCTCGGGTACTCTTATGTTTTCAGATTAGATTCATACATTTCTGTGCAGGTTATTTCTCTGTTTTGATGACAATGTCCTCGATAAAGCATTCGACGTCTCTGCTTTCAGTACTCTTGACTTATTGATGTTTGTCGTTACTCCTGTTCGAATCTTTTGTTTTATACTTTCGGTCTGTCATTCTTTAGGAAGATATTCACCTTCTTGTGCTTAACCATCTTATCTAGGGTTTCCTGTCGTATTCACAGTTCTTCCCAATTTTTCTTACGAGTTTCAGTTCAGTTTTCCCTCACTCCCCACCTCCAATCTATGGTTTCCTATGTGTAAAGCTTTCACTTGTAGACAACAACTTTCTGAGTCACTTCATAAAGTTTCCCCTTTGACTCTTACCCTGGTTAATTTGTTGGGGAATAACACATGCTGGTAATGAGTATGCAGCAAATATCATTGATATCTTTGTCCGAACTTCTGCTTCCCCGTGACCTGACTAAATCAGGCTTTCCCACTGTTCATTCGGAATGTGTCAATGTAAACTTTTTTACAAAGTTTCTGAATATCTTTATGTTTTTAGTTTAGATATCTCCATCTAAATAATATTGCATTTCGATAAAATGTCTACCAATTTTAGTTCCATAATCCTGTAATTTGGTTTTAAAGTAAAATATTCTTGTTCAAAACCCCGTATCTCAATATGTTTTTCTGGAATTCAACTTGGCTTCAAATTCTAACGTTGAACCCGTAACGTAATTGTTTTTCAATGTTTAGCAAAATCAATAGCTATAAACGTACGAAATTTCGTTTGGGGCAACATAAATAGTATTACAGACGCATGTAAAATTTCATGAAGATCCGTTGTACAATCACGGAGATATTGGTGTTCAAAACTTCAAACTCGATTTTCTCAAATACGACTAAATTTGCGTTACTGGTTTCTGTAATTAATGTGACGAAATGTAGTTTATTTTAGGTCGATTGTGAAACAAGTTATTTCAACTCATATTAGTTAATCACACTTGGCAACTAATTCTTGATGTTATCTATCGCCACGACGGTATAAGTGAGAAACCAGCTTCCCTTATTTGCTGAGTATCTTGAACGTGGGATTCAAACCTATATCGTATCTCGCGTTATCATAAAATGATGCGATGAATACAGTGCATGTATCAGCTAAATATTTCTCAATATTATTTTATAATGATAACATTGAATTTGAATATAACATGTTCACAATGATGGCCGTCACAATTGTTTCTGATGGTAGGTTTTGTTATGAAAGCCTAGCGACAGGTGGTATTGCGATATACCATTTACTTCAAATCGTATATATTTCGCTAACTTGATGTCTTTTTTGAAACGCAAAACAAGCGACATTTGCTAATTATCTGTGTGTTTGAAATTCAAAACAAATGACATATGTGTAATTGCAAGTTTTAAAAAACTCCATATACGTTATTATATAATATGAGTATAAATGGCATTGTAGTTCACCGATTCCAATAATTGGCAATTTTGTTAATATTTTGTAACGTTTTACCCCCTTTTTCTCAAAATATTCAAGGGTGGCAGAATGTCACTCGTAAGAAATTCCATTCCAAATGTCATGTCTACTGAAATCTGCGAAGAAACAACTTTAGACTCCAATGCAAGGTATCTTGGGTTTGGGGCCGGGCTACTATAAAATAACTCGCTTCGTTCACTCGCTCCGCCTTTTTTAAATAATTAAATGTTTAATTAACATGTTCTAACTATTGCTTATAACAAACCTGAAGATCTCCCTCCACAACTCTGTACACAGATGATGTCTTCATGTCGTCAAACGCATTAGTGTACAAATACATATAGACCGACAGACACGCTATAAATAGTAACACTATTCTCCATACGGGTACTTTCTCCTGACAGGCGGACATTCTACGTCCGGGTAAGTAACTCAGGCAACTGAAAATACAAAATAAAACACGTATAAATACATATACTAGTTGGGGACAAAGTAGCCGTCGGTATTCAAACTTCGCAAGTTTCCGGTTATGTCAAAAACTTTTACATTAAATTAAAGAAGGGAAATTTCGAGACCAAAATATTTGGTCGGTTTGGACAACATGTCGGTTTTCTCACATTACAATGTACTATCAATCCAACCTGTGTTGTTAGCAACCTAAATCAATCATCCACGTGTTTAAGGCAATCACAAGTAACTAGTTGTCCAAAGTGGCGTCCCAAGTGGTATCCCAAGTGATGTCCCAAGTGATGTCCCAAGCGATGTCCCAAGCGATGTCCCAAGTGATACCCCAAGTGATGTCCCAAGCGGTGTCCTAAGTGGTGCCCCAAGTGATGTCCCAAGTGATGTTCCAAGTGGGTTCCTAAGTGGTATACCAAGTGTTGTCCCAAGAGATGTCCCAAGTGGTGCCCCAAGTGATGTCCCAAGTGATACCCCAAGTGGTGTTCCAAGTGGCGTCCCAAGTGTTGTCCAAAGTGATCAGTTTATATTCTAAATATATCTGTTTTAAACATCCGTCGATAAATTCCTTGATTTGAAATAATATTGGAGATATGTTCGAATTTATCCTTACATTTGCAGTATTTCTGACCCCGAAATCCTTTTTTTACTAAGATAAACTGCATTTTTATTTATATTTAATGAAAATATTATATAATTTATGTGACCACTTGTAAAATTCGTATATGATAAACTAATTCCTACCTGTACATTATATAGACAATTACTGGAACTAATCATTCAATCCACATACACGAAACTCAGCAAAAATACAAAACCAGTATAATTATAATGTTCGTGGTAAGTTGAAGCATAATAATATAATCAATTGAAACGCGGATATGAATTATGGATAATTTCTGTTCATAGAAATGAGAGATAGCTGTTATCGGTTAACACACGGTGTCATACGTATTTGTTACCATGCAGATTAATTTACAGGTGCCTAAAATACACATTGATTACACGCCAAATACGCAATCGTGAAAGCTCGGCTATTTCCGTTTGTCTCCGGTAAATATTGCAATGCATACAGACCCGGCGTGGTGATCAGAATAACCAAATACCTACAATATTATTTGGATTATATACCTTGTACTAGTATCTACCAATTTGCACCCCCTTGTCACACCCAGGATCAAAATAAACATAAAGGCACGCCAATAAACTACCTAAACACTAGCTAACGTATGACTACTGATTCACGTGCATGTCGATTTTTATCTTTTATGAATGACATTCTATTCTTACTCATATCTTGCATAAGATAATTTCATTGATTGAATTGTGCTGTGTAAGACCAATAGGACTTAAAGCTCGACTGTCGTATTACCTGTAGACCCCGAGGCCGCAGGTCTATTAGAATGTATAAAGCAAATTGGCAAGGGAGAAGCACGTGACCAAGCGTCGATGCCCGATTGGCTAATGTCTCAGTCTGGCTTTCGATTTCAAGTTTAAAGTAGCTTTTTACCATACTAGGTACCAGTTTTCCTCTTTTTAGACTGTCCACTGTTCCCAAGCGGATCACGGAAACGTAGTAACACCGTGCACCACTGTACATAAATTCTTACATACAAGTTTCAAGTAGAGTTGGTTAGGTTAGATTAACCGGTAATAAAGTCGGTAATACTGGTCGGTAAGTTATCTGGCTGCAGAAATCTATTTCACTTGTTTTTCTCGGGCGTAACAACCTCGAGAACATAAGACAACCTCGTGTTTTTGTTCTCTATCTAAAACGGAGCTAAAGCCGATGTGGAATTCCTCATCGGGTCCTAGGCTTAAACACTGTAACAATTTAAAAAAATCCATAAAGTTTTATACGTTTATTGCATTGTAATGAATTATGCAACATGTGTTCTTTAGAGGATAATACAGGGTTGTGATGGGCGGGGTATAGATAATCGGCCCACATGAAGTGGCTTTAGGTCACGTGATTTTGTTCTGCTAGCCGCGATCAATAATCGGCTATCACGTGATGACCAGTTACGTAATAATGGCCCGGGAAAATATATAATCAGAGGAAAACAGCTCAAATATGTTACTAGTTATAGTCCAGTTAGGATATTGTGACAGTGACGTTGCAATTTATGTGTACGCAAAAGATCACAACCATTGTGTAAACAGGTAGAGCGAAGTTTAGTATGTTAGTTTAGCATTGAAATTATAGTTGTTTGTACAGTATAAGCCTTAAAAATTGGTTTTACACTGTTAAAGTGGACTCGACTGCTGCATCACTGGATTTTTATCCTGACTGGACTATACATACGTACTTTATATAAATATAACCTAACACTTGTAATGTGTGAGTTGCATTCTGAGTACCGTGATTAACTGTTAGTCTGGTCCCCGACCTTTTTTAAGCTTTTAAGTAAATATTACAACCAAAATTGTTAAGATCGAGAACCAGACTAAGTAATTGTTGACACCGCCCTTACTTGAATTGAAACTTTAACAATACATATCCCAGGAAATAACAAGTGACTGTTATATCCGTACACGTATTTCCGGGATGAACTATTGAAGTATGTAGGCTATACAGTATCCGAAATGGACAAGGTCGGAAAAGTCTGATAACAAAGCTTTCTTTCCAATGATGGTAATTTGCGAATTTCAGTCTATCCGACACATTTCTATTACAGCTTACCAATTCAAACAAAGTGTCCTAATAGAATCTACATGTACTCGAAAATAAATGTTTTTATTTGTTCATGGTAGTTATCATGTAAATAAATAAATATACCAGATTTATATAGCGCCTTTTTCATGCGAACACACGTTCAAAGGCACTTTACAGTATAGTGTTGCAGCCACAAGGGCGCAGGTGCATCCTCTACCAGTGCAGCTACAGCACGATCTGGCCAAAGGGACAAACTGAGAGAAAGCCCCTGAAGGGAGAGAGAGGCATTACATACGGGCATGTCCGGCGCTGCAGAAGTGCGCCTTTAGTTTTTATTTCGAATAGATAGCCTGGTTCTTTAATGTGCCCGGTGTATAGCACCGATACACAGCTTCCTGGCACCTTTACCCATTATACTTTGCGTAGATATGGGTTTCAACTAAACCTTTGATAAAACGGAAACGGCCGATTATAACCGAAGCGCGCGCAATGCATTATGGTAGTTCAGCCATAATTCGGCTAGCTTTATACTTGTCTATCCATTTTTATATGATCTTTCGTTTCATGCAACCACAATGGTATGCTTATTTTGTGATAGAACATTTCGAGGTTTGTGGCGTCTGATTTTGTGATCGAGTGTAGTCACAAAATAAACGGAAACTAATTCCTAGCTTATACCACTAATATTACAGTATAAAAGAACCAACATTATTCAAACAGGAAGCCAGACAATATCAATTTAACACATTGCTGACAGGAATATAATACTGGAAAATTATTATTCGCGGTGGATTATTTTTCGTTCATTTCGTTGATGAAATACATCGCGAAATTAAATGCCCTCGAATTATTAACCACAAAAATACGTAACAAGAGAATTTTTTTCAATATTCTAAATCCACGAAGTCAAAAGAAACCACAAAATTACTATTTTACCAAATTCCGTGAAATTTAATACCCATAAAATCTAATCATGAGTTTACAGTAACACTCCTGTGTCAGAGGAAACCAGCGTCCGTAGACCATGCTGGGTTCGTAGAGGTCACAAACCAAAAAATAAAATTGTTTTTTAGCTCAATGTAAAGTGACAATAGAAAGCCAAATATTGTATCTATGGCCAGTTGACACACATTATATGACATTTATTATCGCCCTTCTTGTTTTCAATGTATCTGAACGAAATTGAGGAACATTATATGTTAAATGGTTTCAGTGGTGTGGATATTGGAATATTGAAGTTGTTTTTATTATTATATGCTGATGATATTGTAATTATGGCAGTAAGTGAAGATGAACTGAAAAGAGGATTGTTATTTTTGGAAGAATATTGTGATCGATGGAAGTTAACTGTTAACTTTTATATATTATTTATTAAAGGAAACAATTTGGAGATAGTAAAGACTTTTACATATCTAGGAATTGTGTTTACAATTGGAGGTTCATTTGCGACAACTTTCGAAACATTAGCAGGCCTGGCATCCAAAGCAATTTTTAAACTAAACTCTTATTTGATTAAATTCTCTACCATGAATGTAAAGAGTAAATTAGATTTATTCGACAAATTAATCCTACTTATTTTAAATTATGGATGTGAAGTTTGGGGATTAAATGACTCTATGGTTTTAGAAAGAATACACATAAATATTTGTAAACGTATATTAGGGGTAAAAATTCAAACTCAAAATAATTGTATTTATGGGGAGCTTGGAAGAACATCATTATTAACAATGAGAGCTGTACATGTTATAAGATATTGGCTTAAAGTTATAAGAATGGATGAAAATAAATATGTAAAGGCTATGTATAATTGTAGAAATTTAGAGACAAACCCAAATTCCAAATCATGGGCTAAGTCTGTGTGTAGTTTGCTACAATCACTAGGCCTAAATTACGCGTGGATAAATCAAGGTGTAGGGAATGAGAAAATGTTTTTATCACTTATAAAATCTAGATTAAGCGACGTATTTATTCAAAAATGGTATACATACATATGTACCTCAACCAGAGCAAAAACTTATACACTTTTTTTCTAGTTTTCAGTTTCAACCCTGTTTGACTGATGTTAACGTAAGTAAATTTAGAACTGGGCTTTGTAAATTAAGAGTATCATCTCATAGATTACAAGTAGAATCTGGTAGATGGCATAAGCCAGAACCCATACCATTCCAAGAAAGAAAATGTCATTTTTGTCAAACTTTGGAAGACGAATTTCATTTCATATTAGAATGCCCGATATATAAAGATATAAGAATGACATATATTGATAAATACTATTGGAAAAACCAAATGTATCCAAATTTATTGAATTAATGAAATCAGAAAATAAAAAGACTAATAGAAACCTTGCTATATTTTGTCATAAAGCTTTTAGTCAAAGAAATATATATTACTATTATTTTGAATGAAAAAAATAATAAAAAAAATAAACGAACTTCTATAGATCTCGCGCTGTCAATCGCACTTTCGTCTTTTTATTTTGTTTTTGTTTTTGTATTTTTTTGCGTATAATACACTGTATTAGTTAGAATACTTATGATGATAATATGTATGTATAGATAATATATTTGACCACTCACATATATATGATATTGAATAATTGTGTACTCATGGATTGCATATGTCTATTGTATTTGAAAATACACCCTATATCATTGAAAAGAAGTAGGTTTCAGCTACAAAATAAGACCAAAAAACAGGGGGTCATGTTTGATATAAGAAATTTTCGTTCGTAACTTTACAGACGCGCGGACTGATTCGATGTTGGTACTTACGCTTTGACAAACATGCCGAAATCTCAAAATATTTAAGATGAAACAGATTCACTACTTCATCTACATGTATACAATACCTTTAAACTCAATTAAATGATTCTAGTTCCATTTTGTCTAGGTATTTCACCATTTCCAGTCAAAGACAAGTTTTAGTAAGAACTATTTTAGTTTTAGGTTCGCGTATGCATTTAGTGGTTTATAACCTAGCGACGACATTGACGGGAACAAAAATGTCGCTTCTACATGAAATATAACGTTGATTAGATCTTTCAGCGAGTATTATTAAACGAATCCCGACAAAAATATGAGAAAAATGTCACTTTTTGCTTTCGATTCATCATAATTATGTAATTGATTTTTGATATTTGTAACTATGGCAACATAATTTAACTCTCCATAATGCAATCAGCGTAATTATATTGGTAGATAACAGCAAATAACGTAATAAATACGTCTTGGTAGTGAATGGGATTAGTTTGGAGGTCTGTAAAGTTGGCAGTTACTTGTAAGTTGTTAATTCAGAAGTTAATTAAAAATTTAATAATCGAATTAACTTCTGACAGAAGTCTATTCAGAGGTTTATTCTAGAAGTTTATTAAGAAGTTTATTCAGAATTTGTTCAGAAGCTTATTCAGAAGTTTATTTCAGCAGTTTATTCCAGGACTTTATTCCAGAAGTTTATTCAGAAGTTTATTCGAATATTTAATTTTGAATTAACTTCTGAATGAACCACTAACTACCAACTTCACAGACTTTTGTTTTGGACAGTATGGGATATGTATACATTTAGATTGCATTTCTGGACTATTTATACGTGGTTTGGATTGTATTCAATTCTACCAGGCCTAAGTGTCAGTCAAAACTTGACCTTTCTGAAATTAATATACTCACAACGCAGTACAGCCCTAGGATGAAATATAAAACTGCTGTATTTTAAAGAATAGGTTGTACCTATAGTGAAATTCACACTTATACTGCATGCACATCGGCTCGCAATGAGAAGTAAGAACGTACTAGACAGCTCGGCTATCGCAACACTCACCGACGTCCCAAACAGAAGCATAAGAATGAAGCCTGGTGATTGGTTTGTTTTAATCATGTGCCCGAATCAACCAATCGAATGTCATGATTCAGCAAAAGTACGCAGCCTGGTGATTGGTTGGTTTTGAGCATGTGCCTGAATCGACCAATCAGACGCCAGGAACCAGCATGGAATGCATTACAGGTAACAAACCACCAAATGCCTACGCGGACCAAAACTCAAGTAGTCCTGTAAAAAACTTTGATTTGGCTGAAAATGGTGGTGTGTCTTGACAAATCAGCATTAGACTCATGTTATTGGGTTTAAATGCTTTGTACACATGTATGTGATGTAATGAAACTGTTTTATTTAGAAATTTTGATATTCTGGCTTAAATATGAAAGTGAAAGTAGGGTTGTGGCTAACGGACTACGAATCAATCCGCGCGTGTGAGAAAATATGTTCACCGCGTTTGACGAACCAAATTTTTCTTATATGATACTCAACCCCCTGATTTCTTTTCATTTTCTTGAGGCTATATGCTATTTCTATTGATTGGTGGATTTTGAGAGGTCCCTATGGACAAAAGTTAGACATTTTTTTGGGTCAGCAATTTGTCACTTTACATTGAGTTAAAGAACAAATTTATTTGGTGGTTTGTTACTTACACCACACCAGCAGCCGCTATCGGTTGATATGGATAACAACACAGACAAATAAACATTATTGCAACAAAAAATAGTCATTCATATTCGGAAATTGTTTTACATAATACATTCTGAATTTAATGCTTCTCATGATTGTGTTTTTTTAAATTTTTTAAACGCATGTGAATCGGAATTTGTAGGAACAACGTGTTAAGAAATATGCCCCTTTTACATGCTTCCATTTCACAACGGTTCTGCATTTTATTTGTATTATTAACACATAATTAATGCCATACATTACATCACTGTCAAATCATTTTATATCAGTAGGACAAAATTTGGTGGTTTGGCCTTAAAAGGACCATATCATGGGTGCGTAAAGTCGTGGTGAATTTTGCATTTGAATAGAATAATAATCCAGGTTTAAATTTGGACTATCTGTTGTGAACCATTAAAACACCAAGCAATGATATAATACTATAGTGCAATTTATATAATATTCGAATATGAGCCGTATATAAAGTCGTGTGTCCTGTAACTCAGACGTTTCTAATTTGAAACAACTGGAGTGCCCGTTGAGAGTAGTTTTAAGTGGATTGTCGTCTGCGTTAATAATAATGATGAAGCTATTTCTCCGTATTAATCTTGTACTTGTATGTAAAATTGCAAACTCGTCGTTATAGTTAAAGTTCGTAGACCGCGATCTATGGTTGCCTATGAAGGGGTTCCAGTAGCTTTTGAATCTGAATAGTCATTTTGATACTTTTTACTAAATTGTACCATATTATAGGGAAAATAGCCATGATTCTAAGAGAAAAGGACCCTTCAAACCAAACATCCTGAGGATCAAAATGTGGCTTTTTGGAACTTGATTTCGAGGGACAAAATCCCTACTTTAGAGTCAAATGGAACCACTGCTTATGGTTAAAGCTCGTAGCCAAGTGGCTCTGCAGTTTATTCGGAGACAGCAGGTGGAATGTTCGTATCCTGGCCCAATCCCATGAAACGTCTCAAATAGAAATCTCAACTCAAAATTGAGATTTTACTCAAATCAGAGTCTGAATTTCAGATTATTTTGAAGTCCGAGCTCTTGAAATTTTGCTGTTAATAAACTCAGAAAATTGTTTCTGTTTCGTGATGCAATTTTAAATCTGGTCTCCCATGGATATAAAAATAAAGATATAAAGACACATGACAATATTTAAAATGAGATTTAGCTCAAATGGAGATTCTTCGCGAGATCGGCGTCTGGTAGCGTTTTGTCGAGATAGGCCTATGGCTTGTTGGGGCACCACGTGCTAGTTTTATAATATTGACTACCGCATTGCCCACATGCATGTGTCTGGAATTGTAAAGGATCGAATTCTAGAAATAAATGTGCTTAGACAGAAGATGTCTAAAAAACAAATTGGTTGTCCCTTTAAATAGGGGTGGCGCTATCTAGATAATTGATTGTTACAATGCGCCCACCTGAGGGTGTCTGTAACTCAATTATAGTAATTCAGAAATATAGGTGTTCGACAAAGTTTTCTCAAAAATAGAAATGTGGGTCCGTTGTATAGAGGCATCAATACATAAACACATCAACTCTCTTTCCTTCCTATTTGTTTTACTCAAAGTTTTTAAAGAAAAGTTCCGTAATAAAGGAGTTCCCAAATTATATACTCAATCAAAATTAACAACCGTTACCTACAGACAACCCTGTCAGTAAAGGCTACCCGTGTGAACACCAGGCCCCGATCTCCCGAAGCATCTCAAGTAGAAATCTCATCTCAAATTGAGATTTTGCACAAATCAGAGTCAGAATTTGAGATAAATTTTAAGTTTGAGCTCCCTAAGTTTTACTGTTATAAACTAAGAATAAGGTTTACTGTTTGATGATACGAATTTTGAGTTCAATCCCCCATGGAAACGATCTAAACGACACATGGTAATATTTGAGATGAGATTTAGCTCAGATTGAGCAGGTTCGGGAGATTGGGGCCAGGAAATGGTCGTTGTTGTCAGATGGTCTGTTTTTTAACAGGACTAGTTATTATTATTAAATGATTTGAGATAAAAATTGGTGGTCTATATATAGACATGACGTGTAATGTAAGCCATGGTCTTTGTACATAATGTAAATAGTCTTTATAAACAGGTTTGTTGGTTATATTAAAAACACGTAGGCCTACTCACCGTAAAATTGTTCACTATCGTAGGTACTCAATTTGGAAAAATTTGAAAAAAAAATACAATTTTATGGGAATTTAATTCGTGGATATATAAGCACAAAGGGAAACTCCTTTAAACATTACATACTATTGAGTGGGAATTTAATTTCGAGATATAGTAGAGTTTATTCACAAAGTCAGTGTAAATTTAAACTATACCATTTTTAATGATTATATTATTCCAAAAGTGAATGTTTATGAACATATATCGATTATATTATTACCTTGGTATCGATAATAATACACTTACCAATGGTCAGAAACTAAACATAAGAATTAACCCCGTCCTACAGTAAATGAAATGTCATTTTTGTACTTTGGCAACTTCGATTCAAAGATCGAACTGCGATCACCTCAGATAATTTCAGCTTTTTTATTTCAGCGAAATTGGCAAACTCTTTTCATTAAACGGACTAACAGCAACAAAACTGTACATACATGACGTATACATGCATACATACAGCACTATTTTAAAAAATAAATTATAATTTAAAAATGCATGTCACCAATCTAAATTGTCGAGTACCCGACTTCTCAGAATTAAATAAATGTTTGTTTATGTAATCCGTAAACCAAACACAACTGCTTTAAACCATTGCACACAAGTATGCATCGGCGTGTAAAAACTGCACATGATTATAACAAAATATAAACTGTGCTTATAAAAAATCTGGAGTGGAACTTCTCCGTGTCATCCAGAGATTGCTTCAAGCCAATTATAATTGCTGATTTTAAGGTCTACTTTCACGGATGGAAGGGTGTCCGAGTGGCTAGCACTCGTCTACCAATCCGGAGTACCCTGTTTTGAATCTCGTCCGGGGAGCTGGTAGAAACGCTTTTCAGTGTTTCCCATCCAACTAGAGGTGAACGGGTTGGAAACCTATGTAGTCTAGCGTGTATCGGTCGGTGCTATACACCGGGTACGTTAAAGAATCAAGGAAATCATAAATCGCTAGGGCAGCGCGCCCGGATTCCTTGTATCACACACACTTTCTATCTCTTCCCTCGAAGCCCGAGGTCGTGGGCCAATTAGGCAGGATTAAAAGCATTCATACATCTTGGTTAAGTGGAGACTCGTGAGTTATTATTGCTCAGAGAAATCAAGTTAAGCAATGGTCCAGACGAGGATCGAACCCGAGATTCCTGTATCCCAAAGCAAGCACTCAACTTCTAGACCACCGACACGTCGTATCGTATGTATTTCAAGTTCCAACAAAGAGAACTAAGTTCATACTTCAAACCTTAAGGTTTATTTTTACTGGATTTTGAACGGCAATCCAACATTTGTTCAGTACATAAAACGGTTTCTATAAAAAAACATGACCTTGACCTTTACATTGCCAATGTTAAGTAAGAACCTGGAACTCTACTTGAATCCGATCTACACACGTACATGTGTATATCATAATTATAAACAACCAAACAAGAATAAATATTTAGAGAATTTATTAACGTTTACAACATTTCGTCGTAACAGCCTCTTCAGGTTGATGAACTATTTTCTTGATTTCAATATTTTCATTTTAGGGATCAAACTTCGTGATCGAGTTCAACCACGAAATCAACGAAAATCAGGGGTGTCAATTTTCCTGATTTGTCCGAAATTCCGGATATATCAATCCTAAAAGAGCAATGGCTTCTGATCAATATAAAAAGTTATTTGATGAAAATATCTCAAGAAATGGCAAAGTTACGGTCAATGTAATCTGCACTGAAGGATTTTCTTTAATATAAACTGATATATATGGAAACGATTCGGTTGAAGGCCTCTTGTTTGGTAAATATGGTCGGCCGCATAGGGTTTTCAGGATTTTTAATTTGGCTCTGTTGACACCCCTGGAAAATTCAACCCCACGAAAATTAATGGTTTAGTATTGTTGTCCAATTCACAACAATTTATCAATAGTTTCATCAACATGCATGTTAAATACATACATGTGTTTCAAAACATTTTATCACATGTGTACCGTGCATGTTTCCTGACCTTAAACTGTAAAATGATTATTTTTCGTTGATTTCGGTGTTGAACTCGACCACGAAAATATGTGATTTTACAGTATTTTATCGCAAACCGTCAGATCAATACGTTTTCGTGATAATAGGTTACATTGTGTTAATTAAATATACCAGACGAGTGCTGTGTACATGCATTGTAAAGTCGTTTGTTTGAACATGCTTATCACACGCACCCAGGTTGTAAATGTTTCCCTAGTTACTATCTTACATATTACTGAAAACTAAATTCAAACCACAAGCCTTTAACACCGCATGTCACTCATTGTAATGTTAGTCAACATGTGGGGTGTGGGTATACAGATTTTATAAAACTAAATCTAAACCCAGAATGCATTATGATGAGTGTAGACCGTTGCAATAAATTGATAATTACTGAATTGGTATATCTAAAGTTATCTCATTTCAAAAGTCTGACCTGTACTTATAGACGTCACCATGCGGTTTAAATGAACTACAGATCAGGGGCCCATTTCATATACATATCTTAGCTAAGATTTGACTTTTTCATATGATATTTAAGCTATCTAAGACAACTAGTACATTGTACATTAAATTTAATTTTATGAACGGGCATTGTCATAAATAACTATTTTAGCTCGCCCAAAATATGTGCGTTCACTTAAGAAGCCCTCAATAGTACACAGAAAGTCAAATCTTAGCAAAAAGATAACATGAAGTCAAACAGGGAAGGCAGCACTCAACTTAACAAGCCGAGCACAGAAAACGTACAAACACATACAAGGCACAATGCCTACCGAACAAGTAAATGATCCACCCAAGTCCAAGCTGCCGAAAAGTGTATGGAACGGGCTGCAGCTCAGGTTCATACATCGGCCATATTTAGATGTACAAATGTACACCGAATGAAGACGTGTCGTTAAATTAGCTAAACAAGACGGGAGATAAACTATAAACAGTGTAATCAAAGTCATTATGTCATACTAGTATCTTAAACTTGAAACACAGTTCGTACTCGACCTTGAACCTCAGTAACGACTGGTTAATCTTTCGGTGTGAAATGTAAGATAACCAAGATGTCATTATTAGTGCTAATTATGTACTTTACCATGAAAGTAACAAACCACCAAATGCCTACGCGGACCATAATCAGATACAGTGCAATTTGTTCCAGAAACCACGCGTATTAAGCGAACTTTGTCTTAAAGGTGCTGCCTCATAGATTGGGTTAATTTTTTGTATATCGTGATTTTCCAACCTAACCAATATTGATGTAATAGAAAGCCACTGACGGTTGCTTTATGAAAGATTCGGTGCAAATAAGCAATTTTAACCACTCTCAATATCGCTCACTTGTTTTTAAAATAACGCAGAGTTTCCTTCCAACATGCTTTGAGAATTATGTAATTCACACGTGATCGAAATGTAACATCAACCAACTACAGTGTAAACATCAGTGAGGTATTTGGTATGATTTTCGATTTATTTTCATCAAATGCGAACATATTTCAGGCAATTTAAGTAATAGTAGTGTTAATTCTATAGGGTATTAATACCCTATAGAATTTTTGATGTAAAAATACTAAACAACTACAAAAATGCCGAAGTTTCTCAAGTTATTTTAGATGTCAGTGTGGTTGTTTATGGGATATACAGGCAACTATACCAAAATTAAGCGAACATTTGACAATTTTATTTTATTTTTGCAACACACAAATACGTGAGGCAGTCCTTCTAAACAAAAATAAATGGGGCATCCCTCGTTCTGTATTTAGAGGTCTCGATTACTAGTTTTATCTTTGTTGATCAAATAGATTAGAAGCACAGGGAAGCGTTTCAATCATTAAGATAAAGTTTCCGTAAAACTTGGCAATGAACAAAAGCTGGAAACTTAATCCGCCATTTTGTATTACGATATATAGTTGCACCGGACGTAGTTGCTATTGGATATTACTACATGTATCTATCTTGCATGCACACATTGTAGTTTCTACACGTCACTGTGCAGAACGCTTTTACACACAACCTCTTCACTGGACGAAAATCGCACTTACAACTTATCCGTTTTAAATTCAATTATTTTTGCTTTTTTACGCAGATAATTCAATATATTGTATACCTATTATGTAACAAGGATTCTGATTGGGTTAGACGGCCTGCACGAGAGGTGTATATATTTTAATATACACCTCCCGAAACCGAGGCTAGGGTGGATATAACATTTTTATGACGTGACGTCATTTCCTGCGACATAACGTTCAAAACAACGCAGCGTTATTGACCTACAGCTGCTCATACATATTTATAGGCTCTAATCTAGCCATTAATGATAAATGCCGTTAATAAAGACGTGAATACTCTCTCATACATATACATAAGGAGAGCTTTGTTAGCTAGAACATTTGAAGAGTCGTCCTTTGTTTCTATTACATACACTTTCCTAAACATGTAAAGGAGACTGACGTTGTTATAATTTAAAAAGAGTCAATAGGTTTTATTTTCTTGACTTATGGCATGGTATACAATATAACAGTTGTCGACTTCTGTTTCGATGAATATGATGTTTAGTTGACCTTCAAAAAGTGATATTGACCTCTGACTTCGTCATCGGTCAATATCACTTTTTGAAGGTCAACAAAACATCATATTCATCTCAACATAAGTCAATAACACTATAGTATTATAATGCAAGAAACAACCCGATGATTAAAATGATACCTAATAAATGCGCACGTTCGTTACGAATTGGCGAACAGTTGTCATCAGAAATGCATTAATACGTTGAACATGAATATCACAGCACCGAGCACAGCACCGAGCACAGCACCGAGCACAGCACCGAGCACATCACCGAGCACATCACCGAGCACATCACCGAGCACAGCACCGAGCACAGCACCGAACACAGCACCGAGCACAGCACCGAGCACATCACCGAGCACAGCACCGAGCACATCACCGAGCACATCACTGAGCACAGCACCGAGCACAGCACCGAGCACAGCACCGAGCACATCACCGAGCACATCACCGAGCACAGCACCGAGCACAGCACCGAGCACATCACCGAGCACAGCACCGAGCTCATCAACGAGCACAGCACCGAGCACAGCACCGAGCACAGCACCGAGCACAGCACCGAGCACAGCACCGAGCTCATCAACGAGCACAGCACCGAGCACAGCACCGAGCACAGCACCGAGCACATCACCGAGCACAGCACCGAGCTCATCAACGAGCACAGCACCGAGCACAGCACCGAGCACAGCACCGAGCACAGTCTTCCACTTGAGCCATTATCATACTGATGCATTGATAATAGTGTACCCATTGTTTTCTTTTGAAATCACAGACGAGCTCTTCACTATCAGAGACAATTCAGACAGTGTGATCACACCGACCGTGTTATTCGGTATATGTCATGTCACTTATGTCCTACATAAATGAGTCTAGTACGTACTCATAGAGCACCTCTTATCAACCATACCGTCACATAAGTCTAACAGTTAGATTAGGAAACTATAACCACACACGAACTTTAGTCAATATTCTTGTACAGTATGTAGGTCACTGTGCCTTTTTGTTAAACTGTGTGCGTTCTGTATGTGCCCTTCGACGAATTTGTTGTCCAGCACAAGGTTGCTTCGTTTCTTTCAGAAAGGCAGGTATACTGTTTCTGTGAAGTGTTGCTTTTTGTGTGGTCGTCCTTGTGATGTGTGGTCGTCCTTGTGATGTGTGGTCGTCCTTGTGATGTATGGTGATGTGTGGTCGTCCTTGTGATGTGTGGTCGTCCTTGTGATGTGTGGTCGTCCTTGTAATGGGTGGTCGTCCTTGTGATGTGTGGTCGTCCTTGTAATGGGTGGTCGTCCTTGTGATGTGTGGTCGTCCTTGTGATGTGTAGTCGTCCTTGTGATATGTGGTCGTCCTTGTGATGTGGGGTCGTCCTTGTGATGTGTGGTCGTCCTTGTGATGTGTGGTCGTCCTTGTGATGTGGGTCGTCCTTGTGATGTGTGGTCGTCCTTGTGATGTGTGGTCGTCCTTGTGATATATGGTCGTCCTTGTAATATATGGTCGTCCTTGTGATGTATGGTCGTCCTTGTATACTGTTCTGTTTGTGATCTTAGTGATATGCTGTTTATGTTGAGAGTTGCTATCTCTGTCCGATTTATTGTCATCGTTTTGTTTCTTGCAATGCTTACTAGTAATACATTTCATGCGGAAGGGATTTAGTTTTTTCGATTTTGACATTTTGTTATAAGTACAGTGTACACTATTGCTAGAGAATGACGGAAAACGATCTACAAAAACTATCAACATTTCATACAAAAAGTCTTAGAAGAATTTCAAGAATATTTTGGCCAAATATATCTCAAACGAAAATCTACTACATCAATGCCACCAAGAAAATATGGCCACCATATTGCTAAGGAGAAGAATCGGAAAATGGCTAGGGCACGTCATCAGAAAAAACTCCACCCCGAAAGAAGCCTTGCATTGGACACCTGAAGGCAAGCGGAAACGGGGAGGACCAAAAACTACACTGAGGCGTACCGTCGAAGCGGAACTTAAAAGAATGGGAAAGTCATGGGGAACAGTGGAGAAGTTGGCTAAAGACAGGCTCCGGTTGAGGTCCCTTGTTGTTGCCCTACATGCCAGTGGGCATATCGGGCAGTAAGACACTATTCATAATTACACTCTGAGCTAATGACAAACTTCTGCATCTGATAAGACAGCAACATTGTGTTTATTGAGATGTACTGTATTTGTAACTTTTATTCAGCCAATAGTTTAATGAGATAGTTTTATGTTATTCATAAGGACCCCATTAAAAATAAGTTGGCTAAAACATTAGTAGGATTTCCTGTGATAAGTTGTGAAAGTTTGTAATCTATATAATGCACAATTATACATTCAAAATTATACACACTACATTGCAACTTCTTAAGAGCAGCCCTCCAAAGAACAACAATCTATTTTAAGTACCATCACCATTTGTTCAAGAAGTAACCATTAACTGAAATTATTTCCTCTCCCGAACAAAAATCTCTTCACAACAAACAAACTTTGCGTTTTCCAAAGGGTATTGCTCTAGAGAGGCCACTTGTTCTGTATACATGTATGCGATCTAATGTTTACTTCTAACAGGAAAATAATTATACGAAAGTTCCTGGTATTATTTATGTGTCATACACATGAACACACAGACGAGGAACTTGAATAAATGATCTCCACCCTAAAATAAACATTCAACTGTTTATTTGTTATAGACTGACTGATTTACATGTTCCAAATACAGCAGCCGGTCAATATTATAAAAATATGGACCGGAATTAAAAAGATATGGACCGGCTGCTGAAATTAACGTCTTGTTTATTGCATGACGTCATGGATACTGTGACGCTACCATAGAGCTTGACGTTGCACGAACATTTCTTTTTGTAGCGTTTTTTGTTTAAATTAGACGTATGTCCCCAGTGACGTGAACTATTTCTTAAATATACAATGTACGTAATTATGGCCTTTTTCTATCCTGTCCGAAATCCGTAAGGCTACATACAGTTATAGTACGGATATTTTAACGTGATTCCTCGACCTTTTATTAGCATAATTTAACAGCTGATATCTTGTCTATATATGTATTAATAAATTTTATAACCCCGTTTGTGTTTTCTTACAATTAAATACGCTCTGAATGTACTTCAGACATAGATCTAGAGGACCGATATTGCCCGACTTGCTTTTTTGGATTAATTTAAAAATTGATTTATTCAACACAAGAACCTTGTGATATAGTCATGCATAAAGGTTAGCTTCAATATCTCCGTACTTAACTTTTATTACAGCACATTGGCTAATGAGTCTTGCAGTCTACTTTCTACCGCTAAAGTGTGGTTAAGGACTCTCTTGATAAACAGTGGAATTATCTAATTTTAAGGGGTCTAGTGGTGTTCTAGGCGACGGAGGTCGGATTTACAGATACATTGTATATGAATCATGTGCATTCGGGTCCCATGGTAAAGCAATTAAGGATCGATCACACTATTTATGAAAATATTGTCACTTGACCCCTACATGTAATTTCCTTAAAGTAAAATTATATACATGTAGTAAAGATAAGCAATTAGGGCTCAGTACTATATGTATATGTGTAGCATATAGTTTCAGACTTTAATCAAGGAATGTTTTATCCATACATGTATGTTCGAATTTTTAAACATGACTATTTGACATGTATATAGTTTCAGACTTTAATTAAGAATTGTATTATTTGTTTGTTCGAAGTAAAACATGTACAGTTTACATGTAACTATAATAGTTTCAGGCTTTAAGGATAGATTTATTTACATGTATATATACGTGGGTTGATCAGGAGGTTCGTGTAATTATGTTGTGAATCGTGTGTTATTGCGCATAAGGAATAATAAATAATTATTACATCACAACCGTCTATACATTATCATACTCTCTTATAAAAATGATAAAAATACATCAAACAGTTACATAGTTACGTCGATTCAAAAACAGTCACTATGCATACATCGTATAAACGACGTCACCTAACTTCAAACGCAATTTATGTCTGAATGTATTGAGCACTTTCCCCATGTAGTCACGACACTAGACTACGAATGTCTGATTTTCGACATACCCAGCTCTTTCTTACATATTCCAGGCATAGTTAAAGGATAAATATAGAGCTCGCTGACAATATAACTAATGATTTTACGTCCGTGATTTTCGGATGATTCCTCTCACTTTGCACATACACACAGAATCTCTGTCGACCGCCACCTTTCTCTTTTGGTGTCTTCAATTGATATTCTGTGCACTTTGAATCGTCTGTGCAATTTGTAAGTAACTGCCGGACGATACGCTTATAAATTTTCGCACATTTTCATTATTTCGTTGGTTTCTATGAGTGTTTTTCATAATCCCACGCACTATTCTGATAACGCGCCTAAATTCAAAGTCACCGATCGACGTCAAGACGTCGTTTCCGTTTCATTGACTGTTCAGATAAACACAGTGTTAATTTCATAGCGGATGTAGTAAACAACATTTTATCACATGTTTGACGTCTCGGCAGCGTAATAAAGCCATTATTTATTTTTGATAATACACTAGTGTAATAAAGCTATCACGCGACGTCATTCAAAGGATAGGCGACGTCGTCAAAATTGCGCGTTTATTATAGTGAAAAATAAGTAGCTATTTAATGTTTCGGCCGGAAAAGGCTAACATGTGATAAAAAAACCATTACATTTGTGACTTTCCACATTGAATTTAATAAACTCGTTGAAAAAAACGATAAAATGCTTGGCAGAGCCTCGCATTTTATTATTTTATTCAACTCGTTTAATAAATTCAATATGGAAAGACACTCATGTAATATCCTCTATATATTTAGGGAAATGACCCTATGACGTTGACGTATAATGTGATATATTTGCGTGGATTTTAGCCATATAGAAGAGTTTAAAAATGGTATTGTTTCAGCACAACAAATGACGAAAAATATAGCAATTTTAGTGTGCGGCAACCAGGTGTTGCAGCGTTGCCAAGGATACCGTTAATGGTCGAATAAATTTACTGATTTTTATCCCGTTCTATAATTGAACTGTAATTAAGTCGATCGACTTGATAGTGAAGTTTCACCAATATTCAACAAAAAAATAAAAACAATATAAGAAAACTATACGAACTTCGCGATCACCCCTCGTATGTGCGAAATTAAAACATGCATAGTTTTCATGTAACTACAGTACAACTTCTCCAGAGCGATCCTCTGTAGAGCAATAACCTCTGTGTAACAACACCTTCAAAAGTCACTATAACCTCTGTAGAACAACAACCTCTAAACAATGACCAATTTTTGCAGCTCCCAAAGGGTGTTGCTCTACAGAGGTTGTACTGTATATAGTTTCAGGCTTTAAGAGATTTTTTTATTCATATGATCAAATTTAAAACATGAATACTTTACATGTATATGTGCGAATTTAAACCTTGATATAGAAATATAAGAACAAAACGAATTACCTGTCAAATTACTATTCCAAATTGGTGATCACGAACTCATGATGATCAATAATTACATGAAAGTAGTTCGTGTAATCTAAGTCATAGTCATACATCATATGGTCGGTCATCTATATACGTATAGTCACATGAAGCGCACTTGAAATAGTGTTAATTGTTACCAAGGAAATAATATTATACACTAAATACTCATGTACACGCTAAGTTTCAATTAATACTCCCAAGTTGTAAATTGGTCACAATCGTATGTACTGAATTTGAGCCGGACATAAATTCATTTAGATGATAAAGACATTGAGACGTTATCTTCCCCGCTAGGTGGAGCACCCATAGTTTACAAGTGGGACTGATAACGCTTGTGTGCTATTTAGAACCACATATTTAGTTAATGCACCGACTTATACCGTGACTTGTTGAAAGATTTTATCAAGGAGCTGTGTAAAGGGGGCTCGACATTCAAGATACGACATTCAAAAAATCGAATTTCGTGCAGCACGACATTCACCATTAATATTTTAGACTCAGTTGTGCGATGACATGATTAAGACAATTTCTTACCGTCCATACCCAACTTTCATTGTTTTATCGATATTCCGCGCGACGATAAATTTACATTAAAAGTAGAAGGGGAAATTTAGTTTAACGCTTATAATTCCTTAACGGAATAAAATATTTTTACATAGCAGATACACTATTGGACAACCAGACAGACACTTATTTTGCCGTATTTTTTATCTTAAAATATCGGGAAAAAATCGATACGTTGTCATTTTGTGTTGTGACGTAGGCTTCAACTTGCATACAGTTGCACGATAAAGGTGTAGAAAAACATGCGCTCGGCAGTCGCCAATCGTTGCTATTCGGGTCTTTCCGTCAGAAATCCGGAAGCTACCTCGGATCTATCAAGCGGAAGTAGCGAAAGTGGCCCAATTCCGGCGGACAACAAGATACCGCCAAACCTAAGAAAATAGATCCAAGGGTTCACAACAATATTATGACGTGTAAGAGAAGATAAATACAAATGTATTGTACATGACAGGCTTAAAAAATAGTTCAGAGTAGACTAATAACTGCTAAAAACCGTTCAACTACGCGCAAATATCACGTGACATTATGTCACATATGTCATTGCTATAAAAGATGTAAACAAATCATTCTTTTGATTGCAAGTGAAATCAGACTTAAAATTTAGGCAAATGCCAAAATAGCTAACTAAATTTAATATCATGTAGAAAGATGCTAAATTACTGTAGATTCTATAAAGATCCACCTGTCTAAATCAAAATATTATCATTTGAACAATATATGAATGACGTTATAGCATTTGAACATCTACATTGACCCCCTATATTCTATATAATTATATTGTCAACTGTAGCCATTTCCAGCGCTGTCGCACTCGAGCCTAAATCGCTTTCGGACTTAAAGTCTATTCGCATCAATCCTGCGACTGTGGAATACAAAATGTAATGCTTCGATTTATAAAGGACAAGGACATACGGATTTAATTTATTTGCTCGATAAAAACGAATATTTATGCAACCAAGATAACGCAACATTCAAACCATTCCGGAGTGCTTGATAAAAGCTGTATATTTGTTTATTTACAATCGACAAAACAAGATATCAACTGAATCCTGAACGACTACAAATAAAACGCCTACATTTCCACTTTAACTCAAGAGTGCGTTCGATCATACTTTTCTGTCTAGGAGCGTCCAGGATAAGCTTTGTTTCTACACTTCATTAGAGTGCATATGTGTATCCATGTCACACCCCGTCACGCCACATCATGTCACGGTCTGTCCATGTCACACCCCGTCACGCCACATCATGTCACGGTCTGTTCATGTCACACCCCGTCACGCCACATCATGTCACGGTCTGTCCATGTTACACCCCGTCACGCCACATCATGTCACGGTCTGTCCATGTCACACCACCCCGTCACGCCACATCATGTCACGGTCTGTCCATGTCACACCCCGTCACGCCACATCATGTCACGGTCTGTCCATGTCACACCCCGTCACGCCACATCATGTCACGGTCTGTCCATGTCACACCCCGTCACGCCACATCATGTCACGGTCTGTCCATGTCACACACCGTCACGCCACATCATGTCACGGTCTGTCCATGCCACACCACACCATGTCACATCAAGTAACAATATGAATATCCGCGTACTAGTCTGGTTCCCGTCCTTAAATCTTACATTACATTTAGATTTGGGACGGGAACCAGACTATCCGCGTACATTTACCCTATTATAATATACAAATCTACGGAAACACACATGTTCATTTGCATCTAGTGTTGGAGGTCTGCAGTTTGCCATGTGGTCACGCCATACCAAACACAAAAAACAAATGGTACCAGTGTGTGTCGTGCTTGATGCTCATCATATAAGGAGAAATCTCTTACCCAACTATCAGCATGATACTGTTTATCAAAGCACGTATGGAAATCAACTGACACTCAAGTTTAAATTTGTTATAATACTTTAACAATTACAAAGTTGGGACTGAAATGATTTTGTAGGAGTTCATTAACAAAATCATTGTTAATTTTGAAGATCCATTTACCACACTGTGTAGTTGTTAAAGAATTATAAAGAATTTAAATTTGGACGTAAGTTTACGATTTCCGTAAGTGCTTTGATAAAACGGTTCACATTTGTCAAGAGTGAATATATAAGTAATAAAGTCGGCATAGAATAAATATGAAAACATAGAGAGCTTGTCCTACAGTTTGATGGCATGATGACAGCAGTCTACCAAAAGGACAGCAGATCTTATTTATTCTTTGTGTAATTTGTGCTTTGCATCCATATGTATACATGTTATGCCTTGTTTGTATTTATGTTTACCATGTGTTATATCAGCAACGAAATAAATAATTACAAAAAAAGGACAGCTGTACTTGTCTGTAAGTACTAAACTTATCGGTAAACAACAACAGCAATAACAACAGCAACCGCTGCGATTCGAACATGTGCAAGGGGCTGGTAATTCAGGCTAACATTTGAGACTGGTAGGATACTGGCAAACCTTGAACGGGAATTGTCCCGTTTATCCCTGCTCGGGTGGGCTTCGCTTATCGCTTATTGAGAAGTAACGTTTTACAATTTGTTCTGTTTAAGACGTGGCATACACGCATATTCAATACATTTTCAAGGGAGATAATCGGACAAGAAGTCTAGAAGTCTAGTTACAATACCCATGTACAGTTAACTTTCTTGTGATATCTACAGAGGCTATAAAATTATTAACTCAACGCCTATCAGTGTAACGTCTTCTAAAGTATGTATTTAGCTTTAAAATTTATGGCTTAAGACCACACTAGGTATATGAGAGCCCATATACCTATTTCGTTTTATCGGAGCATGATTGCTGGCTCATCATGATTTATTATCGTATTGGGAGTTTGTTTGTATGGTACTTTAAGACACATAACAAGATATTACATGCCGTGTACTGTTTAATCTGTGTTAATATTCACCCGAATAAAGCAACCACCTGTCTTAAACGGCCAGTACAATTTACAAGAGCCCATGCCCGGATCTAGATATTTTAAACTGGGGGCCCAGCTAGTTTTGGCATGTTAGGGTGGGGTGGTTTTGGGATGGATGTCCCTTCCCGACGAAGATTTTTGTCACATTTCGAATTAAATCATGCTATTTCCAGCACTGTAGACTAAGCTTTTATTATCAGAAGTAAAGGTATTAAAATTGTATTGCTACATTAACAGAAACAACGATGAGTTTAACAATTATTTAAAAAAAGTTTCTTTTGGAATGAATTCCCATTTAATCTAAAAGTATAAATTCCCGTTTGGTCTAAAGTTGGTGTAAAGTTGGTGTAAAGTTTAAAACAATCACGACGTTACGCTCGATGTTGGCGTACATTAGCGTAACCAATTCCGACGTTGTTGACGTTTTTAACGATTATTGACGTTACAAGACTTATTTGGGGGTTTCGAATACAATTTTTCTTAAATTATGCCGTAAACCCGATATTTTTATTCGTCACATATTTCGCGATTGGTTTAAAAAAATATTGTTGTAAAATTAAAATGGTTTTGAGCAACACGCTTGATTGATAAGTGCATTTTACGCAATATGTATGGCAGTTTTTAGATCGGCCATATGGCGAGGCGGGGGGGGGGGTAATTAAGGCGTTACAGTCGTACATTTTAATTAAACATACAATAGAATATACCAAAAATACGCTGCGTATCGTTCCATACAAGTAGATGATTTACATTTTGCCGAGACATTAAAATACATGTACAAAAATGAGAAAGTAAGTTAGAAAATACTACGAAAACCACGTCCCGACAAGTGGCGCTTTTAATACCGCTAAACTTACTATTTCAGACTAAAACCCCATAATTACATAAACCCCACAACACATACTTCATTCATACAGAATTTCATTTAAATCTGCAGTACATCGACTCTTTTATTAAAACGGGTACGATTCTACCGATCACGTAGACGTTGACGTTACGTTAATTTCAAGGGTGTGACATTATGGCTAGATTTGCCAAAATTCATAAATAAAATTAAAGCTATGTTGAATGTAAGGCTTATTTATACCAAAATACAGACAATTATATGTACTTTTTGGTTGTAGTCGCTGTCGTTTTAATAAATGCATACTTCTTTAAATATTTTGAGGCATAGCAACATCACAATTTTAATTTGTGCACTTTTTGATGCGTGTGACATCGTGGCTAGAAAAAAGTATACCTATATTAAAAGCCTAATTCAAAGTCATAATCGTACAAATTATACCCAATTCAAAAGTAGGATGCATGTACTTTTTGTCAAAATAAAGATTATAGAAAGTCGACTTAAGTTATAGAAAATACTGAAGTTTTAACAAATCTTGTCGCGGAAAGAAATTAAATCTTACGTTTTCAGTTGAATATGTTTTTCGCTCACGGTTTGTTACTGGAAGTTTTGAACGGCACATAAATGAAACAACGCGAAATAGAGTTGCCAGCACGTCGCCGCATCTACTTTTTGGGCGGATAAAGATACTTATATGAATTTGCCGAGCTGCTAAACACTGCGCATTAGTCAATTATGTTACATCTTACATGACGTTTTTGTGACGTTCTCCATCATTCTATGTTTAATTTAATATATACTAATAATTAAACGTACATGCGGATCACATTACTAGCATGGCGATTCTTTTATCTTCCTTGTGATATCAAAATATAAACAACCGTATTTCTAAAACGATTTTTATGCAATATTGAAGTGTAAAAATGTTATAAATTGCCAATGTACGCCAACAATGAGCGTAACGTCTCACATATATTAGAAGAGTGGAAACTGTTGGCGAACCCCAAAATTTATAATACAATGTCATATGTTTGTATGTTATTTATTTTATGTATAGTGCTTGTAAATATATGTTGTAAATTGGCCAAAAAGCATATCATTTACTGAATTTGATAATAAAGTTTGAAAAACTTTGAAAACCATTTCCAAGGCACAAACTCTAAAAAATGATGGCATTTCACAGAGTGGAAACACAGAGTAATCTAATGCCTTCAGCGTTTTGATTTCTATATGGTGTATGATATGATATCATACTCAATTGCAGCTAATTCAACTAACCAGGTTTAAGATTTCGATTGTTGTTGTCTATTATTTAAATACGTATTGAAAAACCTTGAAATATTGTCTAAAAGTTTGGGCATAATTATACACTAATACATTAACATAGCAACATTCTGGACACTGCAGAAACAATTTACACATGTATACATGAATTAAAACCTTTAAGGCATATATGGCTAGCCACGTCCGAATAAGCCGAAACTTCAATTTCAAATACTTATTTTGGGAAGAAATGTATGAGAAATTTGTCTGCAAGCGTTTTGTGCAGCTATATGTCGCGGTTCGATTTCCACTGGTCTAGAAATCTTCGACAAATTTATAAGAAACTAATAAATGGGATCGGCAACTTACTACAAATTTTGCTGAAAGCGGCATGTTTAATGAATGGTTTAGACCAGACTTCTTTGAGTTTTCGTTTCTCGGACCCTCATGTCCATTTTTTTGTAATTTAAAAAAAATAAAAAACTGGAAAACAAAACAAAATTGCATATAATGTTTTGATGATAAATGTACCAGCCTTGTGTTATTGTTTCATTAATTTGTTAATTATAAGTTGTGTTATATTAGTGTTTCATTGCAGTGTAATAGGCTTAAGGCAAGATAAATTGGCTGTTTTCTTAAAAAACTAACACTGTTGTTGAGTGTTGATTGCTTGAAAACGGACCGTGAGTGATTATTCTACGACCCACCAACATCTCGTGGAAGCTATATTGGGAGTTTTTAATTTTTTCTCTCCTCCTGTCGACATTTCACACAAAAAAGTCTGAGTAACAAAAAATTAAAAAACTCTGGCCTTAGACAACAGATCAGACTATCAAATGCAGCTTTGTTTGTTTACTGTTTCGTCTTCGTAATTTCCTGTCTATTTCCTGTTGTTTTTTGTTTTTGTTTTTTTAAAACTCACTGAACAAGAGCAGAGTGTATTTTCTGTTTTCTTCACATTCTCACGTGTAAGTGGTAGATTAATTAATAGATGAATTGCTTCATAAAAACATAAACATGTGTGTTACTGAACGCCAGCAAAACTGAACTTTGCTTTGGATTTCACGGGGTTTCACAGCGCTTTATAACCTTTATTATATTTCTGTTTAACATATTCTCTTTTTTCTGATGTAGATACTGCATTCGGTAATATATTCATCTGCATGTACACATATCTTGTATATAGACACCGGGGTGTAATTATTATCATAATATATAGAGTAGGCGATGTTGATTTGACTTTATGCAATATGTTAAATGTGTTTGACATATCAATACATTATTAAGCTGATATATCTTAGGAACTCCAGACACAGACGTTCATATTCATAACAGATATAACATAATATAACATAATATAATATAACATAATATAACATAATATAACATAATATAACATAACATAATATAACATAATATAACATAATATAACATAACATATATAACATAATATAACATAACATAACATAATATAACATAATATAACATAATATAACATAATATAACATAATATAACATAATATAACATAACATAATATAACATAATATAACATAATATAACATAATATAACATAACAGATATAACATAATATAACATAACATAACATAATATAACATAATATAACATAATATAACATAATATAACATAATATAACATAATATAACATAATATAACATAATATAACATAATATAACATATTCTTGTGATCTCGTGTTAACGTATGAAAATTCAAAATCCTTAATCGTGCGAAGACATATCGAACTAACGTCAATGTCCAGCTCTATTGATACAAAACGTATTCTGAAATCCTAGCAAAAGTCAACCATTAAGCACAAGAAGCAACACAGCAGGTACATCTATTGCATTATCCCACAGCTGCCACCAATAAAGTACTAGTATTTGGGTTTATTATCAACCAGTACTAAACAGTCCTTCCACATGTGGAAGACATGACAATGGCTAATATCCCGATCATACCCGATACTCGAACCTGGATCTTCAAGATGACAATCGAGCGCTTTACCAAACCGCGCTATTCAATCGGTGTCTCAAAGCGCAATGTACATCTCAATATACTCATGATGAGATGGTACTTTTGGAACGGGGTGTTGGTTTCTTGTATTGCTGATCAGACACAACAGAATATGCCAGTATACTGGATGTCGTTTTATCGAGACCTGACTGAATAAAATTAATTTATATACTTTATTTATAAGAAATAGGATTGGGCAATAACATACTTTTAAACGCCCAATATTAGCTCGCTTTCTCCTTAAACTTATGTCGTAATTCATATTGGCATCGTTTACCATTGGATAACATTGTAGTATATTAGACTAGACACGGGGAAGGGTGATGTCGTTCCGCTTTACACGGAAGTTTCTCGTAAAATCCAAATGTTTTCCCAATTCAATACCACAAATGTGACTTTCACAGCATGTGATATTCCCAAATGCTTCAGAATCAATACCATCGTGTTTATGTTTTATTTTCGGAGAGAAACTCGTACGAGGGTTTGTGACATACGCGACCGTATCTGACTTGTTTAACACACCTATACTACAATTGACTAATCCAATATGTTACTAGTCACTTTAATCATTTACCATATAGCTACGCAACATGGCTTTTATTTAGCTCTTAATTGCATTTTGCCTCATGAATTTGACAAAAGTGCCAGTTTTGACTCTTGAAATTTAACCTGAATAATCAAATTTACATAATGTTTATGCACAAAATGTACTATATAACAATGATTCTTGAATTCGTCCGAGATGACACTTAAATTTGAAATGATTAATTAGTGCAAGTTTTGACTCTTTGAATTTTAAGTTGAAGAGTCAAATTTACTAAATGGCTCGTATGCTTATAATACACACATGTACAACTTTTCTTGCGATGACTATTGAAAAGTGAGAGTCACGAGTTTGTTTTATTGTTGTCAATTGCCAATTGTTTTCATATGCACACAATGTAGCACTTATTATATCAGTTATATTATGTATGGGTCTTTGGAGTATAGGGTTAATGTTAAAGAAATGTTAGATTACACGTTTTCGAGGACCGTATTCAGCCGGTCAGCCACCCTTTGACATTTAACATCCCTCGGTCATTGGGCAACATACGGAAACCTGCGTTCGAATCTCTCTGGGGAGACTATTTCTCTCCTGGTGGATGTGCAGCCAACATCAAGATACGGTGCCCAGGAACATCGAGCATGTACAGACACAGCCCTCACAGATACCAATTCACACATTGGTCGTGTGACGCATAGTGGTTCATTTTTGCTCGGAGAAATTAAGCAGACTGGGGTCGATATATCATGTTATCTCTTTACAGTCTCCCCTACCCATACGATTCTGTGTATTAGATACCTGTATTACAGTCTCCCCTACCCATACGATTCTGTGTATTAGATACCTGTATTACAGTCTCCCCTACCCGTACGATTCTGTGTATTAGATACCTGTATTATAGTCTCCCCTACCCATACGATTCTGTGTATTAGATACCTGTATTACAGTCTCCCCTACCCATACGATTCTGTGTATTAGATACCTGTATTACAGTCTCCCCTACCCGTACGATTCTGTGTATTAGATACCTGTATTATAGTCTCACCTACCCGTACGATTCTGTGTATTAGATACCTGTATTATAGTCTCCCCTACCCATACGATTCTGTGTATTAGATACCTGTATTACAGTCTCCCCTACCCATACGATTCTGTGTATTAGATACCTGTATTATAGTCTCCCCTACCCATACGATTCTGTGTATTAGATACCTGTATTACAGTCTCACCTACCCGTACGATTCTGTGTATTAGATACCTGTATTATAGTCTCCCCTACCCATACGATTCTGTGTATTAGATACCTGTATTACAGTCTCCCCTACCCATACGATTCTGTGTATTAGATACCTGTATTACAGTCTCCCCTACCCGTACGATTCTGTGTATTAGATACCTGTATTATAGTCTCACCTACCCGTACGATTCTGTGTTTAGATACCTGTATTATAGTCTCACCTACCCATACGATTCCGTGTATTAGATACCTGTATTACAGTCTCCCCTACCCATACGATTCTGTGTATTAGATAGCTGTGTTATAGTCTCCCCTACCCATACGATTCTGTGTATTAGATACCTGTATTATAGTCTTCCCTACCCGTACGATTCTGTGTATTAGATACCTGTATTATAGTCTTCCCTACCCGTACGATTCTGTGTATTAGATACCTGTATTATAGTCTTCCCTACCCGTACGATTCTGTGTATTAGATACCTGTATTATAGTCTCCCCTACCCATACGATTCTGTGTATTAGATACCTGTATTATAGTCTCCCCTACCCGTACGATTCAGTGTTTTAGATACCTGTATTACAGTCTCCCCTACCCATACGATTCTGTGTATTAGATACCTGTATTACAGTCTCCCCTACCCATACGATTCTGTGTTTAGATACCTGTATTATAGTCTCCCCTACCCATACGATTCTGTGTTTTAGATACCTGTATTATTGTCTCCCCTACCCATACGATTCTGTGTATTAGATACCTGTATTACAGTCTCCCCTACCCATACGATTCTGTGTATTAGATACCTGTATTACAGTCTCCCCTACCCGTACGATTCTGTGTTTAGATACCTGTATTATAGTCTCCCCTACCCATACGATTCTGTGTTTAGATACCTGTATTATAGTCTCCCCTACCCGTACGATTCTGTGTTTAGATACCTGTATTATAGTCTCCCCTACCCGTACGATTCTGTGTTTAGATACCTGTATTATAGTCTCCCCTACCCATACGATTCTGTGTTTTAGATACCTGTATTACAGTCTCCCCTACCCATACGATTCTGTGTTTAGATACCTGTATTATAGTCTCCCCTACCCGTACGATTCTGTGTTTAGATACCTGTATTATAGTCTCCCCTACCCATACGATTCTGTGTTTAGATACCTGTATTATAGTCTCCCCTACCCATACGATTCTGTGTTTAGATACCTGTATTATAGTCTCCCCTACCCGTACGATTCTGTGTTTTAGATACCTGTATTATAGTCTCCCCTACCCGTACGATTCTGTGTATTAGATACCTGTATTATAGTCTCCCCTACCCGTACGATTCTGTGTTTTAGATACCTGTATTATAGTCTCCCCTACCCGTACGATTCTGTGTTTTAGATACCTGTATTATAGTCTCCCCTACCCGTACGATTCTGTGTTTTAGATACCTGTATTATAGTCTCCCCTACCCATACGATTCTGTGTTTTAGATACCTGTATTATAGTCTCCCCTACCCATACGATTCTGTGTTTTAGGTACCTTAATTATAGTCTCCCCTACCCGTACGATTCTGTGTTTTAGATACCTGTATTATAGTCTCCCCTACCCATACGATTCTGTGTTTTAGGTACCTTAATTATAGTCTCCCCTACCCGTACGATTCTGTGTTTTAGATACCTGTATTATAGTCTCCCCTACCCGTACGATTCTGTGTTTTAGGTACCTTAATTATAGTCTCCCCTACCCATACGATTCTGTGTTTTAGATACCTGTATTATAGTCTCCCCTACCCGTACGATTCTGTGTTTTAGATACCTGTATTATAGTCTCCCCTACCCATACGATTCTGTGTTTTAGGTACCTTAATTATAGTCTCCCCTACCCATACGATTCTGTGGTTTAGATACCTGAATTAATTTGGAAATTCTGACCTTTCAAAAAGGTTATGAAAAATCGTCAAGGGAAGGCAGCACTCAACTGAAACAGTACGAAATGCACAAAAATGAGCAAATTAAAAACAATGCACAACACATAACTCAATGTCATAAAACAAGTAATATCAGTCGAGTTTGATCGGGAAAACTGTTTTTTATCAAAAGAGGTTTCGAACAGCTTTTGTTGATATTTTGACATCAGACACATAGCCATGTTTCGGTTACCTCCCTTTTAATGAAACATGAAAGTCAAAGATAATTTAGATATCCATCCCTGTGCTTCGAACTACAACGGATCCCTATTAATTTAGTCAGCGCTATGGGAATTTCGAGTGGTAGTCCACAGGCAACGATTGGTATATCCATTAAAGGTGCTGCCTCACAGATTGGGCTAAAATGTTTGTATATCGTGATTTTCCAACCTAACCAAGTATTGATGTAATAGAACGCCAATGACGGTTGCTTTACGAAAGATTTGGTGCAAATAAGCAATTTTAACCACTCTCGATATCGCCCACTGAATATTTCTTTCTTGAAAAAAGCGCTAAGTTTCCTTCCAACATGCTTTGTAAATTATGTAATTCACACGTGATCGAACTGTAACACCAACAAACTACAGCGTAAACATCAGTGAGGTATTTGGTTCATTTTTCGATTCGTTTTCATCAAATGCGAACAAATTTCAGACAATTTAAGTAACGGTAGTGTTAAATCTATAGGGTATTAATACACTATAGAATTTTTGATGTAAAAATACTAAATAACTACAAAGTGCCGAAGTTTCTCAAGTTATTTTAGATGTCAGTGTGGTTGTTTATGGGATATACAGGCAACTATACCAAAATTATGCGAATATTTGACAATGGCTATATGGAATTTCCTATTGCTGACGTACATTTTTGTGATAATAAATATCTGTAGGGAACGATCAACATCCTGGTACAATATAAATGTGTTAATCAAGCTAACGCATTTGATTAAATATCCCATATTGTAGTATTGTTTGGGTGTTATGCGTTTACAAAGTTCAAAGTTTACTGTACAAAAGCATGCAACCTTATGATGATTTGATACACAATATGAGACACAAAAAACGGTTGCAGTAGTTTATACTAATTTATGTAAGTTCGATTGTGAAACAAGTTTTTCCAACTTATATAAGTCACTCTTGACACCCCCATTCCTGATGATACTCATCGCCACGAGGGTATGAGAGAAGAGAAGCCAGTTCCATTTTATGCTGAGCGTCTAGCAAGGGGATTTCGTGAGGTATGACGTGCCAGGTATCGAACCCGAGACCTCCCGCACTCGAAGCGAATGCTCAACCACTAAGCTGTCGTGGATGCGGTAACGGTTGCAGTCACCACAATTAAGGGTAACACAGGATATTGGAGGATGTAATGTATGTACGTAAGTTTGAGTTTTGTGTGCATGTGCATACTAAACGAAATTATCTACGAATATATTACGTTCATTGAACTGTTTAATCGTTTCCATAACTGATCCTTAATTAATTTTTTAATTAACTTTTCAATTAATTACATTATCAATTAAACGTTTTCCATAAAACCAAATTCGTATTCCCGAGGAAAGTTCAACATACTGACTAATTAAAAAAACCTGGATTAATACATAAGGCCAACATGATATTATAGTTTGTGTTTCTGGTAATCCTACCTTTTCTTATTTGCCCCCACCAGATAATAACTATAATAAATAATAATAAAAAATGACTTCATTTTACGAGGTTAACACATTTGTGTATAAACAGAATCTTCCATGCGGACGCTAAACATTTTATTGTTATTTTGCTGGAAATCACCACAGATTGTTGATGAATTTCTAGTACATGAAATCAATAAAGCAATCATCAAAATAAAAATGTTTTTTCCTTCTCACCTACCCTATTTTTTCAGCACGTACCATGAATAATTTATATTTGTGTGTAACTTCACGATTTCCGTAAAGCGTAGGTCCCACTGAGCCTTTTTTGCCTCGGCGATGTACTACCGATGTACATTAATAAGTTATCAGGACATCAGGAACAGGAACACCGTGTTCTTTGATAAAGCAGTACCCAGAACCACAACCTTAATTTATTTTGGCCTTAGTTGCTAACGATACTGATCTAGTGACATTTAAGTAGACATTAAGTGCATTCCTTAATCCATGGAGACAACTCTGATAAAATCTATTGATTATCCATTTAGAGTCATTAGTGGTTTATAAATTACCTCCCTTGTTAGACAAAGTCCCCGATGTTTGAACAATTAGTTGATTAGACCTGTTGGTTTCCTGCCCCAAACTCTACATTATAGGTTATTAACAAGTAACTCGGGAACCAGACTTTTTGGAATCCTCTAAAATTCTTTAAGTCCTTTCCTGTCCGTATGTCTAGTACTGTAAAATCACATATTTTGTGGGTATTGAATTTCGTGAATTTTTATGAAATGCATTTTCGTTGGGTGGTAAATTCATGGATTACAAAACATGTAAGTGTTAACCCATTTTTCTGTATTTGAGAGGTAGGTTAATCGTTGGGATTAGATTTCGTTATGAGTGCAACAACGAAATCAATGAAAATTTAATTCCCTTGAAAAATAATGATTTTATAGTATCTTTCTACATTAAAGGTCATTATTAAAGGGACTGCCTCACGTATTGGTGTATTGCAAAAATAAAATTAAATTGTCAAATATTCATGTAATTTTGGTATAGTTTCCTGTATATGCCATAAACAACCACATTGACAGAAAAAATAACTTGGGAAACATCGGCATTTTGTAGTAATTTAGCTTAAATTGCCCGAAATATGTTTGCATTCGATGAAAACGAATTGCGAAACGAACCGAATACCTCACAGATGTTTAGGCTTTAGTTTGTTGAAGTTACAGTTTGATCATGTCTGAATTACATAATTCATAGAACATTTTGGAAGGAAAGTCTGCGATATTTTCAAACAGAAAAATACTGAGTGCCAAATATCAAGAGTGATTTAAATTGCTTATATGCCATAAATCTTTCATAAAGCAACCACCGGTGACTTCCTATTATATAAATACTTGGTTAGGTAGGAAAATTACGTCATACAAAAATTTAGCCCAATCTGTGAGGCAGCACCTTTAAGTAAGTCTAACTTTATCATATGTTTTCTCATGAGATATCCCTCCTGCAAACTACATAAAATTCTCAGTGAACTTCTCTGTGAAAGAAAATGTTAAGACTGTTGACATATAATTAATGCCTTGCAACCAAACTCGTTATTTCTTCATGTATATATCATGTAGAAGCTACAGTAAAACCTGTGTTCAGTAGTAACAATACCACTAATATGAACAAACGCACTGCCTAGAGCGGGGATTTCCCTCGAAGTATTTTGATAATCTGACAGTGAAACAAGCACTTTGTTTGCTCCCAGAAACCTGTATTCAGAAGTAACAAGACCATTGGGACTATTACAAAACCTAACGACAAAGACCACCACGTTGACCTCACATCATACCATTTTCAATGATATCTAACTTCAGATCAGAGAGACCACCTTTTAAAAAAGATCACTTTTTGCTGTCCCCATGAGTGGTCTCTACATAGAGGTTAGACTGTAGACTGTTAGACGAGGGTTGGTCAATAAGTACGCGGGTAAATGTTGTTATTTCTTTAATCGTCATTAAAATTTAATTAATCTTTCTAAATATGTATTTACATTTATTTCAACTGATTCACTGTCACTGTTGTTGTTACTGTTATTATTGTCACTGTTATTGTTACTGCTATTGTTGTCACTGTCACTGTTGTTGTTACTGTTACTTCTACTGTGGCCAGTGCCAACTGTTGTTGTTGTTACTGCTATTATTGTCACTACCACTATTGTTGTTTCTGTTATTGTTGTTACTGATATTGTTGTTTTGGCTATTGATTTATCACGATGATTGTTCTTGTTAGAACTTGTTGTTGTTGTTACTGCTTTTGTTGTCGTTGCCACTGTTGTTGTCACTGTTATTGTTGTCACTGTTATTGTTGTCACTGTTATTGTTGTCACTGTTATTGTTGTCACTGTTATTATTGTTACTGTTATTGTTGTTACTGTTATTGTTGTTACTGTTATTGTTGTCACTGTTATTATTGTTACTGTTATTGTTGTTACTGTTATTGTTGTCACTGTTATTGTTGTTACTGTTATTGTTGTCACTGTTATTGTTGTTACTGTTATTGTTGTTACTGTTATTGTTGTTACTGTTATTGTTGTCACTGTTATTGTTGTCACTGTTATTATTGTCACTGTTATTGTTGTTACTGTTATTGTTGTCACTGTTATTGTTGTCACTGTTATTGTTGTACTGTTATTATTGTCACTGTTATTGTTGTTACTGCTATTGTTGTCACTGTTATTGTTGTCACTGTTATTGTTGTCACTGTTATTGTTGTTACTGTTATTATTGTTACTGTTATTGTTGTTACTGCTATTGTTGTCACTGTTATTGTTGTCACTGTTATTGTTGTCACTGTTATTGCTGTCACTGTTATTGTTGTTACTGTTATTGTTGTTACTGTTATTGTTGTTACTGTTATTGTTGTTACTGTTATTGTTGTTACTATAAGTGTTGTTACTGCTATTGTTGTTACTGTTATTGTTGTTACTATTATTGTTGTTACTGTTATTGTTACTGCTATTGTTGTCACTGTTATTGTTGTATGTAACGTATTTTTTAGCGGCTTACTATAATAACTTGTATAATAGCGCTGATACATAACATGCACGCATTAATCTGATTGCATTCATAAACAATACACGCCCATGTATACAAATGTAAACCAGAAGTAGATCCACGCATACACTCTGTAATACTATACGCATGTTGTATACATGATATACCAACTGCCAAACACACGGTGTATATATAAACTCATTACATTTTAAAACGCACATTTGTGCAATCTACAATGTTTGCAAAGTATCAATTTATTGTATTCTAAAACAAATTATATGCAAATACCTTTATAGTTTGATAAAATGCAGCATATATGTTGCACAGATGTAAAATGGTGGTGAGTTAAGCGCATCGGGAGTATTCTTATTTGAGTCAACAAACCTAGGGAAAATAGGAGGTCTGTGAAGTTGGCAGTTAGCTGTTAGATGTTAACTCAGAAGTTAACTCAAAAAATATTTTTTGAGTTAACTTCTGAGTTAACAGCTGAGTTAACTTCTGCCAGAAGTTCACTCGAAAAATATTTTTGAGTTAACTTCTGAGTTAACATCTGAGTTAACTTCTGCCAGACGAAAACTATTTTTTGAGTTAACTTCTGCGTTAACAGCTGAGTTAACTTCTGCCAGAAGTTCACTCGAAAATTATTTTTGAGTTAACTTCTGAGTTAACATCTGAGTTAACTTCTGCCAGACGAAAAATATTTTTTGAGTTAACTTCTGCGTTAACAGCTGAGTTAACTTCTGCCAGAAGTTCACTCGAAAATTATTTTTTGAGTTAACTTCTGAGTTAACATCTAACAGCTAACTGCAAACTTCACAGACCTGACAATAGGTTGTGTGCGTTTTTGAATGTACCAACAAGCCTAGAACAAATGGGTAGTGTGCGTTTTTGAATGTACCAAAAACCTAGAGAAAAATTGGTAGTGTTTTTAAATGTACTGAGTATAGCACTGGTGCACAAATAAATGTGCAGTGAACATGCATTCCATCGTATAATTCCAATACCATTAGCCGAACGATCTCCCGAGAAAGATTAATATACTTCTAAATAGATTCACGGTGTATAATCGAGTCAACTTCCGGTTATCGCAATAAGTCATACAATTTGAATTGTGTAGTTTCCCAATAAGTCATACAGTGATTATGTTTATACGCTGTAAGATTTAGAGCTATTGAAGTGTAATGTAAACTCATCGGCCCAATTCTTACATTCATGGATGTGCAAGACACTTTTATTTTTTCTGTGACGATCAGACTTATATTTGTCCGGAAGCATTATATCGTTGATTGGACAGGGAAGCAATATAATATTTGTTATACATGTACAAATGTTACAGTATATAAACGAAGCAAGTTCCGGTTATGCCAATAAGTCATATACATTGAATGTTATAGTATCCCAATAAGGCTTAAAGTGATCGGAAGTCACAGACGTGTTTGCTCGCAATAAGTCATACAAGTTGAAATGTATAGTCTCACAATAAGTCATACAGTGATTAGGTTTATACGCTTTGAATGTACTTTGCTACACATGCAAAATGATAGTTATTATTCATTTTGTGTAATAAAATGGCTGATCTTAGTACACTTCTAAAAATATAATATACATATATAACTAGTATAGAAATACAATACAGATATACAATACGCACGGTTATAGCTTGATCGGTCATATCTGCACTGTGTACGTCAACATATTGATATCCAATGTCTCTTTCTAACATCCAAATACACAACTTTCATACTAAGAGGAATCAAGTCCTAAAACAGAGAATAATCCTATTCTATTTTCACTAGCATCACTCGAGTGGAATTGCTTCCACTAACCAGGCAGCATACGGCCACGTTGCCATAGTAACGATTCCAATAGAAGTCGATAAATGAATGCAACTGAATATGGCAGAAAATCCCTTACTAGACATTCCTAGTACAGAGAACAAAATGTCGAAATCAACAATACATCGATACAACAAAGCGGACGAAACTGCATTCCCTACTCAACTTGTAAGAAGAGTCTTTAAGCTGCTAAGTAGCATCCGGGTTTAAAGTCGGGTTCCATAACACAGTTTCTTAAAAGCTTTTCAGTTTTATCTATAGTACAGTCGATTCACCTAACCAAACTTCCTGGATTATTCTAACCTCTACGAACTTACCCTTCTTTCAGGAAACAACAACTTCTCCACATGTGGAGAAATATTACATTGATGTCTTTTTACGGAAATGTATTTGCTGCCGCCACTGGGAATCGAACCTGGATCGGTGGGCTACAAATGCACCTGGCACTAACCGATGAATCATGACCGCGGCTTCTTTGTAATAAAGGTGCTGGCAACTCAAATCTAATTTGAACGTCTGCAAAATGTTTCTATCAGTCGATACAATGTGGTTTACATACTGCACTGCACACGCTCATATGCTATGCCATATTAACTTGAATATATTACAGTGTAAGGGGAGAGCCGTAACTAAGTTTTGGAACTTGTGGCTCGACCCTTTTACCCATGTATATAAAATGTATTTATAGAAATATTTGTATGACAGTGTTTGTATATTTTGTTTGGGTAATAAACTATGTTTAAACTAAAACACGCCCAGACAATTCGAAGCCATATAGGAAGTTAGCCGTCAGACGCAAGTCATCTAACGGGAAAGCAGAACAAACGTAAGATCTTGACCTATGACATACTAGTATTGTCACAGTTTATGCGCGCGACACTTGGTCTGATGGTGGTGTTTCTATGAGTCAGTACAATACAAGTAATCATATCATATTGACGTAGTAATAAGCTAACATAACGCTAAATGATGACATTTAGAACTATAGCACTAGATTGCTAATACTCAAGCTGTGTGAAGTTGGCTCAACATACGACATACGACATACGACATTCAAAAAATCGAATGTCGTCCAGCTCGACATACGACATTGGACGACATTCAAAAAATCGAATGTCGTCCAGCTCGACATACGACATTGGACGACATTCAAAAAATCATCAAAAATCCAATGTCGTCCAGCTCGACATTGGACGACATTGGACGACATTAAAAAAATCGTCTAAAATCGAATGTCGTCCAGATCGACATTGGACGACATTGGACGACATTAAAAAAATCATCAAAAATCGAATGTCGTCCAGCTCGACATTGGACGACATTGGACGACATTCAAAAAATCGTCTAAAATCGAATGTCGTCCAGATCGACATTGGACGACATTCAAAAAATCATCAAAAATCGAATGTCGTCCAGATCGACATTGGACGACATTGGACGACATTCAAAAAATCATCAAAAATCGAATGTCGTCCAGATCGACATTGGACGACATTGGACGACATTCAAAAAATCGTCTAAAATCGAATGTCGTCCAGCTCGACATTGGACGACATTGGACGACATTCATAAAATCATCTAAAATCGAATGTCGTCCAGCTCGACATTGGACGACATTGGACGACATTCAAAAAATCGTCTAAAATCGAATGTCGTCCAGATCGACATTGGACGACATTGGACGACATTCAAAAAATCGTCTAAAATCGAATGTCGTCCAGATCGACATTGGACGACATTGGACGACATTCAAAAAATCATCTAAAATCGAATGTCGTCCAGCTCGACATTGGACGACATTGGACGACATTCAAAAAATCGTCTAAAATCGAATGTCGTCCAGATCGACATTGGACGACATTGGACGACATTCAAAAAATCATCAAAAATCGAATGTCGTCCAGATCGACATTGGACGACATTGGACGACATTCAAAAAATCATCTAAAATCGAATGTCGTCCAGCTCGACATTGGACGACATTGGACGACATTCAAAAAATCGTCTAAAATCGAATGTCGTCCAGATCGACATTGGACGACATTGGACGACATTCAAAAAATCGTCTAAAATCGAATGTCGTCCAGCTCGACATTGGACGACATTGGACGACATTAAAAAAATCGTCTAAAATCGAATGTCGTGCAGCTCGACATTGGACGACACTGGTCGACATTCAAAAAATCATCTAAAATCGAATGTCGTCCAGCTCGACATTGGACGACATTGGACGACATTCAAAAAATCCTCTAAAATCGAATGTCGTCCAGCTCGACATTGGACGACATTGGACGACATTCAAAAAATCGTCTAAAATCAAATGTGGTCCAGCTCGACATTGGACGACATTCAAAACGTTGTCAGTAATTGAATGCCTTGCAGCTCGAAGACGTTAAAACATAGTTGAGCTGATGTTAGTAGTCAGTAATTTGGAAAATATCGTCTCTGGTGTACACTAGAATGTCGCGAAAATTAATTACATTACTCACCTTTACTAGCAATATCCTGTGTACAGTATACCGCAGTGATGATTACATTTTAAATATTGTTACGGCATTTTGACCCCATTCAAAACAATAATTAAAACCAGTGTATGTAGTTATTTATACCTGCGCGAAATCCCGTTCACAACGGTCCCATGATTGTGTGTACCGTATTATGGAAACATATGCGTGCACATTCTCCGCTGTCGGCGGATTCGAAATGCATGATTGTTATATTCGAATTTTATTTGAATTGTATTCGAATTATCTTAGAAGTATTTCTAACGACATTTAGACAAGCTGTAATAATTTTGGTCATTTCGAATCATCATTCGGAATTTGTTTCAAATTTTTAGTTTTTATTAATTCCGACTCATTCGGACCCATTCCGGCTGATTCGAGATTCGTATGATTGGGGTATCAATTACGTCTATCGCAAGCCCGATACCTGTAAAAACTACATACACATGGGTAACGAACTAGTATGTGTTTATCCACGTCCCTATTGTTTCGCTTACCAATCATGATGTAATAGTGTATGTTGAACGCATAGCTAGACTGATTCTGACCCTGTGGTTCGGCTGTGCACTTTCCACTAACGGAAGTGTACACAGCATTACTCAAGTTTTGCGGTCAAACCTCGTAAGTTTTTTCGATTTGTTTTATGTCATTTCATGCGCATTATGAAATGAATAATAACCAAACCAGCATTGGAGACTACATATGTACATAAATATCAAATTGCATCACATATAATTTCAGGTGTATTCGTAAGTAATATGGCGTCCATCTTTGACGTCATTTTGGATTCCCGGGTTCGTACAATATGTTGATAATTCATGCCGACAGTTATATATTCCATATATAAACCAAATCACTGTACAACTTATTGTGATACTATACAATTTAACTTTTATGACTTATTGTGATTGAAATATCCGGTTATTTCCCATCACTATACGACTTATTGCAATACTATACAAGTCAACGTGTACTCCTTATTGTGATAACCGGAAGTTGACTCGTTTATACACTGTTCTATTAGTATTTAACATTGCTTGTTGCATTTTAGTTGTCACCTACCCATGAATAGGCTACTTTTGTGCCGAGTGTCACTCGACTCTTAGGCACCGTGGACAGCAACTGTAGATACTAGTATACAACAGACGGACGAACAAGAGCATTCAAAATATTATCTTAAATCCTTGTCAGGCTGCCTGAACATAACTAGTAATTATTGAACAAACACAAGTTTAGATTAAATGTCCGTGACTTTATTAACAGAACTATTATTATAACAAATATTCCAGTTGACACAAGAAAAGTATAAAGTAAAACCAAAATATCCGGTAATATCGCAAAGCAACTCGCAAATATTCCAAACTATTCACGATTTACTGAAAGTACACAAGTCTTAGCGAATCTATAAACTCCCCTAACCAAATTGATTAAGTAAATAAAACTATATTTTGTTATGTTTTCGAAATTTTGTGCATTGTGTACCGTTGAAATTCACGAAAAGAAACGCCCCGCTTAAACTTCTGTGAATAGCCATGCAACCAAAATAACCTCAAATTGCGTATCCTGATGCTAAGATTAAAGATTGTAAAAACCAAATAAGTTGTTCCGCACATTGAATAATTTAAACTCCTACGGTTGCTAAGCGACTCATCACAAAGAAAGAAAAACAATATAGCGGACAATAAAGTATCAACAAATACAAACTTTACATGACTGACTCCTTACATCAGCAAGTGACAATATTCGTTCATTCTACAATGATTGAACAAAAAGTGCAACATTTTAAATCCAAACATGCACACATAAACAAGGTAAAGTCGCGGAAATTGATTACGTTTAGATAGGCCGTTCTGATATGGGTAAATATGCTAGATCTAAATGAAAGTAAGATTATTAGCATAATATAACAGAGAAATGTGCTTTGTCAGTTGAGACGTTCAAAGTTAACATAGAATAACAGAAATAATGATCGTATGTTAAATGCACGCCTTAATGTTATTATACATTCGATTTTAGATGATTTTTTGAATGTCGTCCAATGTCGTCCAATGTCGATCTGGACGACATTGGATTTTTGATGATTTTTTGAATGTCGTCCAATGTCGTCCAATGTCGATCTGGACGACATTCGATTTTAGACTATTTTTTGAATGTCGTCCAATGTCGTCCAATGTCGAGCTGGACGACATTCGATTTTAGATGATTTTTTGAATGTCGTCCAATGTCGTCCAATGTCGAGCTGGACGACATTCGATTTTAGACGATTTTTTGGATGTCGTCCAATGTCGTCCAATGTCGATCTGGACGACATTCGATTTTTGATGATTTTTTGAATGTCGTCCAATGTCGTCCAATGTCGATCTGGACGACATTCGATTTTAGACGATTTTTTGAATGTCGTCCAATGTCGTCTAATGTCGATCTGGACGACATTCGATTTTTGATGATTTTTTGAATGTCGTCCAATGTCGCCCAATGTCGATCTGGACGACATTCGATTTTAGACGATTTTTTGAATGTCGTCCAATGTCGTCCAATGTCGAGCTGGACGACATTGGATTTTTGATGATTTTTTGAATGTCGTCCAATGTCGTCCAATGTCGAGCTGGACGACATTCGATTTTAGACGATTTTTTGAATGTCGTCCAATGTCGTCCAATGTCGTCCAATGTCGTCCAATGTCGAGCTGGACGACATTCGATCTTTGATGATTTTTTGAATGTCGTCCAATGTCGTATGTCGAGCTGGACGACATTCGATTTTTTGAATGTCGTCCAATGTCGTATGTCGAGCTGGACGACATTCGATTTTTTGAATGTCGTCCAATGTCGTATGTCGAGCTGCACGACATTCGATTTTTTGAATGTCGTATGTTGAGCCAACTTCACACAGCTTAATACTCATCGATATATTTTCCATTACGGTGAAAAAAATCAAGGATTCGAAGATGATTTGTAATTTTCCAAAAATATGACGGATTTTAATAAAATATAGACGAACGCCTTCCGCTAATAAAGGCAAACGATCGAGGAAATTATTTTTGCACTCTACGCTAAACTTGCAACAGTGCATTATTTCGCTCAGTTCCTTAGCATTTTGTGATTGCCAATCGTGGCGTTGTACATTTTTATAAAAAAAGCATAATATTTTCGTCGCGTGTTTTTCTTTTTAAAGAAAATTTCAGTTGCAATTTTATTAAAATCAAACATAATTAAGAAAGTTACAATCCAAAAATGTTACCTGAGCTGAGGCTTTTCGTTGACAAATACGGCTCTGAGTCAAGAGGGCTTACCACGTTGTCATGTAGGGAAGAAATGAGACAACACTGCGTAATGTCGCCTTATTAGGAATTAGTCGTTTGTAAGGTCATCAGAACATGTCAGCTCATTCGAATGACATCAGCGTACTCTGAAGGATTATCCGACACAATCAGTCCAGCGCCTACAAACGTCTGACAATTATATTAACTGTATATATTATTATCTGTATAGATTCGGAATTGCATAATGCGCCAAATGGTACGAACTACTTACTATTTCATGGTTCCTTTTCCTTCCACGGAACAACGTCTGAACGTTTACCATGGTAACTTCACGACGTCATGGCATCGTCATGGAAATACGCGCGGAGATATAAGCCGCGACGTTGAAATGGGATTAAATCAAAGTTAACTATGATTCTACAATTGTATGTGGGTCTTTAATTTTGTTATAGTGTGACTCCACCTCAAAATTAAGCTTCTCATGTCCATTTCCTGTTTGCACTCAAGACTAACTTTAATAATGAAACCAGTTTCAAGGGTCTCGGGTATGGAACGCCGACACGGTCTTCTGAAGTCATAAAAAGAATTATGACGTATACTATGTAATAAATAGATAAATACATTGTATACGTTTATGACTACTATAGACAATGCCGGTGTTCCATACTCGACAGTGGCCTTATTATTGTGATTTTACTGTAACGTGTTACATACTAATACATTCATACTATTACTATAATAATACAACACAATATGTCGTATTATCGCTTGTTATCGTGTGTTGTGTTTTGCATCAGCGTGTTTGATTTGTTTTCTGAATAGAGAATAATTATATTCTGTTAATTTGACACAGGCGAGTCACGTTATGATCACAGGCACCCGTTATGTTAATGTTATGCCCCCCCCCCCCTGTAGACCCTAATACTACCCAGGTACCCCTACCAACCCAAACTCTACAACCCTAGTACATATTATATTATTTTTATACAAATCACATCAAATAAACGTTTTTTCAACAAAATATATCACACAATATGAGGTATAGTAATATACTATACAAAAAAAAACATAACCTGACGGGTGCCTGTGGTTATGATACTCAAACGGCCTACTTATCCTCTCTTCAGTAAATCGAAACAGAGCAGTCGACGCACTTCTTGCATGTACTTCCGTTTGCCGCAGGAATAAGAACTGTGTCAGGTCGCGGATAATGTAAATAAGGGTTAGGGTCAGTGTTATAACCCAACCCTAAACCTTTCAGTCATAAAACTTATTTCATTTCACGCACAGAATCTATTCACAAAATATATATTTAAATATCGAAAGTTTGTCAAAAGTATTTCGGTGCCCTTTTAGTCCATTTTAATACGTTTTAGGCAGCAGCACTCCAAAAAATCAACTTTAATCTGGTTCCAGATCTTTGTAATTTTCGCAATAAAGGACCCAAAGTAATGTGATGTAAGATTGGAGACGGGAACCAGACTAAATGCGAATAAAATTGTTTCAAAGACGTAAAACAGCTCTGATAGCTCAAACTAGAACAGTCTTTTTTATTCAAGTTCGATCAACAAAACCGCACACCATTATATTTAGTAGTACATCCTAGGTTATCTAAAAAGAAAGTTTACAGTTTCAGTGCCTGTTTATCCAATCTCTATATTCTCCTTTCGCAAAGAAAATTTGCATATATACAAGAGATGTAAGTTTGCAAATGTAATCAAAATGTAATTAAAAAAGAACAAATGTAAGAAGAGAAACATCAGAAGGAAGAGACATCGTGAAAACAGGTCGTGAAAACGTCGTAAATTACTACAAAATGATAACATGTGACCAAGTAATGAAGTAAGGATAGCCAATCATATCGCCTGTTACTGCCCAATATACAAGAGTTTAATATGGTGTGAACTAATTGGCTTTCCTTATCCTTAAAAGTCAAGTAAGATCAATATAGAATAGCACCCAGGCCATAATTTGGACCTCTGGTGACTACACAAGCAAATTATTAACGGACGAAACAGTGATCACATAATTATGCCTACCCTGTCACTCTCTGACAGGTGAGCTAATTATTGCTTTGATAAAAAAGCATCCTGAAGAATAAAACAACGGTTCTGACTATTGATCAATCCCGTGTTTCACGATACATAACATCAAAAGTAACATACTGCACGGATTCCGAGCTGCACGGATATGTACATTCCACACTGCACGAACTCTAACAATCGCAATTGCACGGACTTAAACCATCCAGCATTGCACGGACTAGCTCATTTCGAACTTCACGGGAATTGTACATTTTTGACTGCAACATTCACAATTTCCGAGCTGCACGGACTCAACATTCCGAAATATAGTGTGACAGAGTTACTTTTTATTAGTCCCCTACGGTTTTTGACCGGAGGGGACTATAGGTTTCCTTCCGTCCGTCCGTCCGTCAAAAAATCTGGATCCTGACATAACTCAAATAGTTTCCAAGCTAGGTTTATGAAACTTGGTATGTGGATAGGGGGCAATAAGGGGATTACGCACGTCTACAAATATTTTGAATCGGACAAAAATGTGGTTGCTATGGCAACAGAAACATTGAAAATAGCTTAAAACCGTTAGGGGAATTCTGTATTGCTTACAATTCTTAATTACTTGTTTTGTTAGCCCTGTCTACGTGATTCCATTTTGGAGGGGCAATTTGTAGCGTTCCTTCAGTATAAAAAATCTATAGAGCGATTTTGAATGGATCGACTGCTATGATATTTTATGGATATACTTTCAAATTGAATTGGGGCACAACTGTTTTCTTTTGCAATTGTATCTCTTCATTGTTGTTAGCAAACTATGTCTAGCATTATATGGTTTCTTACTTACATTCCTCTTATTACATTCATAGTACATTGCAACTCCAGGCAAAAATGAATTGGACTACTGAAGTCCACGTAGGAGAAGAACTCTATAAGACTTAGTCTTTCGTTCTAATCCTTACCTTATAATAACTGTAATGTACATGTATATGTTATTGTTTATTATATGTTATTGTTTATAATATGTTGTAAATAATGGGAATAGATATGTTTAAACTTATAATGCTCAAAAGGGCACGATTTCAGGGCAGCACGAAAATAGGTAGCTAGATTGTAGAACATTGCCATAGAGAACAAACTTTTGATCATAACTTTTAAACCGCTTGAAAAATTCTAAAAAAATAACAAGAGGACCCAAAAGGCCCTAGGTCGCTCACCTGTCATATCAGTTTGTACAAAAACAAACAAGAGAACTCTTATGTTAGGGGAGTAGTCGGTATGCCCAAGATGCACCGAATTTAATGAAAGAAAGTAGGTGTCTAGGTCAGTATCAAGGTCAAAGTTAATTTCAATGCACTAAACTATGCATGTGGTCCAAATTTAAAACCTTTAACATTCAACATTTTGACCTGTAGTGTCTTCAGAAGGGTTTTCTATGAGTTGATCTAATGACCTAGTTTTTGGCCCCCATGTGACCCAATATCGAAATTTGCCTAGATTTGTTGAGATGATCATTGTGGCCAAGTTTCATAAAGATTAGGTACAAATCGTGACATTCAGTGACTACACAAGTTTTTATCTATGGTTCGACATAGTGGCTTAGTTTTTTAACCCAGATGACCCATTATCGAACTCGACCTAGACTATGTTTTGTTTATCATGCTGACTAAGTTTCAGAAAGATAAGGCCATAATTGTGACCTATAGTGTCTACACGAGCATATAGTGGAAATACATAAATAAAAAAATGTGTACACTTTCTGACCAACTTTGGTGAAGATCAAAGCAAAATTGAACATGCTAGAGTGTTAACGGTGAATTGTCTAACAGGCGGACGGACGAACGAACGACGGACGTAGAGTGATCATAAAAGCTCACATTGTCACTGTGTGACTGGTGAGCTAAAGAGTTCCAATTATAACCTAGAAATAGCTTAACAACAAGATATTAAATGTAGGATTTGATAAAGCAAAAGAACAATTATCGAGATTTTGAAGTGATACGGACTGTAGGTTCTCACTTGTTCTAAGTTCTAATGTCTAAGTTCAAAGGTCTAAATTCTAATGTATAGCTTTTAACGTCTAACTTGTAATGTCTGCCTTGTAATGTCTAACTTCTAAATTATAGCTTCTACTGTCTAACTTCTAAGGTCTAACTTCTAATTTATTTCTAATGTCTAACTTCTAACGTATAGCTTCTAAGGTTCTAACTTTACTGGTCTTCTTGACCTGTTCTCGTTGCAGATTATGCCCAGCTTCGGACATCTAGTGAGGTGTTTATATAAGGTGTTTCTGTGCCTTGACCTAGTGACCTAGTTTTTGACCCTCGGATGACCCAATATCAACTTGGCCTTGATTTTGTTGAGATGACCATAGTGACGAGTTGCATAAAGATCAGACCAACATTGTGATCACTAGTCACTATACGAGCATACTGTTGACGGCCGACGGTCAACGGATGAAGAGTGCACATGTTCACAAATGGATTGTCAGGTCGGATTAATACATTCTCCCGCGCTTTGGTATTAATAACAAAAATTCAAACAAGAGCCATGCTCAAATGACCATCCGCCGCCGTATATGTTTGTTACTAAGGGTGTTTTTAATAGAAACAAGAGCAGATAGAAAAGGAAGGGAAAAGATGCTAGGGAAATTAAATAACGGGAGATCATTAATAAAATGGAACCAGGCAGAGTTCAACAGAAGGAGAATATTAGGAAATTACATCAAGGGTCTATCATAACTTCTTTAGTTAAAGGGAAATAATTCAAGAATGGTACCAGCTATAGTTATGTTTCTTAGTCACAGCACTTCTCCTAGATGTCATCTACTTATATTTAAAGTTCCATGTCAGTCAATCAATGGAATACTTACGAAGTTATCCTCTGTACAACAAATATTCTAAAATTAAACAAAGGGAGATAATTTCAAAACTGGGATACATTGAGTTATGGTTCTTGGTGACTGCACTTGTCCTAGTTGCGACTTATTCACACATCAAGTGTCAAGTCAATACCTTAAATAGTTTTCGAGTAATGATCAGGACAAAAAGTTATCTTAAATTAAAGAAAGGGAGATAATTACAAAACTGGACTACATTGAGTTATTGCTCTTGGTGACTGCATATGTCCTAGTTGCTTTCTATTCACATACCAAGTTTCAAGTCAATACATCAAATAGGTTAAGCTCTGGACAACATATGAAACGGACGGACGGACGCATATCAGCACTATATACCTTCGACTTCGGCGGGGGACAAAAATAACCACACTGGTGTAAAAAGGTTCATGAAGTATAACAAGAGCTGTCCACGAACAGCGCGCTCCACTATTCGCAGCGCCATGCTGGGATAGTACAATCATTATAATTATATTCAAAACAAAATGCTTCATTACAGCAGCATTACCCTCTGCTGTGTAGAGGTTGGGGCTTCTAAGTCGAAAAAGGGGGATAATTTGGACAAATTATGCAGGACCATTACCTACTCATGTGTAGGTCCTCTTGGTCATGGAGGTAAACAAATAAGCATTTCTTAGTCAAAAAGGGGCATAATTTCAACAAAATGCTAAATATTATCTTCTCCTGTGTAGGGGTTGGGGTCATGATGGTGAACACGTATGCAAAGTATCAAAGCAACATATCAATGCACCTAGAACATATTAGAGGTTAAAAAACCTGTACCTAAACTTTAACATTTGCATTTCTAAGTCCAAAAGGGGTCATAATTTCAACAAGATGCTTGATAGAGTTACCTACCCCTGTGTACGGGTTGGAGTCATGATGGAGAACAAGTATCCATAGCAATATGTGAATGCATTTTGAAAATATTAGAGGTTAAAAACCTGTACCTAAACTTTAACATTTGCACTAAGTTGAAAAAAGGGGGCATAAATTCACCAAAATGCTTAATAGAGTTACCTACCCCTGTGTATGGGTTGGGTCATGATGGTGAACAAGTATGCAAAGTATCAAAGCAATATGTCCTATTAGAGGTTAAAAACCTGTACCTAAACTTTAACATTTGCACTAAGTTGAAAAAAGGGGGCATTATTTCACCAAAATGCTTAATAGAGTTACCTATCCCTGTGTATGGGTTGGGGCCATGATGGTGAACAAGTATGCAAAGTATCAAAGCAATATGTCTATGTACTATGAAGATATTATAGGTTAAAAAACCTGTACCTAAACTTTAACATTTGCACTATTTGCACTAAGTAGAAAAAGGGGGATACTTTCAACAAAATGCCTGATAGAGTTACCTACTCCTGTATATGGGTTGGGGTCATGGTGGCAAACAAGTATGCAAAGTATGAAAGCAATATCTCAAAGGACTTAGAGAATATAAGAGGTTAAAAAACCTGTACCTAAACTTTAACAAAAGTGTTACACCTACGCCTACGCAGACGCTCGGGTGACTGCAATAGCTCCCCTTATTCTACGAATAGTGGAGCTAAAAAGTGTAATGACTATTGATCAAGCCCGTGTTTAACGATAAGTTACATGACAAGTAACAGTCTGCACGGATTCCGAGCTGCACGGATAAGTACATTCCAAACTGCACGAATTTAAACATTCCAGACTGCACGGACTTAATCTCGAACATTTTATTCGGCACGGACTCGCACATTTCCAACTTCACGGGATTCGCACATTCTCAACTGCACGTACTCACATTTACCGAGCTCAATACGTTTGGAATCGCAGATATAAGTAAAACTCAAATTTTAGCATGGCATGTAATACAGTGTAGCAATACCACGCGACTTTTGGCTACAGTTCTAAGGCGAAATTCGTCTATAACTAAGAATATACATGAATACTGTAAAAATCGCATATTTTCTTGGGTAATAAATTTCATAGATTTTGATAAAAATCCGTTTTAGTAGGGTCGTAAATTCGTGGATTACAAAATATGGAAGGATAAACCCATGTTCTGTACTTGGGAGGTCGATTAATTGTGGTAATTAAATTTTGAGTTTAACAACAAAATCAACGAAAACTCAACTCCTTAGAAACATAATGATTTTACAATATAAACTGAGTTCCAATTAGAGATTTATTCCCAAAGCATCAATTACCAATCAATGGACTTACCTATATCATAAATTCCGTGAAGTTATCGATTGTAGGCGAGAGTATATGACAAATAAAGCTACAATCTGTAGAGCTTAGAGGGTCACCTTTTATGTTGGTTTAGAAATTACTTGTCAAATAAACAATAACAAATACTTAGTTCAGCTTCTTGGAACTACCACTTTTCAAAACCTACTGTTATGATATGTCGCTCTCAAGCGTCCGTCGTCCGTCGTCTGTCAACAAGTATTACTTTAAATGACCTCTTCTCCTAAAACTCTTGATAAAAAAACTTCACACGAATGATCATTGGGTGTTCCCCTTTTATATCGTTGTTCATATCGTTCCTATTTACGACTTAATTAGGCCACAGTACTAATGTCCAGTTACTAGCTGGTAATAATGATGTTGTCTGTAACTGCAGGGTTATATGGTTTCTTGTTCATTTTGTATGTATGTCCTCGCGACTTGACTTGTATTTGTAGTCCGTGTGTTCATTTTTTATGTTTGTCCTCGCGACTTGACTTGTATTTGTAGTCCGTGTGTTCTTTTTGTGCCTTTTGTGCTCCGACGTTTCCGTTGAATGCTGCCTTCCCTGTCTGATATGTTATTATATTTCTGTAACTTCTCACCAAGTCAACATCTTTTGCCAACGGTTTCGATTTCAAATTACGGATTACGGGGGGGGGGAGTGTAATCTATAGTGCAATAGTGAACGAGAAAGATTTGCAATGAACGTGCTGTCGTGCTTCATTGATATTAATGTTATTAGCTTCAAGAGTAAATGCATAACATCATAATTCAATGCTTACTGTATCAACACATTTCAATTTGAAGAAAAATCGCTTTTGAAAAAACATGCACAATCCCACTACAGGCTGTATTCTGTATCCTTAAACGCATGCATATCGTATAAACAGAAACACACACGAACATGCATTTATTATCTGTAAAGGTTTCTATCGTTTTGGAATATCTTCATGCATAAATAGATATATGCAAATCTTTTACAAAACGCCCTTTTTGATTTAGATGTCAATAATAAAGTAAAATATAAAGTATAAACAACAACTTAATTAAATAAAGTACAATTCCGTTAATAAGTTAGCTCCAACATGTACTGACTTACCACATAACGTATTTGTCAGTTAAACTTGTTGTCACTCTTGTGACAACTCTAGTTCTCATGCCCAGTACCTCAAGTTTCACATGGTTCTTGTATGTTACACATTTTCATGGCAGCAAATACCATTACATGCGCTATATGTTTGTATTGTGTGAGACTTTCGCAGCTTGTTTGGTATTGATATTGTTTTGCGGACAAATTAATAGAAAAGCGGCCTTGATTGAACATAGTTACATTACATTCAAAGGGGGACAACTCAATGTTTATTTCTAAAATGTTCGCACTAAAGTTAATATCCTTTAAATGTCGATGACAGTTGAATTTCTTTGTGGAATTTTAGCGTACAAACGTGTACTTTAAACAGATGAAATTTTGTATACCTGTGGTAACTATCTTGCGAAGGTTTTGGGAAAAGGAACTGTACTTTAAGTTGTGAACATTGCATGCTCGGTAATCTGCTTCAAATACATGTATTTGGTGAAGCTAGTGAAAAAAGCGACATTTTCACACGAAGCCGATCAAATGACGTTTCATCGATATCAGGACGAACTTAGTACTTATATTTATCCCTTTCCACAACTGTTATATGCCGAGGCTACAGTAGATCGGTGATTTGCTTCCATCAACATGCTCTGTAGGCTTTTTTGGTTGGATGATCACGTCAGCATTTTGCAGAAAGATGCGCGAAGTCTTCACGTTTATTATGATGTGAAAATCCAAAAAAAAAAAAAAATTGTAACTTCTGCATTTTGTCATGACGCCATATTTTTGTATCAATTATGCTTATCAGATTAAAGGCTCAAAACAAGCATCCTGTTTGAATAAACTACAGTGTTCTTTGCCATTGTTAAGTCAGTCTGTTAGGAAACAGCTGATAATTTTTGACGTCAGTAAACTTCGAACCCTTGACTTCATGGTTTTGGCTTTTAATACCATATCAGTAGACACTAAGTATACACAGGTATTAGTCACAAATAATGTTGCAATCACATGTATGATACATGGAGTTTGTGTGTACCATCTACATGTAACTACTCGGCAAATGAATGGAGTTGGGGTCTATGAATTGAAGGGTTAATAACTATTGCACAGTCACAGTTCGGCTCATTCCACCTAACGACTTCACTGACGAACGTAATACAATATTCATAATAAAAAGTTCATCATGTCGGCTTGGATGAATATAATTCGTCATTAAGTTGAACTAATTCTTTTAGAAAGCCATCGTTTGGTAATATTCCTCGGTTTTCGCGAACAGTTTTCACAGCGTCCATTAGATTCAGATCTCGTTTTGTCATGAGAAAGGCGAGAACAATGGTTGCTGACCGGCTTACCCCTGCCACACAGTGTACATACACCTTTCCTGAAAAACAACGACAACAGTACAGTACAACCTCTGCAGAGCAACACCCTTTGAGAGCTTCAAATATTGTCGGTAGTTTATAGGTTGGTGCTCTACAGAGATTAGATGTAAAGCAAATGCCGGTTATAAAAGGGAAAATTTGAAGGTTCTGTTCACTGGCACTCGACCAGAAAAAAATATGAAAAGCCGTGGCCTATAATCTACATTTATATAAATATAGATTATAGGCCAATGTTATTTATAAAATTGTTTCTCTGTTCTCTGGTCGAGTGCCAGTGGTTCTGTTACAGAGAAGTTGTTGCTCTATATATGGCCGATCTGGAGGGGTTGTACTGTAAGAAAGTCTTATTGTTCAATTTAATATAAGGTTATCACATATACATTACTTGAGAATGATTGGAAACCAACTGGAAATAAACAATTTCAGAAGTGTATAATAGTTTTCACCTAGTGTGGGATTCGAACCCATACTGGAAAGCAGCCAACGCCTAGCAATTTAATGTACGAAAACATTAGACCAAGCAAAAAGATTATATTAAGTCAGACAGGGAAGGCAGCACTCAACTTAATCAGCCGAGCACAGAAAACATAAAAAACACACAAAGCACAATATCCAACTGAAAACACGACACCCCGTCCCGAAAGTCTGCCGCCTAAGTCAGTCAAACTAAAACGGAACGAGAGTCATGTGAAAAGGAAAATAACAACCGGACATTACACATCACAAGGACAATCTACAACATATATATAGTGTACATGCAATTTTGAAAGATTCAAAGCAGCCTTGTGCTGGACAACAAAATTGCAGAATGGCACATACAAAATGAACAAAGTTTAACAAAAAGGCACAATGGCGAAATATTTTTGTAATTTTGTATTTTTACTATAAAGTGGATTCCATAGGCAGTCAGCACGTACCCAAATACTACCCCGGCCAAATCGGATTTTACCACTGTTTACTATGTTATGAAAGGTTACTTTCAATATTTCCGATTATAAAAGTGCCTGTCACATTTGTAGCCGTGTAGGTTTATTATTCATTGAAATGGTATATTACGGGTATCAACGTGTAGCTATTATATTTTACTTTCAGGATATATCAACACTTTAGTCCTTAGATACACACCCGTTTACACACCGAACGTCAGAATCAAGAAAACAATTCCTTAATTAGGTCGCTAACTAAGACGTTCAGCAAAACCCAGATTTTCACGCTTGTAAACGTGAATTTTGCCTTGAAACAGAATGTATGCTTCACAAACGGGCCTAGCTAGTCATCCTTTCAGTTAGTGTAACTAAATAATTTACCTCACATGCCAATTAAACATCGCAATATTTCACTAGATCGATAATTAAAAAAAATGTACTAACTTCGCCACCGTCAATTTCCAATTTTATTTAGTATTCCGATAACCTTTCGACCTCAACAGATTTCGAAGCGATCGTTTAATTGGCTAGAGTGTGTGTCACGTCATTCATAGTTGTTCAATCGTGTAAGCTCGGCCATTTCCGTTTGTGTCCGGTGTATATACTGAACTTCTTAATTGATGACCAAAAAAAATTCGCGATTTGACTTATATTGTGTTAAGGGTGTGTATTTAAGGACTAAACTGTTTATATATCTGGAAAGTAAAATATCTTGGCTACACGATGATACCTGTAAGATAGCATTTGAGTGGATAAATAAAATAATACGACAAGTTATGTGACAGGCACTCCATTCTTCGTGATTCACCTTTCTTATATAGGTAAACAATGAGAAGGTTGATATGACTTGTGAAGTAGTGGGGTACGTGCAGGCTGCCTATGGTGGATTCCTTACCTCCTGAAATCAAAGCCTCGTCAATGAATGTGGCAGCATCGTTGAAATATTCGGCCAATGAGAATGTACGGATATCTTTTGCTGGAATACCGTGGAATATTATACCACTCTCCTGAAAGAACTCACTGTCTGTGTTGATTTGGTTGAAGCCGGACCCACATGAACAGTTCAACACGTGTGTGACTCCAAGGGCGGATAACTTCTTCGGCGACTTCGCTAGACTGCTACAAAAATAAGTTGTAATTCACCAGAAAAAGGCAAGCCACCGCTTGATGGAATAAAGCGAGTCAGCCATAATGTATAATGACCCGACATTGCAAATTCCCCCGCAGTGCTGTCACATTGCCGCTATGCTAAGTGCAGTCGTATCTTGTGAAGTAATCGTTTTGGCAACATTGAGTATGCCTATTTGCTAGGCAAATCGAACGAGATTTTCAGAGATCAGTAGATCTATTAAGAAATCGAATGGATTGTTTAAATAATATTTTTGCTCATATCCGAGTCCAATGCACAAAAAGCCCGAGCCAATTTAGAAATAGCCTAATAGATTTACCTACATAATGCTTCAAGAATAATAGGAAGGCAATGCCTTTTTGTCTGTCGTACTCAAACCCGTATGGGAGAACATACTTAAACAAGGGAACAATGCATAATAATGGCTTAAACTACAATGCTTGAACTGTAAATGACGTCATTATCATGAACAATTGTATGACTTCAATGCTAGAACTGTAAATGGCGTCAATATCATGAACAATTGTATGACTTCAATGCTAGAACTGTAAATGACGTCAATATCATGAACAATTTTATGACTTCAATGCTAGAACTGTAAATGACGTCAATATCATGAACAATTGTATGACTTCAATGCTAGAAATGTAAATGACGTCAATATCATAAACAATTGTATGACTTCAATGCTTGAACTGTAAATGACGTCATTATCACGAACCATTGTATGACTTCAATGCTGGAACTTTAAATGACGTCATTATAATAATAATAATGATATAATCTAAGTGTATAACTTCAATGCTATAACTTTAAATGACGTCATTATAATAAATCATTGTTTGAGTCCAATGCTAGAACTTTAAATGACGTCATAATAATAATATAAGACTTTAGTGTATGAATTCAAAGCTAAAATGTAAATGACGTCATTATATCAAGGCTTTCTTACTACAATAAAATGTCGTCATTATACTGGTATCGGATTCAATGCTTAAACTTAATGACGTCATTATTATACGTATGGCTTCAAAGATAGAACTTACTAGTCACCAAGTAACAAGTTCGGATAAACTTCATTATAACTGGCTGTCGCTGACTGAGCTAGACTCATCCATACGTGCGGGTGGCTGGTACATCTTCCGGCTTTACTCATCAAATATTCCTTCACATCTTTTGACGTTGTCTTCGTTCCCATGGTGACCTGGAGGCTGGAACAATGAATGCATCAATCATAAAACGTGTGGGGTTTTCGTCGAACGGAATAACTAAAGCGTTAGACTTCGTTTTGTCACAGTCACACCCTCCCCTCTCTTGTATTCGCCTTCCTGAGCAGGTAGCAACAGTCAACATGTGTATGACAGATGTTCGTGAAGTTGGCAGGCTAGCGCAACTTCACGCTGCTAGGCCGCTAGCCTGTCAACTTCACGAACATGTATGATAGTGGCCAGTTGCCGATCCAATTGTTATTATCGGCGACTGTTGTTTAGAGGCTAGTTGCCAATTCGAGTTTCCCTACAGGATCGAATTGGCAACAGCGAACTGGCAGACAATTAAAAATTCATTTTTTATAATAGATGTAGACCGGACATCAAACGAATCATTACTAATATAATCAATACAGTTGTTAAAGACTATCTCAACAAATTAGCCGGAAGATTATTAGAAACGTTACAGTAATATATCAAACCTGTCCTAAACATTCGACTGCTTTAACCAGCCTCTATTTTTGTATTATATTACTGGCTGCTGAAGACAGATGGAACTGTATACATGTACAAACTGTTAATGTGCATGTTATCAACAATATACATAAATGTACTAGTATACATGTATACACTTTTCACGTACCTGTTTGAGACTTTTTTCCGCCGCTGTTTTAACACTAATATCAAAACTCAACTTATAAATCTATCCAGAAAGCATAGGTTATATCGCTCAAAAATACTTAAAAAATGACACTATGAGTTTCATGTATAAAGTTTATAGTATGAGACAGGTGAGTATACACTGTACAGTATACCACGTAGTTCTATTTTTAGCTATGACTTGGGTATAGATCTAGATTAATATAGAACGTTCGATCAATCTATAACTCTCAATCAACGAGAATATTCTATAGGCATTCTATAGGCATGGATAAAATGGAAATAGAAAGACAAACTGCAATGTTTTCTTCAACTTTTCTACATTTAATAATAATTTCACCAGGAAAAATATAATTATCAATCCTCAGATATGTACTGTATGTATTTCTGACAGGATGTTGGTTGCAACTGACTGTATAATTTTTTGTTAAAAGTATAATTATACTAAAAACTGGACCCATTGAAAAAAAGTCAGTCAAGAAAATCCACGAAAAGGACAAAATGAAGGTCAAGGGACGCATACAATAATCCGTACAATTTCTGCAATTATATCGTATTATATCGAGGATAACCTACGTTTATAAATATACTGTATGCAGCGGACCTCCATCTAAATATCAACGTTATCAGTTATATATAGCCATATAGCCCGAAAAGGATACCCGACTTATGTGCTATGTTTAATTTGTGCATATTATGTTGTAAATATTATGAGCATGTGGTTTAATTCAACTTATAAAAGCAGATTCCGTATAACATCGTTAAATGATCGGAGTTTATAAACTCAAACTTATTTATCAGAGTTATATTAGATAATGGAATAAATAAGACATAAAGTATAGGTTAGAGTTTAATCGTTTCACTTTATTTATTTTAGTTAACTCTTAACCTATACTTAGCCTACGGTATTGTAACAATAATACAAACGGTGGGCCAAGGAAGGGTTTTAAACCGTATAATACCGTACGTAATTTTAATAGCAATGGAATAATGATCAAATCGGAAGTGGGGCAAGGGCGAGTATTGGAAACTGCTATTAGTGTGGAGTCTTGTCATAGAAAAAAGAAAAAAAACTTAAACCCCGACCTTTAGACATGCCCAATTAAGTTTGTCAAAATGTCTGACAGAAACTCCGTGCAATCGTGCATCAAATTAGTAAAAGAAATGGGACAATCTAGCCCCGACTTTTCTCACCATGGGCATAAACTTAATATTTGTTCGTACAGACGGATAAATGACTTAAAATTGCTGATGTTGCCATTTTATTACAGAAAGCAACTCAGACAATAAAAAGTAACGAGCGAACTAGAGCTTTAAACGAAATGGTGCCTAACGAATCTCCAAACCACGAAAAAACGTCAACATTCAATACCGGAAGTGGTATACATGTTCGAAATAGCTCGACTCATGGGTACCAGACGTAGACATGCGTACAAAAAATGAGATCGACAGTTATTTGAAAGCCCCTGTTTTAATCCCTAAGATTCGAATTTCAGCGCCGAAACAACGGTGTTATATCTTATGCTCAGCTCCCATAATTCACAATTTTGAACTAATAGGCCCGAAATCGACTTATCTAACGATAATGAGTAGAATGAGTGCTGTATAGAGGATGGGCGATTGGTAGAATCAATAAGGATATCTAAACAAACATATATTGGTGAATTTTTTAATCTCCGAGTAAATTATTTGTTTTAATTTATAGAAAAAAGTTGAAACGATAAAATTAAACAAGAAAATCTGTGAAAAGTGTAAAATGAAGGTCAAAGGACACATGCAGCATTTGTTCGCGTGCACTTTCACAGGGTCCTCAAATCGTCCCATACATTTCGGTATTTGGAATATTTAGAGGACCCTCCCCTACGTAAGGACGGTAAGCACACATACTGTATGCTGCGGACCTTCATTCATGTACCAAAGTCCCGAGGTATATATAGACCGAACAGGGTACTATACACATGTGCTATATTTAAGTTGTGCATAATTATATTCATAATGTTCTAATTGAAATAAGTTTAGCATGTGCTTATATGAACTCAAAACAGTTATACTCCGTTTACCTTAGCCTAGCATTAAGATTCTATTACCTCGTGTAAATTTGTTGGATCTATATTAGATTATGAAATGGATATGAAATACATTAAATTAAGGAAAACGGGTTATGTGTGAAAGAAAGGTAACACCATACAGACGTCACGAGAAGAGCAGCATTATTCCAAACGTATGTCATGACTTAAAATTATGATGCAACTGTATAACTATTACTTGTGTATAATTTACTGAACACAATGCAGATCTAAGTATTTACATGTAAAATGCACGGACTAATAATAAATAGTTTTAAACAACGCATAGTCGCGAATACAGGTTACAACGTTTGCAAAACGCAATATTATACTCCCATGAAGCATTTAAAGTATTCATATTAATAAGTATTAGTATTATAAGTAAAGATCATACATGTACTAAGCAATGGATACTTCGGTTTCCATAAGAGAATACTCTAGTGATGAATATACAATTAAATCACAATTTCAAAACACTGTATTCTACATTAGTAAAGATGCTATTGGAGCATTGATTAAAGTACCATATCCATATCCGTGAAGATGGCAGCCAAGCAACCAATCATCATGAAGTTAACAACATGCTTCAAAGCTAAATAATCAGCGGACTTGTATTTTATTGTATGAAATGATAGTGCATTCTGGTTAACGTTGATGAACCCCAATCCATGTTAACATAGTAACGACTGAAGTCGATGTGAGCCTGTAGACAACTGCTTTGTGACACAGACAACATGTGATGTGTACAAATAACAATTGAAGGCAACGGTACATGGAATAACACGATTTGATGGGATACATTTAATTGGTCTTTGTCCTCCTAATTTAATAAAAGCAGCGACAGTGGTTCAGTAGTTAGTGTGCTGGATTTCTAACCACGCTATCTTAGTTTGATTCCCGGTCGAGGTATAACAAAGTCGCGTTTTGTTTTAGTTACTTTATTACTATCAAAATAAAAGTTCAAGTTCCAAAAATGGTTATAGTTAGTACTTTAACATTAAAACGTCAAACCTTAACTCCTAACTACCCTGGTGGATGCTCCAGTCTGTAATTTTACGTGATTTCATAACTGCGTCGCACTTTCCAGCCCCCTTACACAGATGTTGTATTGTTTAGACCAATTGTCTATTATGTTATTGCTTACTTATTGAAATATTATGTTATGGTAAATATGGTGCAAGTTATAGCAACCTGTCATACTAAACATTAAACATATAACTTTCTGGACGTTTCCATTGTACTCATATCAAGTATTTATGGAAGCCCTGGAGGGCACTTTTGACTTATGACTTGTGACTTATGACTTGTGACTTATAACTTGTGACTTGTGACTTAGGAGTTGCGACCAAACAAACTATAAATATATTTGCATGCTTATTTTTCCCTTACGTGTAACAATAACGTGGATAAAAAAGGATGATACGTGAATTGGATTTTTATATTTTCAGCAAGACAGGTAAGTCAGTTTTAGTTGTTTGATTAAATAACAATTGTTAACGGATTTACAATCATTCTACTACATAAGAGTTAGGTTTAAAATTCTTCTTTATCGATATGTTATTGCATACAAAGTTAGAATATATTTCCAACTTTTTATTATAATTTTAGCGTCACAATCCTGACGAATCTTTTGGTTAAGGGCAGGGAATAAAATGACCAGTGTAATTAAAATGTTTGTTTGTTTTTGCAGGTGGAGTTAAATGAAATATATTTCGTGGAATCCTGAAAATATCCGTTGTGGAATATTGCATAAAGGGCTGAGAACAACTACTGTAATGGACAGAAATGCATATACGCACAAGTTGAGCATAAATATTATTGTCTCGTTATGAACCTACATATACTCAAATGGAAGTTATGGTTGATATAGTCGACAGAGAAATACAAACCGATCTGGACTGAGTGACACACAATAAGAATGTTTATGGTATAGGATCCCTAAGACCCTGTACCATGATAGAGTTCGACACCACAACCTTGATGATATACATGTACTCCAATTGATTTTGAGATGTTGGAAGGGCGTGTGTTTAATTCCGAACAAAAGTTCACCAATTTACAGCATATGCCATGATTTAAAATATTTGTATAACTAAGTATGGCATGTTGTTAGTCGGTATTGTTATGCCGAGCCACTTTAGTATATTAATCTCATGTGTATGTTGCTCTATTAATTTTGACATGTATGTCGAATGCTTCATTTATTCGTTTAGTAAAGCACTAATATGGTTATAACGTCTGGTTTATTTCTGCATTTCAATTAAGATTTTGACTTGTGACTTGTGACTTGTGACTTGAGACTTGTGACTTGTGACTTAAGACTTGTGACTTGAGGCTTGTGACTTGTGACTTAAGACTTGTGACTTGAGGCTTGTGACTTGTGACTTGTGACTTGTGACTTGAGACTTGTGACTTGTGACTTGAGACTTGTAACTTATGACTTATGGCTTGTAACTTGTGACTTGTGACTTGAGACTTGAGACTTATCACTTGTGACTTGAGACTTGTACGTGTAAAATGTAAAATACATTCTACCTTTGATAAAATTATAGACAGCAAAATATATCATAATAAGTGTTATTATAATCAATCTTGTAATTTAATATGAGTTTGTTATCCTTCGTTTGTTATCAGTATCCATTGAAGCCAAACTCTTGGAATGATATTTAATCATGAAATTGCAATGGTTTTTGGTCTTTGCTTTATATTGTATACAGAGTTAACACAAATGCAGTATTATGTTGTAAATGATGAACGGTAGACAAAAACACATTTGCAAATGACAACTTTGAGTCTGTTGCATTACATGTATTTCAAAACATGACAAAATGGCGTATTATTTCTAAACATGTCTGTCCGACATTACATCTATGAAATTAAACGTATACGGATACTATAAAGCTATCCTAAAAAGCTTAGTTCGTAGGCGCCATAAATGTTAATGTATTGATATCCACTACGTGGAATTGTCCGCAAAACCTTATAATGTTCTACTTCACCATTATGTCACATAACACAGTCACATTCAAAATCTATTCTAGCCCATAATGTCACACAATTGCCAAGTTTACATTTGAGCCGGTTGCTTTGCTGGGTTTAAAGGCTATATAGGTAAATAGGTATGCACCGCGACATCATTTGTCGAACCAAACGCACCGAACAAACACACACAGCACGGATATTCCAGTTTCTTCACCTGGAAAAATGTAGAAGAACATATAAAATCTTATTACTTAAACAAAACTTAAAATCTAATTCATTGCACCATGTATGATCCGAACTATCTGTCTCAAACGAGACGCACAAATAATAGCGAAAAGGAAGCAAACCATTATAATTCTGTATGCACATGTACACGTATAATACACAACTATGTCATGTTACATTATGCTATTACATGAACGGTATTCTAGTTAATGGTGTTAACAATTCAGAATAACGGTTCGATGCCTTCAACAATGACGATTTCATTCAAACAAAACTAATACCGACTTACCTGACTCACTATAGACTATTATCAGGTAATTCCGATTCAGACACCATCCTTCACCATCCACGCTGCACAAGGAAGTGCGCGCAAATTTTTTATAGAATGTAAGTCACAAGTCATAAGTCATAAGTCACAAGTCACAAGTTCTAAGTCACAAGTCACAAGTCACAAGTCACAAGTCACAAGTCACAAGTCATAAGTCACAAGTCACAAGTCCCAACACCTAAGTCAAAAGTGCCCTCCAGGGCTTCCATAAGTATTGCCAAAAGATCCAAATATGGTACTTGAATGAGCGCCAACTAAAACAAATGCATGTATACTACATGTGTGACCGAAATACATTATATTATACTTATATGTACTTCATCACTATATTGTTCCATACATGAGTATATTAACAGGCTGTTCCCTAATACATGCATAATTAATACTTGATTAAAGTAATAATTATACATGTAGGCCGACTATGTTACAGAGGCAGGTTATAAAGGCCTCGTTTCAGGTTAAAATCCGATCCCTCTGGTGAGATATCCTTATCCGGGTCTTTATAGAAGCTCAGGGTGGATTATAATAATATAATATTATAATCTTCTCAAGGCTTCTTGAATTCAAAAGAAGGTAATGAATTTTGAAATTTACGTTCATATTTCTTGAATATTTGGGTGGGCATTATTTGCAAGGCCATGTATTTCTATGGTAAGGCCCGAAATTGACTGATGCCTGGGGAATGGATGCTTTATAGAGAATGGGCGTTAATTAGAATAAATACTTATGAGCCAGTCTCCAGGAAAACCTGCTATAATGACATTATGAAATTACTATATGTAACAAGATTTTGATAAAGCTCTAAAATAAGGAAAAATACATATTCTATTGATTCTATTTTAAGTATTCTATTTTGATATATATTTTGAAAAGTGAAACATAATTATAGAATTTGGTACTATTTTGAACAGTTTATATCAAGAATTGATCAAATGGTGTAATAATGAAATACTTATTCCAGTTAGGTCGAATAACGTTTGCATGACGTCACACAAAAATCTCCGAATAGGGACTCTACAAAAACAGCTGTAACTTCCTTAAAATTCAAGATATTAACATAATTTATTTTGCAATTTGCATATTTAACATTATCCTGTAATACTATGGAAAATCTTAAAGTCAATATTTTTGTCAAAATATCAGGTTTTCGGAGACTGGCTCATATATCTAAAGAACATGTTTTGATAAAAATGATTGATCGCATCATCCCCTAGTCTATTCTGGCTACCCGACTAGATAATATTTTGTCAATCAATTATCATAACTTTATTTTTCGATTTTAGCTAGATTTGATTTTGGGCTTGATTATCTATGTTTGAGGGTCCAAAGGGAAATAATTTCATGAAAAAAGTAGGATGATGAGGTGTTTCCTTTACTAATGATTAAACATAGGGTCTAGTCAGTTGTAAAAGTTGCAAAACGAAGGTCAAGGGGCACATACAGCATTTGATTCGATATCAGTTTAACACGATCCTAATACACACACATCCGTTACCATTCTCTAATTGGAATTTATTATAGGACCCCGAATCACATTGTACACAAAGTACTACTTCGTAAGGTTGACCGTAGTCGAGTTACGCACGAATATACCGTATGCGGCAGACCTCCATTAATGCATTAAAATCCCGAAGTATATATAGACCGAACAGGGTATCATACATGAGTGTCATATTTAATTATTTGTGCATAAATTCTAAATAAGTTAACCTTATCATTTGATTAAAATCATCTTAAACGCTATTTTCCACATAAAATGGCCTATCATAATATGAATTTATTATCTCATACAAATTTGCTGGGTAATAGAATACATAAGAAATTATAGATCAAATTTAGGTAACGGGTTCTGAATGAAAGAGCGATACTGGTAACACAGGTGGCTGGAAGAGGGGTCACCCGGTATTATTTCAAACTAACGTTCGTCTTAATGCTGTGATTTGACTACCGGTATATAGTTATTACTTTAGTGTATACGTACGCTTGGTGAAAATGTAGAAAACAAATAGCTTCATATGTACATATCTTCAATTACAAATGACTTTCATCAACACATATTCGCGAATACTGGTAACAACGTATGTACAACGTCATAGTATGTACCCAAGAAGCACGAACTATTAATACATGTAATTAAAGATCCTATTATTAAACAATAGGTTATTCTGACTGTTGGCATCAGAGCATACTCTAATACTTTACAACTTCACTTCTTGTAAAGCTAATTTATCCTAGCTAGTATGTTCTTAGCAAACATCTGGATCCACAATTGTGCATTGATGCGTGGATTTGGTAGTAAGAAACAAGTACGATATTGCTCCAGTGGATTGATTATCCGTGAAAATATCCATTTAACGAACACAAACTGTCGGTTTTAAAATAAAGAAATGATTTAAGCATTTTTACCAGTTTAAATATTTGGAGAAACATAATTATGTAGCAGTATTGAAAATGTTGATAGTTCCAGTGTTACTATTTGAATCCGGATACTCATTGTTTTGCCTATAGTCGTTAACTTGGTAACAGGGAGTTGGCAATGGTACCTTTGAGAGCCTTAATCCCCCCAAAATGATAACTGGTATTACTGTAACAACTTCGAGCGAGAGGTCCGGTTTTCTCTGTGGGCGCGTCATACAAAGATTTTGAAATTTGCTACCAGTGCTTCACTGTCTGACGCCCAGTAAAAAGGGAAAACTGGATTCTCTTCTCTCATACCATCGTGGCGATGCACAGATAGGAATAAACTAACAGTATCTTATTATCCTGTAGTGTTCGATGTTGTTAATTTTCAAATGTGGTTCTGTTGTGGTATTCACAAAGCATCTTAAGGGAACACTTAGAAATTTCTTAAAATCTTAACAAATCCTTTAGTGTATCAGCTAAACATGACAATCAAGATTGTTATTTTTTTGCATAGGTAAGAGGCATTATGTAAAGAGCTACAATAATCCTAACGATAACATGGGTTACTCTTCATTTCTTGGGAAACATGTGCAGCTCAATATTTTAACTTAAGTCAAAATATTTAAGTTTTCCCTTAACTTCGGCTGATTTGTGAATACCAGCCGAGTTCAACATGAATATAACAACCTGTGTATCTATACCAAGGCTGTCCGTAGTAGAGGGTATTTGTAACACGTTGAATCCAGGTGCATGTTGCCTAACTAAAGCCCTCGGTAGCCCTTTGTCGTGTGGTACATACTGTTGAACTAAACATTAAAATCAGAGATTGTCTTCATTGGAAAGCGCTACGTAGTGCTTTGATGCTGCCAATGGGCTCCATTCCTGCGGGACAACAAGGCCTTACATGTGCCCATTATGTATTTCGAATTTAAAATACTGTTTGTTTCCTTTCATATTTATTTATAAAGTTCTTCTCGGTTAAACGGGTGTTGCTCTCACTCGTCATTGATCTTTGCAGCAACAAGGGAGATTACTGCGTAGAGGTTTTCGAGAGATGAACTGGAGATGGTCTCCCTTTGGTTTCTCTCGTATATTAAGACCACAAATTTAAGATCCAATTTCTACATTTGCTCATTATTGAACCTCAGTATTAAGACCAACTCAATAATGAAATCAGTCTTGATGGTCCCGATAATGGTCTTGTTATTGAGGTTTGTGTTGGACTAAATACAAAGTAACGATTTACTAGTTTAGTCACCTCGGTTTTATCCGTATTTAACAAACTATATAATATACCAACAGCATTTAAAATTAAATGTGATTTTATTGGCGAAGTAAGTGCTACATATAATCAATTATACATAATTCGCTGTAAATTTTGAAAGTTTAATTGTATTTTTGTTGAAACTACGGCGCTTTAAACTATAAGCAGTAGGAATGTGTAGTTAGTCATAAGATCTTTGGTGTTGCCGTGGTTGTAAGTCATGTCGTCGAAATATTCTTTATCCGTACAAGACCTTTTTACAACATTGACCGTTGATGCACCGATATTTGGGTCCACACTTCTGATATCCGTAACACGGTCCACCACTGACCCAGCCAGCTGGACATGTTGGATACGTGTTGACGCAGACACATCGGTTGTTGATACACTGGTACCCGGGTCCACATGGCTTGCCCCAGCTACAGGAATACTTAAGCAAGGGGCCACATCCGTTTGGTGGTAAATTGGCATAAACTGAAATTAAATTCAGGGAGAATATAAATATAACATATTAGCGATTAAATACAAATAAATACAGTACATAGCCCACAGTCAATCAAAAGTCTTACAGAAATGCCTAGCCACCCACAGTAAACACGCAAGAGTCAGACATAGAACGTACCATCCATATCCCAAAAAAATGGATATTTCAAGCGACCAGTAACTTTGCTTATTCTAAAAATCATGCAGATTTTAGTAATTTCAAAGAACACATCACCTTTTTGGCTAAGCATTAGGTCCTATTAGCGGTTATATACTACACATGCATTTAGGTGTAATCATGTTAATCGTTTCTGGTAACATAGTGAATCATACTTAACTCAACCGCTACACAAGAGATACGTAATATATACACAGATGACGTTTTGATAATATATATATATATCATAAGTGTTTTAACCAGCATTCTATTTGATTTTGCATTTGGTTTCCGATTAGAAAGTGTAATAATAGTTTACTTTACGACACTAAATGACACCAACCCCACCCCCTTAAAATGCGATGTTTCATTGAGATAGTAGTTTAATACTAGCCAGACAGATTACGAAGCCAGCCTGACTTAAAACACACAACGCTTAATATCCATATATTCATTCCATATTTGTTTGTCTGCTGAAAATTCATGTTTTTCATCTCTGTTATTTGTATTTATTTGTTATAAGCATTGTCTTCTTTAGACTAAATAATATAAATAAAATAATTTTCTTTTATAACATATTTGTAATGCATATTGATCAATGAAAATAAATAGTGTTTGAACAAACGTGTTTATATGAATGAAACATGTAAAATTGTGAGACCACATCATATTTCAAAAGTTTAATTATATAAACAAAATATCTTACAATAACTCATCTTTTATATTCTACAATGTATATCCGTTAAATGCCTGGTTTTTGATAGGTATCCTAAAGTTTAAAGCGTTGAACTATTTATTTAAACTCTAAAAAACCTTCACTACTTTAAATATTAAAGTCCATGTTATAATTCGTTCAAGCGTATACTCATGTAGTCTTCGAACTATAGCTGAATTAAACTGAGTACATCTCAAATAACCTTATCTACACGATCAATACTCAATACATCGATCCGAGAAGCACTATTCATAAAAATGAAACACGATGATATCAAACTAGAGTTTTTGTGGACTTGCCTTTAGAAAATATAGTATAGTTATTACCACCTGTATTATCAAATCATTCACATTGAACGTAAATAGTTTTTTATAACAGAACAGATGTATTTATTCATATTAATAGACTTAAGTGTACAACACTTATCATCTACAGCATATTATTTACAAACATATAATAATGATAATAATAATACGCTCTACGAGAGTGATAACTATATAATTATTTGTACAATATAACATATATAGCATATACAACAAGGTCAAACGGCACTACACAATACATATTATCAAAGTATATACATGTATTCTACAGGTATTATAGTATTGAAGTCAAATGCTCATAACAATGGTAGCGGCGTTGAAGAAGACCTACTACCAATGATGTTTCAGGATGAAAACAACGAATAAACAGGGAGTATTCATAATAACCTGGTAAATAATTCGCACAATTTAATAAATTATTAATCAGACGAGACAGGCATAGCTTTAGTAGTTCTTATGTTTCATTGAAAAGTTTTAACTCTCTGTTTTAAGTAAGTATTTTACTGAAATACACACTACACATTACCAAGCGTTTGTTGTATATTGCGTGTGTACTTAAAAAGAGGCATTTCTTTAGACGAAACCTTGAAAATACAAAATGCCGAAGTTTCTCAAGTTATTTTAGATGTCAGTGTGGTTGTTTATGGGGTATACAGGCAACTTTACCAAAATTACGCGAATATTAATTTTGACAATTTTATTTTATTTTTGCAATGCACCAGTATGTGAGGCAGTCCCTTTAATAACAGTATTATAATTATAATTACCAGGGTGTTTGTGTTTTCTCAACTGTATTCTTGAAATAAATATTAAACATAAAGTATACGTAAAGTAAAACTTACCCGCAGCCACCAGTAGGACAAGACACAGAGCAGTCAGTTGAAGTTGCATCGTGAAGTTAGGACGAACACAGCAGAATTAATCCTGACCGTTCAAATCTCTGGACCCCTTATATAACAGCGGGTTTAATAACTGCATGAATTGATAGACATGCATATCCGGCTTCTGTTTCTACGTCATTAAACATATCCAAAGAGTGGTGGACACGTATATGTCATGTTGACATGCATGTTTCGAACGGATTTACAACTCTTTAAAATTGTAATAAAATGTTAATTTGATAAAAAACTCACGAATCATGGTTTAATAAATATCTTATTTGTTTTATTTTTATTTTAATAGCTGACGATATTTATTTGAAACATAAACATGAGGCTGATGTTCTATGGTAAAATAATCCTAAATAATGCAATTAGGCATGATTCATAAGGACATATCATGATATGTTTGTGTTTTTGTCATTTAAACATGTTTTCAACAACACACTACCAGACAGTAAGTCTGATCATGCACAGTGTTGCACTCTAAGACAGGGATGTGCATATTGTTTTTATTAATATGCAATGAACAACGTATTAAAATGATGTTTCGAAATAGAAATTTCTCATGTAGAAAAATAAAACCAATTTTATGAGAACATTGACATGCAAGAAAAGTACGTTTGTCCGTATACTAGTACTTATGTCTGGGTCACTCATCCCGTACCATGATCGTTCGATTCAAACAACTCGCAAATTTTAAAATCCGAAATAAAGGGAAGATCACCTATTCAAACGCAAATTGCCCACGGGCAGACTATTGGATAAATGAGCAATAAAAGCCTGCCATTCACCAATAGCTAGCTGGTGGGCAAATTTGAACAGCTTGTACGAGCCCTGTGTGATTTTTCGAGGACACTTCACGTGGAACTCGAAAGATAGAAACTCTTACATGGTTCCCGTATGTTCATACGGCACTTGTAGGGCACTCCTGAATGTCCATACGGTGGTCGCACGGTGTCGTTCGAGCATCGGCAAGTCTAGTAGTATTCAAAGCTTCTTTAAGCTCGTGCAATGCCCGTGTGAGATTCTTGCGATCCTCTCCCGACTTTTAACCAGGCCCCAATCTCCCAAAGCATCTCAAGTAGAAATTACAACTCAAATAGAGATTTTGCTAAAATCAGATTTGGAATTAGAGAAAAATCTGAAACCCAAGCTCTTGAAATGTTATTGTTATAAACTCAGAATAACATTTCTGTTTAGTGATGCTAAGTTTGAGGCCAGTCTCTCATGGAAATAAAGGGCATAAAGACACATGCCACTATTTGAGATGAGATCTTGCTCAGATTGAGATGCTTTGCGAGATCGGGACCAGCTAGTAGAAGGCTCGGGAGCTTGGTGAAACAGTCAAGTTTAGCACCGAGATACCGAGTCCTTGACGAATTACAAAAGTCTACGACGCCTGCGAATTTGCCAAAATCTACTCGTACGAAGCCCGTGGAGTGAATGTGACCGAGGTATAAGCATGTCCACTGATATTCATTGTCTCATTTATACATGTATAAAGACTACTGCGTATCTGAAAATCAAGACACGTTTTGTGCAGCCACATTAAACTGAACACCATTATTCTTCGCGTTTTTCGTTATTATACCGTAAATTAGTTTTCACGTGTTAAAATATTAACACACCTTACAGAACGACTGATATGCACTGAATATTTAAGAGTGAAGATCAATCTTGCCACACTACAATAAATGTGTTTTCGAACATTAAAGAGGGGTAACTTGTGTAAGTAATTTAATCGAGAAATGTAAGAGTTGCTTCCCTTACGTAACATCGCACCAAAATAGAAACTTTACATTTCAGGCAAAAAACCAAATACCAAATAAAATAGATTTATATTTCTTTGGAAGGGTTATTCGTTGCTTGGTATAGTGTATGTAATTGGTCGATAACTTGATATATCACTTGACGCTCAACATGACAGGTTCGCATTTGACACATAAAGCGTTTGTGTAAGCCTACAGGTTTTGGTATGTTGTTTCCAGCAGACTTGCAGGACCAATCGGGACACCTCGGGCAATCTTATGAATCCCGTAAAAATGCCGTACGGACCGTTTCGATTGTTGCAAGACGTATCTAGTTGAAAGTACCTAAGTATCCACGAAATACTAAAAGTTTGCTATGTACGTATAAGGGACTCATAATATTATAGGTTTTCATCAATCGTAACAGCAGCACATGTTCACAAAGTTGCTCGGTTCGTTTCATAAAGATAATTCATAAAATGTATTAAGACTTTTCGCATAAGACAATTGTAACTGTTTGCATATGTTCAAAGTCAAGATAAGATCGAAGAGATTTGTCGAAAAAGAAAGTATAGAAAGTTATAAACAAACTTATAAAAATGATTTCAGAAACAAATATCTAGAACGCGTTTTTGAATACGCGTCCTGGAAGAGTACTGGAGTCCCTCTCTGCACTAATAATTTAAAACCCTAAATCAAGATCCCTAAATTGGACTTTATTCTGAGATTTAATCAACACTCCTAAACTAATTATGAAGACACGAAGCTACAAGACTACAATAAAATTGTCCCTAAATTGGACTTTATTCCAAGAATAATTAGTTCAGGAATAATTATTATTTTTACAACATTAGTATAAATTTTGACAGATGATAAATTATCTACAATGATGGAATACGTCTCAATTACAAAAAAATAATACAAACTATAATGTATTAATATTATTACATATTATTACATATCAATTATGTATAATGAAAATATCATATAATACTGCCGCCAGAAATGACGCAAAATGTGTCAATTTCCGTTGTTATAGGTAGAAACATTCATCTGTCAAAAGTATAATGCATGATTATCATTAGCCTGGCGTCATAAATAGTGCTTGTTCTATTTTCCCTTTATCAACCGACTCAATAGAAATAATAATTTTGATATCAAATTACACTGCCTTGTAGAGGTACTGGTTCTGGACAATAACATATGACTAAAATGCTAGATTCTACATATATTCAAGTTCTGAATTACTAGTTCGAGGAAGTGAAAAAGTATTTCCAACTACGTCATAAATTAACACGCGGCCCAAAGCAACTACACCAATGACGTTAAATCACGTCTCGATGATACTAAAGTCCGGATGAATTAGTATAGTCGGTAACCCGCATATCCTTAAAGGACCAGTTTTCTCATGTTTTGACCAAATATGGCCATAGTGGACAGTAATATATCACGTAATGTATAGTTAACCAGGAACATTTAATATAAAAGTTTGGCTTTTATATGATCGTTCATATAGATAAGTGGGATCGTTTATATTGATAAGTGGATGTATACATCAAAATGATTGGTCAGTATCTTAATATGACGTCATATAAATCTACAAGAAACTAGTGATTTGGTCACTATGAACGTTAGATCGTTGTCATGGTGATGATGATTGAAAGATGCCGCCAAATGTCAATCACTTAAGACTGCAGCAAATTCGAAAAGCTTAAATATGAACGTGCTTATTACAGGGCGATCGACAACTAAGTTAGTCACTAAATCAAAATTATAAAAAAACAGCTGACCCTCAATATCTCAATACGGGACCTAAGTGCAGTCTTATGTGTATTATAAGACCAGGATAGTTAAGTACACTATTCAAATCTTTGGGGCAAAAGTTAAATTTTCCCTATTCAAAATACGTGAACCCAGTACTAAAAAGGCAATTCTTTTTATTGCTGTTGTTTTGTTGCTAGAAACAAAGTGATAGTGGGAGCAGAATGCCGAATGTCCGTATCCAGAAAGACGGATCAGTGTTTGGTGATTATATGTCATTTGTAACAGGCTTTTTGTTTAGTTAACCCTTTGATGATGTGGTTAGATTTTTCCACTGGACACGCTTTGGTACAGGTTCAATCCTCGGTCGCTCCTCGGGGATTTGTTCCCCCTAGTTTACTTTAATTCTGATATGTAAGGTCGGTTAGCCGTCAGCTTATAAACTAATACTGAATAGTACCTGTCACTCCATTCAATATTGAGATAGGGAGTTACACTTTGATGAACAGAAAATATTCACTCTGGCATTGTTTTCTACTTTCCAAAAACTAGTTAGCGCAATCGTGTACGGGATTGCGGCGACGACCACGCAGTCTAATGCTTCCATGCCCATACGTTCAGTACATGCCACTTTTCAGTACACCTATACGTCAGAAACCCTACATAGCTTGTGTCAATAGGCCTTTTCGACTGGGCTGTTTCGTGGAGCAGGTAACAGTCTGGTTCCCGTTCTAATTTTACAGTTGTATTACTGTAGTAGTGCTGTAATTGTGGGGACGAGAACCAGGCTAAAACTTGCTTCACGAAACAGCCCAGTCGAAAAGGCCTAATATTGCAAACAGAGTATCAAAGCGTTGTCATTTTTACTACCAATATAGCCATTCACGGGTACTGTTTTTTCAAAGCACTTACGGAAAACTTAAACTTTTAACGTGCAAATTTTAATTTCTTTATGCTTTTTTAATAACTACATATTGTGGAAAATGGATCTGCAATATTAATACTTATTCAGGAATCAAGTCGTACAAAACCACACAACTCCCAAAATATGTAAAAACAGTATAAGGACTTGAAATTTGAGTATAAGATTAAAAGACTTCCGTAAGTGCTTTGATAAAACAGTATCCTGAATATTGTATTTGATAAAATACAGTTGTCTCCCTTACATACTACAAATTTCAATATATAATCCAATATCTATGATATTCACCGGTCATAGATTCCTAGCAACCTACATTCGGATTGGTTCTTCAGATTATGCGTATTTTATACCAGTCAATATCAAACTCTGTGACACATTGGGCGAGTTCGGATGGAAACTCTAGGGTAGGGTATGCTATTACTGGAATGATGTTTACTCCCTCCAACAATACAGGGGCTGGTATTCACAAAGCGTCTTAGTAGAAAACTTAGTATTTTCTTAAACATATAAACAATTCTTAAGTGTGTCAGCTAAACATGACAATCAAGATTAATGATTTTTGCATAGGTTTAAAGCATCGCGTAAAGAGCTACACTAATCACTAAGAAAACATGGATTATTCTTCAATTTGCGGGAAATATGAGCTGCACAAATATTTAACTTAAGTCAAAATATTTAAGTTTTCCGCTAAGATGCTTTGTGAATACCAGTCCAGGTGTCTACATTTATCAACCAATAAAAAGCTTGGTCCTGGTAATATCTAAAACAGCTTTTGTCCCGCTCATTTTGTGTACCGTACAGTCACAGGGAATCAGTGACCCTGCCAGGAGTTGGTGTTACCGGAGTTCGACTCTTCAGTGGTGCTACTGACTGCTCATCTGATGGTTGTGGGTTCCATCCCTACTCTAGCCGGATCAAAAACAGAAATGTGTTTCAGTGTTTCCCACTTAACATAACTAAAATTACCAACAGTCTTTCGGACGAGACGTTAAGCGTGGTCCCGTGTATGATGCTTTACATGAGGCACGTAAAAGAACTGGGGTATCTTCTGTATCACGCGCTATCCCCCAAAAACTAAAGTGACTAACATCTTCTGGGTGACTGGTCCATATGGATTACCAGTGGCGAGGATAAATAAAAGCATATACACCTAATCACTGGTGATAGGACAAAAAGTGTAGAAACCAAATGCGTTCGGATGGAAGCCGAGTCTACCTAGACCGAACCCACGTTCCATGTGAACTCACCCAATCATTCACCTCCGTATATAGCTCTGAAAGAAGTCCCAACTTGTGTTGTTTTAGTCACATGATCTTGACATCAGAACTCCCTTCTTCGACTGGACTGTTTGTAGGAGCAGGTCATACTAGTATTCAGTTCTAACCTAAAGGTGCATACATACTTTTTTCAACCTCGATAACCTACAAGTGGTACATCGTCTTGGGTTCGATCCCATATTGCGACATACAAAATTCATTGAACATGATACAGGGTATAATTATATCCCTTGCTTGGCGCAAAGCATAGTTAGTTCCAAGTAAATGCTCCATGGTTCATCAGGTTTCAGAATGAAAACTCCATCACGATATTTGACAAAATCAAATTTTAGAGATGCTGATTTAAGCGATTGCTTACCTCGGTCATACAAATGCTGTACAAACATGCATTAGGTTTGATATAAAAGAATGCCTGGGGATTCAGCTTCAGTTTGGGTAGTTTTTAATATGTTTAACTTGTTCAAATGTTTATTGTTGAGGATCTCATGGAAGATTGCCATTTAATGTAATTGTCAAATGAGTTTCCTCGTTAAATGAAGTCTTTATTATTATTATACTTATCTTTTTGATTTATGTTAAAGTGTACACTTTTTAATATAGATTATGCATTTGTCTGATTACATACAGAATACGCATATTTTTTGTGATTGTATATGAGCCTTGAGTTGGCAAAAACAATGTTATGCGAACACTTCAAAGTGTTTTATCTAGATATCAATGTCATTTGAAAATTCGCGAAAATGATGGACGAGAATGATATTTTGCAAATCTTAATAGAAACCAAAATTATATGAGCCGTTCTCCAGGAAAAACGGGCTTAGTGACATTGTATTAATATTGATGTAATAAGGCTAAACCCATCTTAAATGGAAAAGTCATGCTCTTAGATTTCATTTTAAGTTATTAGATAAATAAATTAAATATAAATCTATGTCTTAGATTAATTTTTTCTCATGAATAATGTTAACATATCTTTCCTCGGTGCTATGGTGACCAATTTCTGAAAGAGTACCAATATTGAGAAAACCAGGGGTTAGTGGTTAAAAACAGTAGCTACATTTCTCTAAAAACTAAAATTCACGATTTAGATATGTTTTATTTAAAAAGGAATATTATAATTATAAAATGTGATACAATTTTGAAAAGTTTGCGTCAAGAACTCATCAAATACTGGATTTATGAACTTCGTGTTAACGTAACGTCAAATAACGTTTAAATGACGTTTGCGACGACACTAACAAAGTAGGCGGGAGTGGTTATTAGTTTTAAGAGTCTGTAACTTTGTAATTTGATGTTATATTTTACTAAATTTTTCAGAAATTGTTCAAAAGAGTCTTGTCTTTCGAATGCTATAATATCATGATTTTCATGATTTTGTCACTAAGCCCGGTTTTCATATGTATTTCAACACACGCAATTATTTGTTTTATAAATATGATATTATGCTCCTCTGAAAGTCTTTCCATTTCTGCATACTATCTGTTTAAGTTCATTTTCTCGTTCAGTTAAGTTTAAGGCATTGTGGTCTGTGTTGTTTTCTGTGCTCGGCTGTTTAACACCAGTGCTGCCTTACCTGTCCGAGTTTCTATTACTAAGTATCCTTTCACGCAATTCATAATTGGTATTGTGTTTTATTGTTCTTCTATATTTTCTATTTCCGTTGCCATGGTAACGTTCCATCTACGTTATTTCATCTCTAGCAACATTAAAATCTAATCTCGACACAAGCAGACGACATTGACCTTACCATTCTTCTGAACGAATTGTTTCTAATGTGAAATCCGCCCATTGGGATGACGGTAACAAATGACTTCTGTGTTTGACAAGCTTCCAGCAACATAGGCAGTCTTGTTTCCAATTCTACACACCGATGACTTTTCATCGAATTCATGAGCGCGACAAATTATTTAAATAATCTACCGACGCAAGCGTTAATTAACTGGCGCAGGAGAAAAAGAGAAAGGCCACGAAGTCTGGATTTATACATCACGTGATTTGTTATTCGTGAAACTTTCTTACTCGGTATTTACCGTTCGTTGTTTTGTTAGAAAACAAAATAGTATACTTTGATAAATGTGTGTGTTTTTATAGAAGTTTGATTATATATGGGTTGTATCTACACTACCATTTACCAAGGCAATAAGAAAATTAGCACCGCTCGGCGTTGAGTGACCTTGTAATATGCATCTGTGTTTGCTCAAACTTTGGTCATGATTATCTAACATTGCAACGATTTAACTCTCCAACACAATAAAAGCATCTTTGATTTTCTTTTGGTGTTCAACACCAAAGTATGTAATAACATTGCGCTTTAACACTAATTACTAAAAACACAATTACACTTAATTAAAAAAGAAGTCAAAATAATCCTATTCAAAAATGACGTCACACTAAAATGCTCGACATCGCAATCACCCTAAATTGAAAATGACATCACAATTACCCTTATTTAAAAATTACCCTTAAAAGGTGGTATTTTTTATCTGCCTTATCTATTTTAATGTCTATATTTCATCTCTTAATTATTTTGTTTCTTAGAAGTTCAGAAAACAAAGTAATTGTAGCAAAATATATTTTATGAGAACAGTTTCCATTCTATTCATTTTAACGGACAAAATGCAACTGTGTGTTTTTTCTTTTGATTTACTTAAAAACAAAAACTTCTGCTAACTCTAGTTTGCTTCAATAAAACAAACAACATAAATGGAATTGATGTTCAGTGAAAGGGGCGTAACCCCCGCCCAAATGACCCCTACTTATTTACTTCGGACGCGCGTGCGCTCGTGCAAATAATGGGCAATTACCAATTCTGTACAAACGATAAAAAGTGATGTTTGTCTGTAGAAAACGACCAAATAGAATGAATCAATGTTTTCATCGGGGAAACATGTGTTTAGATGACTTGAGCTTGGAAAATCTCCCGACCTAAATGAAAGGTTTAATGGCAAGATGTTACTCTAATCGACCCGTAATTGATGTTTTATTGAATAGAACTGGCTAACTAATGGCTACAAGCGCATTTTGTTTAAACGCCAAATTACATGTTCCCCTGAATAACTTGCGTGTCTTTAATCAAATGTCTGACGGTTGTCTTAGGGATCAGTAATTTTATACACATCGCGATCGGTATAGTCTGTCGATGACAGGATCATGGTCCGTATATAAACTACTGTAGCTGTCTACAATACTAATGTGACGTCATCATTTTGTATCTTTAGTTTTGCGTATGCATTTTTAACATACTATTATTCTAGAAACTGCCTTATATGAACATACATTGGACGAATTTTGAATTTCCAAGAATGCTATCTATACACCATGTCAACTAGGAACATTTTATGCCGTGGCGACGTTATAGTATTTTACACCTACATAAAGATAAGATAAATTTTATGTTTTGTATAGATATCCTGTAGAATTGTGATCGAACAATTTCAAGTTCCAGCGTAACGCACTTTTGTGACGTTCTTCATTCGCGCAGAAAAATTCCACTCATTACGTTAAATACTACGTCAGCATTTTATAAATAAACCTATTTTGCCTTTTTAAAAAGTGTTTTTGGAGCAAACACATGGTATGATATGATATTAATTAACAATATAAACAGCCATGACGAAGGTCAATGAGATAATTGGAGCACAATACAATGTACTCATGCAATATATGTCCAATGTCTTTCGTAGTAAATGTAGCTGAATGTGAACAAGTCTTAAACAAGCAAACTACATTTTGTTATGTATGTATAGCGAAACAGACGTAAGTTCGTCATTCTAACAGCCACTTTTTGCAAGTGAGCGGCAACATGGCTCGATGGAAAAGCATATTGCGGACAAGCAGGGGCGTTCCTGCCATGGTACCACGTGGCAATGTACTTCACTTCTCCAAAACACATTCTCTAATGTGTCTAATATCACTTTCAACCCTAACGCATCTGCTTTAGTCATGTGATGAACATGGTGAGCAAACAACAATGCATGAAAGTATGCTTGGATGGAGCCAATGCGCCAAAATTGTTTAACGTTTCAACACTCAAACGTGTGTGATAGTCAGATGAATTAATCAATCAGCGAACCTTTAAAACAGTAAATACATTTAAATCTGAGTCCGTATGTGCATCCGAACAAGAATTCGTAGAACATGAAAATATTCCACTATAACCGTTTTGCAGTCCAAGGGGCTGACATTGACCTTTGACCAACTGACATAAAACAAGAATCACCTGCTGGACAACTACCATATCGAGTATGAAGTACCTAAGCTGATGCGTTCTTGAGCTATAAACCGGAAATCATTGGTCAACGGACCGACTGACATACCGACAAACCAACCGACCAACCAACATAAATCAGCACAACATTATACCCACATCATCTTAATCATAGGCGCATAACTTTATTTGTACTAAACTGTTACAGTCTTCTGGTTCGTAAGTCACCTTTGGTATTTCCCTTAATAGTAACTGAATGTTTCAGACAGTGCAGCACAGTCAACTTCCTCCATTTGACAACAGCAACCAAGTTGGCATTATCCCACTAGTACGAATTGTGATAATTAGTGTTGTGATCATGGGCGATGTGGACATAAGTCAAGTATACCGATAATTTAAGCTTGTTACATTTTATTCATTGCCAAGTTGTCTGGAATCTCTCCGAATCCTAGTCGATATTAAATCGAGACTTTTCCGTTTTTTGAAGGTAATTAGACGTTGTGTTCTCAAATCGCTTGTTGTCAGGATTATAATCATTAGGTCCCCAGTAATGAATTATCAGTTACTAGCAAGTGAACATTGATAATCAATTGTAAAACATAAAAATCTCTCAGACCTTTCTCCTTGTTTAGCGCCATTGTCTCCATATGGCTTGTAGGTATAAATATAGTCCCGATATATGAAAAGGTTATAAATTAATTTTGTTGTTGATGTACGCGGTCGGGTTGATAGCGCTTATCCGCCTGTACCATTTCACTTTTTTTGTTTTAACCAGAGCTGAGCTAAAGGTTTATTTATTTAACACTTTAAAGCATTTTCAGTAACACCGTCTGAAGTGGTACGACGGTTTACTCACACACCTCGAGAACTGGAGCCTGGAAGTTCGAATTCTGGCATAGAGCCTATGTTTTATGACCAGTTGAACCATATGCCTAATCACTACTAGTAACGCGTACATTTCCATCTTGTGAACAAAAGTAAAAGACAGGAATCGGGAGAGGGGGTAGTAAGTTTCATATTCTTACCCAGTGCGTGACATTTAATTATTGGAATCTGGTCAGCCATTGTTCTCAGAAAGTAGATGTTTCACAAATCAATTCAGCCGGTTATTTAAATAGTTCTGATACAACATACATACTAGCATAACGAATCACATTGCTTTGCCTTTCCTTGTTTCTCATCAATACAATGTGGGTTCGAAGCTCGGACAGCACGTAGGTTCCTCGGTAAAAATCTGACTGACTGCACGTGTTTCGCAAGTCAAACTTGCTCAATACTTTAAATATATGTATGTTTGTCACTATTTATCACTAAATGATAATTACTTACAAATCTGGAATAGCGATATTGAAGATTCATCGAGAGCTATTATTTAGTACCTTTAGATTACAACCTTATTTAGATGTTATAAATGTCGAAAAATTTCGCATTGCATTTAGTAGACTAAGAACATCATCTCATAGATTAGAAATCGAGCTGGAAGGTGGCACAGACCAGTAAAAACACCATATAATGAACGTAAATGTAGGTTATGCAATGTCCTTGAAGATGAGTTTCATTTTTTGTTTGAATGTCCATTATATAATGAAATTAGAAAACTACATATAAAGAAATATTATTGGAAGCGTGCAAATATTATTAAAGGACAAGGTTCACTTATGGCTTAATTTGGCCCTGTGATTTTTCAAAAAATAAAAATGCATGTTCCTATTAATATGTCCTATAATTCAAATAACTTAACATTTCATGTGTAAAAAATAAGCAAACATATCCCAATTTCCCTCGTAATTTATTGACAAAACTGCCAGGAATATGACGTATAAAGTCATGTTTAGCCCAAAATGTCATTTTTGGCCATTTTCATGACTATTAATGACGTAAATCCTTCCCAAAAACCACGATGGCACTCTTGCGACACTTTTATATTTTCACATAACCAGTGTTCTGCAAGTCTTTATATATGTACAAAATATCAAAGTGTCGCAAGAGTGCCATCGTGGTTTTTGGGAAGGTTTTACGCCATAAAAAGACATGAAAATGGCTAAAAATGACATTTTTTGGTAAACTTAACCTTTTTCAGGAAGATTTGTCGACATATTACGAGGGAAATTTGGAAAAGTATGGTTAATTTTTTGAAAGACAATGTTAGGCTATTAGAAACATAGGACAGATTTATAGGAAAATGCATTTCTATTTTTCGATAAAACTCAGGGCCAAATTAAGCCATAAATGAACCTTGTCCTTTGATAAATTCTGGAAATAAAACTGTCATCAGAAATCTTGCTATGTATACTTACAAATCCTTTGAATTGAGAAACAAAACATTTTATACAAATTAATACACTCTTATGCAACTTCCACTCCAAGTATAACGTTTTTGTGTTTTTATACTACAAAAAGCTAATAGGTATTGTATTGTATTTACTATAACTTTGGAAGTTTATTTTGTTTCATGTTTTCATACACAATTTTATTCACTATTAACGTTGTAATTGTACGTGTTTCAATTTATACTGTATCTTCAATAATTTTGACTTGACTCAGTGACTATACATAATTATGTACATGCATTATTACTGTTGCCATTGACTATTTTATGATTCAATTTGTATTGTAAATATTTGTAATGCTCATAGACTGTAAAGTCTTATGTATTGGAAATAAACTATATATCATAAAGACATGTTGCATAATCGCGTCTTGCAATGTCTTGTTCGGTTGGTTCGAAGCCGGTATATGCGTAATTATGTTCCTTTGTAACAATCTGACTGAATATACTGTAGCTGGGAAGAAGAATATACTCTATTATACGTCCCCGACTGTAGGTATAAATCAAAATGGCTGATCTTTCAGATTTATGACAACTTGTATCATAAAGACATACGTTACATTATAGTGACTTGCAATGCCTTGTTTTGTTGGTTCGAAGCCGATGCGTATGTCCTTTTGTAACAATTTGGCTGAATGAATACTAAATGCTTTCTAATGCATATTTTCTACCTTTGAATTGATTTCTGCATGTACAGATGTTTTCAGCCGTTGATGGAGTAGCAGGTTAGCTGGTTAGAACTGGTTGATAACACAGGAACACTGGTTATGTCAACAGACTTCCGCATATTGACAGAATACTATTATGGAACCGCTTAAACATTCTATACACAAACAAACAAATAATTTCAGATCAATTCGTATTGAGTTAAACAGAAATATGACATCAAAAAATGACAAACATTGCATAGAAATATCAAATCCGAATCATCCTGCTTCATCCCCGGGGGCCGAACATGTTAGATACAAACAATAACACGCTAACACGCAACTAAAGCTGTACTCACGTCGCTCATGAATGGTTTCTTTAAAGACGGAAGTTTCAAAACAATAATTATTTCCTTCATTTTCTACTTAAAATTAAATCAACCTTATTCTCGCAAAATCACGCAGCGTTGACGAGATTTCATCAAGCGCGATGATGTGTCAATGGACACGAGTATTCGTCTACAAAATATCTGTAATTAAGTAACATTTCATATTTACCCAACATTTTAACGGTTGTCAGAACCATTCTTCCCATATCAATGACTACATTTAAGTCTTTTGTTTTCTTCGGCAAATACGCGGGAGCCATTTAATTAATGACGCCATTACTGTGGCGATTACTGATCATTTATATGTTCTACTTCCGGCGGCGCATTCATACGAGTGCGCATTGCAGGAAATTAACTTGATTCAGCACGTTTTTGTTCAATTTCATGTCCAATTCGTTGTACGGTGATCAGGATTAATCGCTGTACGAATTCTAAGAGGACGAAAATCAATGTTATCTCGACTAGAACATATGTTTACTTGGCGAAAGTTTCTTGGCTAATAACAGGTTTTGTGACATTGTAACATTTTGTAGTTCTTTGATTATGGTTCCACGGATGCTAGGACATTGAGAAATGAATTCTCATTGTTTTAGTCTGTGTTTGTAGTGGTCCGGTAACTTCATAGACAAGACAAAACATTAACGACGAGGATAATAGCTTGGTAGACATTAATCCGAATTATTCCAGTCTGTTACCAGCATCAAGTAAAAGTAAGGTGCTCCTCTTGTTTTTTGAGAGTAAAAGTAAGGTGCTCCCCTGTTTTATGAGAGTAAAAGCAAGGTGCTCCTCTTGTTTTTTTAGAGTAAAAGCAAGGTGCTCCTCCTGTTTTTTGAAAGTAAAAGCAAGGTGCTCCTCCTGTTTTTTGAAAGTAAAAGCAAGGTGCTCCTCCTGTTTATTAAGAGTAAACGCAAGGAGCTACTCCTGTTTTTTAAGAGTAAAAGTAAGGTGCTACTCCTGTTTTTTAGGCACAGTCAATTAAGCGCACGGGGTACCGATTGTCTGAGCACATTTTAGAATGGTGTGTGTGGAACGTTGGCCGAGTGATCAACGCTCTCGACTAACAATCCTGGGGTCCCTGGTTCGAATCACAGCCGGGGCACTAGAAATTGGGAAAGCGCTAAGGCAGTGCGCGCCCAGATTCCTTGTATCATACGAATTTTCGTCCCTACAATCGAAGCCGGAGGTCATTGGCCAATTAAGCAGAGATAAAACCGGATGACCATGCATCTCCGCTGTCTCTGTCGAACGCAGTAACGAAAATTGGGGTCACTAACCAGGAATATGGTTGTATTTTGGTAATCCCACCTCATACCGCTCCAAATTATATTAAATGCATCATGAAACTCCTCTTCGTAAGTCCTTGCCAAATGGTGTTACTTAAATATAGATAAGGAGTTTGTTTAGCTGTCTTAACTTTGAACCAAACATGACTTAGAAACTACATTCAACTAAGGACATACATAAACCATAATTTCAGAAAGCCCGTATGTCTGTGCATTAGTTCCGCATTTATCTCGACAACCACCGATTGGAATATGGACAATGAAACAAAGGGAACCTTCAGTAGCAAAATCGGTCGTTCCAACCCTAAGATCTATAGGTCAAACAACAACGATACATACAGTACTAGTTTTGTGTTACGTAATAATGCGATATAGATATTTTTATCACTCTGATTTTAATTACGAATGTTTAAACCAATGTGGTCACAAAGAGGTTATATACGAGGGTTGCTCCAGAATTACGTGGACTTTTGCTCTAATTCAAACATCGTTATACATTTCGCTGGCTTAGAATTAGACTCGTGCTGTTTTGAAATCCACATCTCAAGGCGCTTCTAGTGAGCCTACTTTCACGAAAATCGGAAGTGTTCATGTTGACCAAACTAAAGTTAAAAAAGCTTGTTTATCCATAAGTAAAGATTAGTTTTCAGTTTTTTCTTGTTTTCTAAAAATATTGACTTTGTACTTACGACCTTCTAATTCTAAGCCAGCGATTTGTACTTACAAATGTGTGGTCCATGAAATAGTGATACATATTGCACAAGTATACCATATATCATTTCTATAAAAGTATAAGTATTTAATATTTATTTACGACTCGACAATATTGTCGTGAATTTTACCAAAGTACATGAAATTATCCATGTTTATGTTAACGCATGTTTTATGGGAGTTTAATTATTGGAACAATAACAAAATTATTCAGAGTACATTTTATGCTACAATTGCATTTGTTTGATAAATACAAATTGATCAAGCAAATGCCTTGAAGTCACAGATTTTATTACAAACATCTCATTTCTAAACAATAAAATATGAATTAAAAATATCACAAGACTTTGTCAACAATCAGAATATGATTCACAATCAATTTCTGACAACTACTGAAAAATCAGGTATTTTTGCGGTGGATTAATTTTTGCTCGTTCGCGAATCGAGAAGTTCGCGAAAATTAATGCTAGTAGACTTCTGTGCTCGGCTGGTTAAGTTGAGTGCTGCATTCCTTGTCTGACTTAATATGACCTTTAAACAGCTGTAGTGAAAACACTGAGGACGATACGTCTGTTCTATTTATGAAGTTTTACGCGAACGAAGTGAGAATTGCAAAATCTGGCGAAAGTTTGCCCTCGCGAACAATTATGATTTTATTGTATTTTTACCACAAAAATGAGTAATCTGAACTCACGTATTGTGGAACGTTCGCCGCAATTAAAATAATATCATTATATTAACACGCTGTCTTTTTTTGTTAATTGGTGTTCAGATACAGATCCGAATTTCAAACAGACAGAACACCGATTTAAAACGACACAAAACAATAAAACATATCAACATATAAAGCAATTTATGAAATCATCTTCCTGTGAACATCAAACTACTAACGTTTAATTCAAATATGATATTTGAATCAGCTATCAATACTACATGCACCGTCGCACACAACGCAAGACGCATGCACGCAAATTACCGTGCGTTTCAAACACCGCATTTCGAGTTTTACACATCTGTTCTAGATGACAGTGGCTTGTGAACATAGTGTTTCATGCACCAAATTTACAATCATTGCATTTTTTAACGCATTAGCAAACACGTGCGAACGACCTGTCGTACTTAGGTCGATTCGTACCTGAACGATAATTGCGAAAATAAATGTACCCACATTGTCGAATGAGATTGATTCTCTTTTCTAATCCATATCCATATAGTTAATGAAAATATCCCAGGGGCGAATCTGACAATAGAACAATCAACACGGACACCATAAATGTCTGATTTTGTAGTATGTTGTATTTTAGAAGTTCAAACAAATGAGTGTTCGGATTATATTTGCCCGCAGCAATCCGAACGATCGTTGTGGGAATATGGTGGCACTTTATGGACTAGCATTGCCTGACAGATCTTGGTCCAGAGGCGCTTGCATGAGCCGTAGTTGAAGCATATGTCATTCTGCGGGGTTTATATAGTAAATCATTCATGCTATTACAAATAATCTTAATTTAGATTTAAGATAAATCCGCTAATCCTATAAAAGTTGGTTTCTGTAATCGGGTAACTAGACCTTGTCACGAATTCTAGAACGACATGATGAGCAAATGGATTCAGAACGTGACAGGTTGCTATGTGACGTAACAGTTTATGGTTTCATGAGCAGACGACCCAGGCTCCTTACACGCGGGCGACAAAATCTACCAAATTACTCGCGGTGGCTGCAGGATAAACAACATTATTGCGGTAACTTTCAGGTGAATAAGCGCAGCAGACGATAATCGGAAATATTAGAAAGTCACGACAGGTTGAATTGTCACGTCATTGACAACCAGCAGACGACATCCTGAAGAAAAAGATTCGTATCAAAAACTATATAACACGCTAATAAAGTACATTGTAAAATGTTGAACCGTGAAACGTAAAATGAAAGAAAGAATATCTTAGGTCGCATGACAGACGAACATGAGTAAACCCCTAACCGACTAGTGATTGATCACTTTCAAATTTATATGAATAATATATGTCTATAGGGGCAATGTAAAAATGTATGTGATCTGTGAACGTATCGAAACATTCACTTTGCCTACCGGAGTAGCAGACAGGCAGAAAATGTTACAAATGTACATTAGTAAAATTTGTATTGTTATATTGCGTTCGCAAAAAGTAGTCCCATTAAAGTTGTGATGTGAACCAGAAAACTCAAGAGAATTAGTCATTCGATGTAAAAGTAGTTCCATTGGAGTTAGTAAAAGGTTTTTAACTCAGTCTGGATTCGTTCTGATTGGTCGCTAGAAGGTCAAGGTCATTCATGGAACATGCCTGTGACTGTGAGTATTTTGGAATACCTTGGAGCGGTTAGATCAAATGGAAAGTACTTTAGAATCTCCCGATATACGTTTGTTAAATATATATCATTATTACAAATACAAAATATAGTGCATTTGAATGGTATTGACACTCAAACTTTTAAGAAAAAAAGATTATTTTAATTGTATAATTATTTTAGGCCCTTAGCAAGTAAAAATCGACCTCAGTGGTTCTGTGGTAAGGCGTCTGGCCTCATCAGCCGAAAATCCTGAATACCATGGTGTCCCGCCTAAGGTGAATGCTTCTCCAAACGTTGAAACGGTTGCCAGTACAGACATCTGTTGTTGGTGGTGATTACTGTCAAGTGATTAATATATATAGTCCAGAGAATTTGACACGACTCTCGACCTTCCATTGGCATAATTTAACAGCTGATATATTGTCTATATTTATAACCCCGGTTGTGTGTTTTCAGATGCTCGAGGTGTAATACCAACACAAATCTAAAGAACCGAATAAATTTCGTCGCTGTTCTTCGAAAACCTCGTATACACGTTTTGGCTCAAAAACGATTATACGCACATCGGAAAGCCCATTCAGTGACAAGTCTTCTGCGAAAATGCCGGATAAGATAGTCTAAAAATAGCCCCTCAAACGAGAAAGTTAGTACTTGTGCGAAAATTCTTGATTTTTTTCATGGGGCCACATTTTTGTCTGCGAAAATCTCGAATAAATTGTTTTGTTGTTTTTTGGTTGCGCTTACGTCAAATATGCAAAACAATTAACCTGTAATGGTATATTACAACGGATAAGTAGAAACACTTTAATATTTTAACGTTGAACAATATAAATATCTATAAATGGCTAATTTAAATTATACGAGGATTTAGAAAACGCAATTACGTAATGCGAAAAAACTGAATAATGCCGCGAAAAAGTCGAATAACGGTAAATGGAACAAATTTGACAAAAAATAAGAACGAAAAGCTCGTATAATCGAGTTAAAAGTTAAAGTATGGATTTTCTTTTGCTCAGCCGACACGTCCATTTACGTGCATTCAAAGTGGAGTTACAAACGCTATGTTCGTGTCAAAGAATTAAATAAATTTTCACTGTTAGTAAAAAGTTATTCAGTTTTTTTCGTCTCCTGAAAAGAAGCCAAAATTGATATACGAGGTTTTCGAAGAACAGCGACGCGATATTACACGATTTACTCGCGGAAATTTATATATTCAACGCAAGTACCTTGTAATATATTCATGCATGAAGGTCAGGATCATGTCAAATTCTCTGTGCTTATACTCCTCAAACTTTGATAAGGTTAAACATGAATGTAAATTGAATTAGATGGACTAATGGAATTTTCATAGAACATAGAGTCACATTTGTAATGTTACATCTGCAATATTGTAAACGAATGAAGACTTCTTCAAAAATTGATGTCTAAATTCTGACTCAAAATTAATGTGATAATAGAATGTAGTTCGAGTTAAGGCATTTTGGGTCTAACGCTTATGAGAATAACCAACATTTCCATGTTATTCTTTTCAATTTGGTCCATGCCAATAGAACTTATCAGTTACCTGGGAAATACAATATACTACTAGTGACAAAATACATGAACAATAAATATGTAACATTCTATGAAAAACACCCAGGACGGGATGACATGAATATTCGCGTCATTTAACTAGTAGACCAATATATCATTTTTATTTGTAAGTATTTACATCTCAATCAATCAAAATATGATGCTATATTTTATGAATATTAAAACACGTTTGATTTATTGTTTATAACAAATTTCATATTTAATACGGCGACAATTTTCTTCGTAAATAATCTTTATTTAGGCTCCCTTCGTGTAAAATGATTTGTTACAACATATGTGTGGAATAATTAGTTATCTGCAAATTAAAACACAGGTCGAACAGTACGTTCAAATTAAACGTAATTTGTAAAAGGGATACACCCTTCTCCTGCATCGTTTTTTTGCTTACATTCAAGTTTCGGTAGTTCATTAATTTCAACCGGAAGTGAATATAATTATGTGAAGATAGAAAATAACAGTGTTTATTGTATGATCTTGCCGAATCATTTTTATATCTTGGTCTATGGAATCCATTAATCTATTTATAGATGTTGAACTGAAAATTGGCAATTTTCGTGACGTCGTGCGATGACGTCTCAAACCACAGCGTATTTTTACTGGATATTCAACTTCAACATTGTGTTCATTTCAACAAGACCGATTTTACCCCCTCAAAATTTTCGCCCACAATAAGACTTTTTCAAAGATATTTTGAAAGTTTAAAAATAACATTAAAAGAAAGACCGTAACACAGTATGTTTTATTATCAGTATAGGTATATACACTGAGCGGCTTTGAAAACGCAACACTAATGAAAATCAAGGTAACTTTTTTATTTATTAATATTTCTCAACGAAATTTTGTCTGCGTGTTATTGGCTACCAATGGATTGTAACTCGATGTTCTGTCCATCTTAATTCGCTACAATGGTGCATTGAACCATGAAATGGATAAAACGAAACACGTAAGAGGAATTGATTGTACAAAATGTACGATGCAATTATTATTTCATGTAAGGTCAATTGGAATAGTCAATCAATCGACGAATTCGAAAAACACAAAATCAGACGATTTACCACTGCGCAACATAGCCGTCGTTTAGTTTCAAAACGCTTGATAGCAATGTTTCAGATTACTACGAATTTTACAGTCAATGGGAAGTAATTCTGGATAGAGATAGAGTGAATAAAATTCTTTTTTTTCTGAATCAAAATTGATCTGTATATTTGTCTGTGTTTTACTTTATTTCTGTCTCCATGAGATGCACGGACATCAGTTCCCGAACTTTATACGAAGAATAGGTACACATCGGCATTAACAATCTGAAAACCGCAGAAGGACACAGGGCATAAAAATGGCTTTTGTTTATGACATCATTGTTTTATTGTGGCTGTAAAGGGTCTTATCAGATTGTCATGGAATGAAATGTATTGTAATGCCATATATCGTAGCTAAAGATGCTGAAAATTTCAGCAAAATTTAATACATACTGGCTGAGTTATGGGTTAGTACATACATGCATACATATAAGCTATGCAAGTGTAAGTGCTGCGTTTTCAAAGCCGCTCAGTGTATTTAAACCCTCGTCATATAAATTTAAGAAATAATGAATAGAGCTACGTAGCTATGTTTGTTGCGTAATAAAATATAGGCACGTGTTTGGATGCGTAGTAATTAAGTAACGAGTGCGTAGCACGAGTGATTTAATGTACGCATTCAAACGAGTGCCTATATTTTATAACACGACAAAGCACAGCTCCTATTTATTATTTCGATTCTAACATCGCCAATGCTTTACTATTTATAGCACAACAAGACAGGTTGACGTCAAACTACTTTCTTTCCTAGGAACGTTACCGTCAAAATCGCGGTAATAAAATATGGTAAGCTCAATATACGCGTGCTATGTTAGAATATGAAATAATTATTTAGGTTTAAATGACTTGCAGAAGATCTAAAAAATATTAATCTCGACGCCCAATATTTTTTTTAAAATATTCATAGAACGTCTTCGAACAACATAATATTTATTATATTATTGTTTCAGAAAATAAAGAATAAACAAGATATAACAGGTAAAGGCTTTGTTTATTATAATAGTGTCACCCCTATTGAAAGGTCCAGCCAATTCGACTTATAAGACAAATTCAAATATCTTTATTTAGTCTATTTATTTATTTGCATTTTTCTGTTTCATGATACTTTGTTCATAAGTTCATATGTATGTATGTTTTATTAATCTGTCTTTGCCAAATCTATATGATATTTGTAAATTGCAAAAGCCAATGTTCTTTGCTGATCATGCCAAAGAGCTTTTAAGTTTTGAACATAAAATTATGATCCTGTACAAAGATAGGACAAATCGGATTTTTATTTGGAAAATAAATTCCACCTCATACAAGTAACTGTAGAAACTATGTCCTCTTGATATAACACAAACGGGAATCGAACCTGCGATATATTGTTCGCAAGGCAGACGTTTAATGGCCCCGCCACACATAACGAATACCACCGACGTTAACTTGCGAATACTGGCGAAATGGACTTGTAATTGAAGGTCCTGTTCCGCTAAATTTGTTCTCATTAGAATGTGTACGCTGTATATCGTTGGTGTTGTTCGTATGGATGGTACGGATGCGTCTGTGAGCGTTTGTGTCCGTTGTATTTGTGTTCATTTAGAATTTGTTAGACATCACCGAATAACTCTGTTCGTCAAGCTTCTTTAAATAGATTCGTCGCATGTGACTGGGCCTTAAACCAAGACGTAAGACCAACAGGACTGGTTCAAAATATGGCAAGAACTGAATGAAGTCGTACGACTTTACTTTAATTGTGAGAACGATTTATGAAAATAAGGAAACTATAAAAAAGTTTAAAAAAGTTAAGACCCATACTTTTGTTTACTTCACACACGGGCTTGACTGTTAATGTCGTTATACCGGAGACAAACATGTCGTCACACCAGAGACAACCACCAAAAATGTAAGAACCCGTCAAACACTTTCCCGAGTCATGAAAGCATGTTCTGTCACAATTAACACATGACAAAGACAACGAACGACGTACTGATTACATAATTTAAATTTAAAATAAGACAAGAGACAAATCGTTCTACTATGTACGCCCCTCATCTTGCATTTATTTCTGTCATATAAATGATTTTATGATAGATTGCGGGGAGTGTATAAAGCCGTACCGTCGTACCGTAACAAATATCACGCGTATTGTTGTGTCGACTTTCATGTTTTTAATATCTAAATGTAATGAATTATCACCTACTATAAAGACGGCGGTATGACATTTCAAAGATTGATCAAATACATTAAATATTATAGCACACATAAGTCATTTTGATAGGATCTTGTGGTTTTTTATGTACGCGGAGTTTGTCGGAGTCTGTATTTTCTTTTTTATGTATGCGGGGTTTGTCGGAGTCTGTATTTTGTTTTTTATGTATGCGGAGTTTGTCGGAGTTTTGTATTTTGTTTTTATGTATGCGGAGTTTGTCGGCGTCTGTATTTTGTTTTTTTTTGTATGCGGGGTTTGTCGGGATTTGTATTTTGCTTTATATGTATCAGGCCGGAGTTTGTCGAAGACCGTATTTTGTTTTTTTATGCGTGCGGAGTTTGTTGGAGTCTGGATTTTGTTTTTTATGTATGCGGAGTTTGTTGGAGTCTGGATTTTGTTTTTTATGTATGCGGAGTTTGTTGGAGTCTGGATTTTGTTTTTTATGTATGCGGAGTTTGTTGGAGTATGTAATTTGTTTTTTTATGTATGCGGAGTTTGTTGGAGTCTGGATTTTGTTTTTTATGTATGCGGAGTTTGTTGGAGTATGTACTTTGTTTTTTATGTATGCAGAGTTTGTTGGAGTCTGGATTTTGTTTTTTATGTATGCGGAGTTTGTTGGAGTATGTAATTTGTTTTTTTATGTATGCGGAGTTTGTTGGAGTATGTTATTTGTTTTTTTATGTATGCGGAGTTTGTTGGAGTCTGGATTTTGTTTTTTATGTATGCGGATTTTGTTGGAGTCTGGATTTTGTTTTTTATGTATGCGGAGTTTGTTGGAGTATGTAATTTGTTTTTTATGTATGCGGAGTTTGTTGGAGTATGTAATTTGTTTTTTTATGTATGCGGAGTTTGTTGGAGTCTGGATTTTGTTTTTTTATGTATGCGGGGTTTGTTGGAGTATGTAATTTGTTTTTTTATGTATGCGGAGTTTGTTGGAGTCTGGATTTTGTTTTTTATGTATGCGGAGTTTGTTGGAGTATGTAATTTGTTTTTTTATGTATGCGGAGTTTGTTGGAGTCTGGATTTTGTTTTTTTATGTATGCGGAGTTTGTTGGAGTCTGGATTTTGTTTTTTATGTATGCGGAGTTTGTTGGAGTATGTACTTTGTTTTTTATGTATGCGGAGTTTGTTGGAGTCTGGATTTTGTTTTTTATGTATGCGGAGTTTGTTGGAGTATGTAATTTGTTTTTTTATGTATGCGGAGTTTGTTGGAGTCTGGATTTTGTTTTTTATGTATGCGGAGTTTGTTGGAGTATGTAATTTGTTTTTTTATGTATGCGGAGTTTGTTGGAGTATGTAATTTGTTTTTTATGTATGCGGAGTTTGTTGGAGTATGTAATTTGTTTTTTATGTATGCGGAGTTTGTTGGAGTATGTAATTTGTTTTTTTATGTATGCGGAGTTTGCCGGAATCTGTATATTGTTTTTATGTATGCGTGGTACAATACATCCAGGGACTAAATACACGCACACATGTTTCAGTGCACTGTTATTGTTGATAAGGACGATGCGTTTCTTTCTTTAAAATATTCATGCTAAATTGCTCAAAACCTTATATTTTGTCCTGAATTATATATGTCATAATTGTTCTATAAATGTGTTGACATCGTAAGTATAAAATCCATGTTGTCAAGAACATACAAACAGAAACATGATTTTATGTTTCTTATACAAATCACCGCCTCCTTGTTAGCCCAGTTGTTGAGCGTCCGCTTCGATTGCGGGACGTCCCTGGTTCAATCACAAGCCGTGTCATACCAAAGACGAAAGTAGAAATGGTACCAGTTAAGCCCTCGCTAGACGCTCAGCGTGAAAAGGCAAACCCGTGGCCATGGGTAACATCAGAATTGAGGTCTCGAAAGTGATTAATGTATTTAGTTGGGTTAATGTGTTTCACAATCGACCTAAAACAAATAAGTATAAATAATAACAAGAGCCACGTTCACCATCCCCAGCCGTTAATCTTTGTTATTAACGGGTATCTATTCAAAGCGAGATAATGGTAAAACTTGGCAATCTAGAGTTATGGTTCTTGGTCACTACACTTCTCCTAGTTGCCATCTATTCATATATCAAGTTTTAAGTCAATACCTTTAATAATTTTAGAGTAATGCTCTAGACAAAAACGATTATAAAATTAACCAAAGGAAGATAATTTCAAAACTGGGCAATGCAGAGTTATGGTTCTTGGTCACTGCATTTCTCCTAGTTGCCATCTACTCATATATCAAGTTTCAAGTCAATACATAAAAAACAATACCTCAAATAGTTTAAGAGTTATGCTCTGGACAATTTTTTTTTAATTAAACAAGGGGATATATATATAATTTCAAAACTGGGCTACTTACCATGTCATTGATAAACTTTGTCTGTATGAGCCTTAAATGCACGTGCAAAGTAAGACCCTTCAAATGAAAACATTGTTAAAATAAAGCTTGTTACAAATTAAGATGAAAGTTTTGATTGATCTCGTTAAGTGTACGGACTATAAACGAATTTAATGAATAATACCATTTCGATTTAACCATTAAATAAATGGTGCGTTTATTAATTCATTGAGTATATTGACAAAACATGCAACAGCCTTCAGCAACGAATAATACTCCTTAATTAATATGATTAATTGGTGTTATTTGATTTGTTTATAATCTATACCTGTACGTACATTATTTAACTTTTTAAGTCATTATTACACATGTTCACCTAATATGCATACGTTATGTTTGAATAAGCGGTAAACAACAATACATAAATAACTCGTTAAATCAGGTCAGTCACTTGTTTACATAACATTGTGAAAATAAACATTGCACATTCTCTTTTTAATTTTTCAAAATGGTTTATCTTAATAGATATGTTGCGTATTATAATGCGGCTTAACAAATAATGATTTGTTTTCACCGTTTGCCGAATTAGAATGATTAAAGCAATACAAATACAAGGTTATGATATTGCAATATTTGTATGTATACAAGTGACAGACCTGATTGAGCTATATGTTCTGACATCAATTCTATAATGAGAAACATTTGTGACACATAAATTATATCTTTTGTACGATATTAAAGTCCGAGGTAGACTAACTAAAAACAGAACATGAATAATTAAAGCAGAATAATTCCAAAAATTCCTTGGTCTGCTCGACTAGTACCGCTTGACTCATATTCTGACACGGTGTACAATAGTAGGATCGTGGTTCCAGACTATGTTCAACTGCACGATATTAAATGAACCTTGATGATATGACATCGATTTCAGACAGTTGCTTAATTCTATGTCCCGTTTTAAACAGTATGTTAACCATTGTCCCCTTTTAACTCTATTTTAATCGTAAGGAGACTACCCAGTCATATCATCCTAACACCTGGTGAACTAGCACTTACATGGAAACTATGCTGAGTGTCAAGCAAAGAAATATTAGCGACTTGGGTGTGTCGCGGCCTGGGTATGTCGCGGACAAGATGTCGCTTTACTATAGGCTATCGATTCCATAGGACATGTATGTTTCATGCACCAAACACGACTCGAACTCACAGTGTGTTCCTATATCACCAAAGAAAACTGTTAATACCGACTGTCAACTATAAAAGGCCAACTACATGCGTGAGCCTGAGAAACATCGTACGATTGTCGTAGAATAATGTGTCGTAATTGGCATGGGTTCATTTAATTGTCTATAAATATCACAACGTCTCTGACCGCCAGACCTTTCAACAATGCTGGAATCATATTCCAAGACGAGGTTAACTATTACAATGACAACTAGTGCATGTAAAGTTGACTTATTTGATTCTAAAATGTGTGTCATTTGAAACAGACACCTTACGTAATGTCCTAATAAAAAGACAACGACGAATCGCTGAATCAGGTATGTCCTGTCATCAATTTTGGTACTGTATTACATTTATTACCTCTTTGATGAACAGTTCATATCGAAATTAAATTTAAATTATTCTTAAGGTTTATTAAAAAGAAATATATATAAAGGATGAATACAGGAGAACGATAGGATTAATAAGTAGTAGAAGAATAGAAGAAGGAGAGTTTGGAAGTGATGGGGAGAAGTGGATGACTAAGGTGAATATAAAAAGTAGACTACTAAGATGGAGGAGAAAAAGTGGACTACTGAGATGGAGGAGAAAAGTAGACTACTGAGATGGAGGAGAAAAAGTGGACTACTGAGATGGAGGAGAAAAAGTGGACTACTGAGATGGAGGATAAAAGTAGACTACTAAGATGGAGGAGAAAAAGTTGACTACTGAGATAGAGGAGAAACGTAGACTACTAAGATGGAGGAGAAAAAGTGGACTACGAAGATGGAGGAGAAAAAGTGGACTTCTAAGATGGAGGAGAAAAAGTGGACTTCTAAGATGGAGGAGAAAAAGTGGACTACTAAGATGGAGGAGAAAAGTGGACTACTAAGATGGAGGAGAAAAAGTTGACTACTAAGATGGAGAAGAAACAGTGGACTACTAAGATGGAGAAGGAAAAGTGGACTATTAAAATGGAGGAGAAAAGGTGGACTTCTAAGATGGAGAAGAAAAAGTGGACTAGTAAGATGGAGAATAAAAAGTGGACTACTAAGATGGAGAAGGAAAAGTGGACTCCTAAGATGGAGGAGAAAAAGTGGACTACTAAGATGGAGGAGAAAAGGTGGACTACTAAGATGGAGGAGAAAAAGTGGACTATTAAGATGGAGGAGAAAAGGTGGACTACTAATATGGAGGAGAAAAGGTTGACTACTAGGATGGAGGAGAAAAGGTGGACTACTTAGATGGAGGAGAAAAGGTGGACTACTTAGATGGAGGAGAAAAGGTGGACTACTAAGATGGAGGAGAAAATGAGGACTACCAGGATGGAGGAGAAAAGGTGGACTACTAGGATGGAGGAGAAAAAGTGGACTACTAAGATGGAGGAGAAAAGGTGGACTACTCAGATGGAGGAGAAAAGGTGGACTACTCAGATGGAGGAGAAAAGGTTGACTACTAGGATGGAGGAGAAAAAGTGGACTACTTAGATGGAGGAGAAAAGGTGGACTACTAAGATGGAGGAGAAAAGGTGGACTACTAGGATGGAGGAGAAAAAGTGGACTACTTAGATGGAGGAGAAAAGGTGGACTTCTAAGATGGAGAAGAAAAAGTGGACTAGTAAGATGGAGAATAAAAAGTGGACTACTAAGATGGAGAAGGAAAAGTGGACTCCTAAGATGGAGGAGAAAAAGTGGACTACTAAGATGGAGGAGAAAAGGTGGACTACTAAGATGGAGGAGAAAAAGTGGACTATAAAGATGGAGGAGAAAAGGTGGACTACTAATATGGAGGAGAAAAGGTTGACTACTAGGATGGAGGAGAAAAGGTGGACTTCTAAGATGGAGGAGAAAATGTGGACTACTAGGATGGAGGAGAAAAGGTGGACTACTTAGATGGAGGAGAAAAGGTGGACTACTTAGATGGAGGAGAAAAGGTGGACTACTAAGATGGAGGTGAAAATGAGGACTACCAGGATGGAGGAGAAAAGGTGGACTACTAGGATGAAGGAGAAAAAGTGGACTACTAAGATGGAGGAGAAAAGGTGGACTACTCAGATGGAGGAGAAAAGGTGGACTACTCAGATGGAGGAGAAAAGGTGGACTACTAGGATGGAGGAGAAAAAGTGGACTACTTAAATGGAGGAGAAAAGGTGGACTACTAAGATGGAGGAGAAAAGGTGGACTACTAGGATGGAGGAGAAAAAGTGGACTACTTAGATGGAGGAGAAAAGGTGGACTACTAAGATGGAGGAGAAAAGGTGGACTACTAAGATGGAGGAGAAAAGTTGAACTACTAAGATGGAGAAGGAAAAGGTGGACTACTAGGATGGAGGAGAAAAAGTGGACTACTTAGATGGAGGAGAAAAGGTGGACTACTAAGATGGAGGAGAAAAGGTGGACTACTAAGATGGAGGAGAAAAAGTGGACTACTAAGATGGAGGAGAAGTGGACTACTAAGATGGAGGAGAAAAAGTGGACTACTTAGATGGAGGAGAAAAAGTGGACTACTAAGATGGAGGAGAAAAAGTGGACTACTTAGATGGAGGAGAAAAGTTGAACTACTAAGATGGAGAAGGAAAAGGTGGACTACTAGGATGGAGGAGAAAAAGTGGACTACTTAGATGGAGGAGAAAAGGTGGACTACTAAGATGGAGGAGAAAAGGTGGACTACTAAGATGGAGGAGAAAAAGTGGACTACTAAGATGGAGGAGAAGTGGACTACTAAGATGGAGGAGAAAAAGTGGACTACTTAGATGGAGGAGAAAAAGTGGACAACTTAGATGGAGGAGAAAAAGTGGACTACTAAGATGGAGGAGAAAAAGTGGACTACTTAGATGGAGGAGAAAAGGTGGACTACTTAGATGGAGGAGAAAATGTGGACTACTAAGATGGAGGAGAAAAGGTGGACTTCTAAGATGGAGGAGAAAAAGTGGACTACTTAGATGTAGGACAAAAAGTGGACTACTTAGATGGAGGAGAAAAGGTGGACTACTTAGATGGAGGAGAAAAAGTGGACTACTAAGATGGAGGAGAAAAAGTGGACTACTTAGATGGAGGAGAAAAAGTGGACTACTTAGATGGAGGAGAAAAAGTGGACTACTAAGATGGAGGAAAAGAAGACAAAAGATAGATAAGAATATAAGACGAAGAAGAAGTAGCGTACGTGGGTTTTCCTAGAAACTCGGGAACATTTGAGATAAATTCTATCAGTACAGACCGATTTCAGTGAGATTATATTGATACATCGTACCTTCAGCATATTTATAGCGAAAAAAAGGAGAATTAGTGGAAGTAAAAGAAGGAGAAAAAGAAAAAAGAATAACAAGATGAATAAAAGGAAGTAGAAAAAGAGCACGAAAAAGACACTGAAATGTTACGCTTGATGTTTTCTACAACTGCGAAGAAAATATATGCCATAAACTGTTGTTCGTTAATGTGTGTATTGTGCATTTTCGTTGTTCTTGTTACCTTTGTTATGTACATCTTTGTGCTCTGCTGTTTACGTTGGATGCTGCTTTCAATGTCCGATTTCATAATTGTCTGAAACAATCTAGCTTTTATTAAACAGACATATGCTTAAGTAAATTAACAGTTTGACTCAATTCTTACATTGTATTGCTACAGCCAAGGTCCCACTGAGGAATTCCACATCGGCGATGTTCTCCCGATATTTTCCGAAACCTCCGGATTCGTTACAACTCCTTCCGATATCACAAACTGTCTCATGACTTCCCCGAAGCTTCTCCTAGACTACGAGGAACCTGTTCCCGATGTCCTGATAGCTCTCTACTTTCACTCGGGAGTACATCGCCGAGGCAAAAAAAGTGCTCTGTTTGACCTAGGCTTAAACGGTCGCATTGCAGCGAGCTGTTGTCATGATACAACATTAGCATGATTGTTGTTTGTTTGTTTGTTTGTTTGTCCTTGAACTGTTTCTCTGTGGAATATAAACAAACAAGATCTACTGCAGACTGAACGTAGACTGGTCAATAATCATTAGTCGTATATATGTTAGATCTATTGACTAAACAAAGTGTGATGAGATCGTTGCGTGTTTGGCTTTCTACCATCGATGGCACTGATCCCAGAATGTTTCAGCTTTGTATTCAGTTGTTGTACAAGTGTTTGGACACCTCGTGCGTGCTGGTACAAGTCACTGAGGTTTTATGGCGTACCAAAATCTATACTGGTCAAAATAGAGAACCTACGATTTGATTTTGCGTTTCATTGAAGCAGCCAGTGTATAGTTTCGATGATTGGTGACATATTTAAGTAATTGGCGTATAAAATATTTATTAAGAATGAATGCGATATTCTGTGGATGTTCTTGTACGTGTGTTTATATTTGCGCCTTTCATGATCTCCTGTTTCCGTTGTGTACAGCCTTCCCTGTCTGATATTTATTATCTTTTAGGATAAGGTCAGAGTTCCTTCCATTTATAATGCTTTAGTAGAATATGGTTTGTTTAGCTAAAATTACAAAATGTCAGTGACACATAGGAAATATGTATGTGTAAGTGATATTCCAGGACGTTTTAGGTTTGTCCCTACATACATAATTTTATAAATGTATCTTCGTGCTACGTTGCAAACATAGCTTCCTCCATCCACCTCTGTTCTTTGTCTTATATTCGAATATTCTGTCTTGAATGATATTGCTCAGTTCCAAGTACCCTAACATTTTCCCCGTGTTCTGTTTGCTCCACATGCATATTGCAGTCCGTTCTGTCTACCATTTGACTGAATTGTATCATTTGTTTTCAGGAAATATGTGAACCAATTCTAGCGGGATATCAATTTTGCCCAGTAGTTGTCCCGTTATAGCTTACCTACACCCATATATGTACTTGGCAGTTGTATAATATACCCATGTGATTCAGTGCGGGTGTGCATGCGCGGAGAACATTAAAATATAAGATAAGTCTACGACAGAACCCTAACATAACGCCTTAATAGTGTAAACGTAGCGCAGCCGCCATAAAATAACTACAAAATCTTTGACTTATCCCGTAAAAGGAATATTATCTGAGAAACAAAGATGCTGAATTATTAACAAAGTCCGAGTTTTTCTTTGTTATCCATACCTTGTTCAATCTTCTTATCATCTTGTCTATCTTGGATTTAATGTTCGCTTTATGTCGCTTTAAGTGTCAGATTACATGATGACGAGTGCTTTAGTGGTGGCAGCGGGTAGGGATATACGACATGTAGAGCATCCAGTGAGCTGTTTAAAACCACATTAATCATCTGGTTAATCATTGCGTGATCTATTCAATGTGAAGGTCATTAAAACATATGTACATCGAGTGTGATGATGCAAGTATTGATAGACTCAACTTAAAAGACGCAAGACTAAGGGACAAGCAACCTTTAACAATGACAATCAGTATACTCGTACTTATACAGTGCCTGTTATAAACTATTTGTATTATCGGGGCAAATAGAAAATTAATTTTCCAAGTTACCCTCATCAGAAGTATGATAAGCCACGTTATAGCGGCTGGCTAAACCACACAGTTCTTAGATTCAGTAGATGTTGTTACCGAGAATATGTTTTGTAAAAAACACATGAAGAAAGACAATTTAATCAAATCTATCTAACCGCAAACGTTGCATTAATCACGCAATTAGATGAGTCTCGTTTATTACCAAATTGTCTTTGAAGCTTTAGTCTAGAACTCTGATCGTGATAGTTGATAATAATTATTTACGGTTATTAAAATATCATTTGGCACCTCTAATAATGACATGTATGCGTGCGTAAACATGTGTGGCTATAAACACGTGTCGGCACGTGTACTCGAAGTGGAATATACAGGCGGCCTGATCCTCGAAGACATAATTTTCGATTGCTTTTAAATTACGATTGATAATTGCTATTAAATTGTATTAATGCGAATATAACCGAATGACCTTTGTCAATATTGTGCTGTTGACGTATTGTGTATTAGATATCGGTTTAGTACATGTAGTAGTAACTACAGTGATATCATCCTTTTGCGACTTTGTAAGCACCCTGAAACCCTGAAACATTTATGAAGAAGTGATTTGCGCATGCCCAAAACGCTATTTGTTTCGGACTTACTAACACCCACAAGTAGCATTGACACTGTCTGGGTCTTTCTGTTACTTTATCAACTACATTGTACTTCTAGCAACTTGACGAAGATGTTGCAGCTGAAGCAATAATGTTACTTAAAATGGCCGTTATGGAGATAATTCGCAGTAAACGCTACCTTTCGCGATCCCAGCCAAAATAACACTTTGATTTATGATTCAGTTCAGTTTATTTATTTCACTGGCACAAGAATATTATTTATGTTCGTCGCCTTAAACAATAGGCGGCTGGTAAATTAACCGAAGAGCATGTACCAAATACATTAAACAATGTAAACAAAATAACATAACAAAAAACCCACTATGTTCATAGAATGCAACTAGGTTTCAACAAGTAAGGAGAGAGTGTATATTTTCTGTTCTTTGATTAAGTTTCTACTACAGTTATTTGATTTTCTGTGGGTGTTTATGATTTATTTCTTGTTGTTTCTTTCATGTTGTCATAAAACAGTCACTGGACGTTCCGTGGACGACAGCATTTATGAGTTATTGTTGCGATAACGTGGCCAACACAGAGGAACATGCTCATAAACACGTCTCATTTGTTTGGTGACCAAAAACCAGCCGTATGCATCGTAGGTCAAAGCAAACAACATACGCTGAGTCTGTAACTGATGATGTTGTTATGTATTTGGTGAGATGTACAGGTGTTAGTGTGGCTTGCCATCATTTGTCGACAACCAATAAAATCTTGTTTGAAACATGAACATGTTACATAGAATGACAAGGGTAATAATTCATACCTTAAGTATGAATATTTGAGAAAGATCGTCACTAAGTCTACTCAACGACTGAACTACCGAATAGTTTACAAGGATTTTATAAGTAAAATTCCTTTCATTGTGGACACATGATCGTTCTTAAGGCTTCGTACTGTAGAATCAGAAATCTTCCCGGGGGGTTCATTTTCGCTAAATCAGCGAATTTGATAGATTAGCGAAAATAAATGCAAGTTAACTTACTTTCTTACTTAGTCCTCTTCGCACTCTTCAGTGCATAAGGCTTCCACAGCCGCTCTCCACCTATATCTGTTATGGGTCTTTCTCTCTGTTGTGATCCAGGTTGTTCCTATTACTTTCATATCTGCCTCAAGTGTTCTTCTCCATGCTCCGTTCAGTCTCCCGCGTTGTCTGTGTCCTTATGGCGTCCATCTAATAAATATTTTTGTATTTTGTATGTCCTTTAATTAAACATATTTTCTAGTAACTAAAGCCCTAAAAGATAGCAGTAAAACAAAGAAACCGGTTATTTCTGTATTTGAAAAAACGCTCACATTTATCCTCGCAAAATAATTCAGAATAATAATTCGCTGAATTTTGACTTCGTGAACAATAATGACGTTACAGTACATTACTGACAAATGACCAGTTGACGCAACAATTGTACAGCATTTATAATGGTTGATATTAGAACGAGATATGAGCCTGTAGCAACCACAGGTGTCTGGTAGGGCTACCCATAGTATATCATAGTTGCCGGAAGTAAATTCATACAAAATATGAACAGACACACCGAGTGACCTGTCCCGACCGTTACCCATTGGTGAAGCACGAAATGGTTGGTTGTTGTTCAGGGGTTACTACCAAAGAAATATGTGCTCGTTTGTTTGTTTGTTTGTGTTCCGTTGACAAGCGTAAGTAAGTGGTCATCTGTTTGTGCCTGGGCTATAATTGACAAATAACTTCCGGCTTCGAGGGAAGAGACAGTTGCGTGATATAATGAATCCGGGCAAGATACCCTAGCTCTTTCCAATATAATACTTGGTTTTTAACGTTCCCGTTGTATAGCACCAACACACGCGAAACAACCCCCGGCTTACCAAGCAGTTCATTGGGTTAGAATCACTAAAAAGCGTTTCAGAAATTACCAAGCACCCTGCAAAATAATCGAACCAGGGACCTTTCGATCCGTTATCAAGCCCACCGTGCCATCCTATCATATTGGATAAAGTAACATTGTAGAAGAAGAGATAATGTTGCAGTCATATCGCTGGCTTAGAATTAGAAGGTCGCAAGTACTACTTACGACCTTATAAGACCCATACATATTTGAAATCTGCATCTCAAAGCGCCTTTTATGAGCCTATTTTCATGAAAATCGGAATTGGACCAAACTGAAGTTTAAAAAGCTTGCTTTTCCATAAGTAATGAGTAGTTTTCAGACAGTTTCTCTTGTTTTCTCAAAATATTGATTTTGTGCTTACGACTTCTAATTCGAAGCCAGCGATATATAGTCAGCCCGATTAGCACTGTGAATATGTCACTCGTTTGTCGCCCGAGGGTCAGGTTTCGATTACCGGGACAGGGAGTATCTTTTATCAGCATTAGCTGTAGCCATATCATACACACGTGGAGTTGTTGCAAGCTTCTTACGAGAGAACAAAGTACACTCTAAATTCCAACAAATGTTAAAAGGGTAGGTATGTTTCTTGCTCAAACGAGCTTTAAATACTGGTGTCCAGACTGCCAAGCAATCTTATTAAGGACATGATTTCTGCTATAGTCGACACCAATATACGTAGTAAGTGTTATTTCAAGTTTGACAATACATGTAGTTATTCGTTTCGTACTGTAAATAGTTTTACTTTCACTGATATTAATGTCGTTTTTATGTGTAACTTGAAATCAGAAATCAGGATCAGAAATATACATAAGAACTTCAAGTTTTCTGGTATGTTACAGAGTTAAATTTATCGCGGACTTTTTAATTCGTGTTAAGTAAATCCATGGACTGAACTAAAAAGAATCCCCCGCAAATATTTTCCAATGAACAGTATTTCCAACAAAACATTTTTTCTCAAATCCCTATACTGTTTGTCAACTTCAACATCGCAGCTTAAACAAAGACTCTGCAAATTATTTATTTTGACAAGCCGTTTGTTTTACGTCTAAACTGCTATTACATTTTAAAATATTATGAAAGGACGTTTTCTTTGAGCCCCTACATCGTCTGTAACATGCAAATCTTGACAGATAGACGTCGCTTTATAAATGGTATATTTTTTTTATTTTCACACATTATTGTTTATAAAGGATCCAGCGTAGCAAATGGGGCCATTAATGTCAGCGCAATAAAAAACGGAATCTGTGTTGATGTCATTAAAACGGACATACCAGGCGAGAAGAAATTTATATTAAGACAAAGTAGCGTAATGAAAATGCAAAATACTGTATATAAAAACGCTATACCGAATTTCGTTAATGGTGTGAATAGCGTATGTTAACATCAAGAAAGCAACGTTTTTGGACACTTGCCGTGTTATTCCTTGACACTTGTAAGGCTTCAGACGAACACCATTGTGACAGGCGTGCTCGTTAAATATAAGGAAGTACATTCATAAATGATAATTATGTACAAAAGCTCATCATTTATACCATTTTTAACAAGTGCATAGCCACCCAATGTGGACGAAAACGGTTGCTTTGGTGACAGAAAAGCTATTTAATTGACATCAGTTCTATGTTAATATCAAAACATCTGTGTTTGTATGCATAAATTAAGTTAAATGTAGTTCTTTATTAATATTCGTAAGCTAATTGTATACTTAAATAATTTTCAAACTATTTTTAGTTGATGTTTTAATTCAAGTCTGCGATATGGCTGCATAATTTAACTTATGTTTAGTACCAGACCACTACTAAGCTAACTAAATTGAAGTAATTGTTTACAAATACTGGTAATGAAAACTCAGACCCGAACCGTTCCGAGACAAGGGTGCGGGCCAATCACAAAATATTCTTAAATCCTTTCACTGAACCTATGCTTTTTGTAATTTTGCAATTTTTATGAACGTCATACGGTCAAAATATCTTTTTTCTTCGGATTATTTATTTTTCTTGATATCTTGTTGTATAATTTGGAATTGAGCTAAATATTTCTTTCTACGGCCAGATAATTTGCCGACCAGTATTACTGGCTTTATTGCCGGTTAATCTAACCTAACCTAACCTGTATGTAACAGTTTATGTACAGTGGTACTGCGTTCCCGGGTACCGCTTGTGTACAGGGGATAGTCTAAAATAGACACAATAAGAGGTAGAGTGGTTCCTAGAAGTGTTAAAAAATGATACTTAAAACTTGAAGTCAGACGCCAGACTGAGACATTAGCCAATCGGGCATTGATACTTGGTCACGTGCTCATCCATAGCCAAATAGCTTCAAGCATTCCAATAGACCTCGGGGCCTCAGGTAATGAAGGAATGGCATGCTGTCACAGAGTTAAATAGGTCCCCTCCTGAGTACTAAACTGTATACTTCCGCTGGTGGAAAAGCTAGCCAGTTATGAACTTCTGTCATTTAGCGAGCGCAATATTAACCATTAGCGATTTCTTTCTACATACATTAGTTGTATGCCGAAATTTACGCTAAAGAAAATGTAAGAGAATTCTGCAAATCCGCGAAAAAAATCGTCCATATTTTTACTTCGCTTATTTAAGCCCTTATATGTAGTACATTTATAGAAGTAGTAGTATCATCATACGAGATCATGATCGCTGGCTTAGAATGAGAAGGTCGTAAGCACAAAAAGTAGAAACAATTGTCTGAAAACTACTCTATACTAATGGAAAAACAAGCTTTTTCAACTTCTGTTTTGTCAACATGACCTGGTCCGATTTTCATGAAAATAGGCTCATAAGAAGCGTCTTGTGACGCATATTGCAAATATGTATGGGTCTCATAAGGTCGCAAGTAGCACATTCTCATTGTAAGTCAGCGATGTGTGTAGTAGTATTATTATATGAGAACATACGTACTTTTGCTGTTTGGGTGATTTAGACTCGTATACATGTATTTCTGACTGACGTGACTAGGTCGAAGCATGTTCTATCTTCGTTTTTCCGATCGATCGAATTCATAATGCATAGATCAAACCATGTTATTTGTAATACTAAAGCATATAAGATAGATAAAAGTACGCATGCTGCGTTTTGTAAACGAGGGTTAATCAACTCATTGCTTGTGGTTTATTGTTTTTCTTTGTGAATTATTCAGTGGAAATGTCTTGTTATTGTTGATTACCGACAAGAGTGTAAGTAAAAGATATTGGCCGAGTTCGGGACACCCTCTTAGATAGATAACGCTGTACATAACAAAATTGTTCTCACTGACTTGCGGCGTTCAGACAGTGCCTCTTGGCAAAGAAGAGTCCATGGTTGCGTTTGCAATGTAATATAGACACCATTTTTCACTCTGTTGAATTGTTTTATGTTTTTTCTGGTGTACCTTTTATTCTAATTACGATGAATGTGGAAAATGTAAATATTTCACAGAGCTAGCGGACGTTGACGGAAATAGTCGAAGATTACCGAAATTATCAGAAACTTGCCGAAATCTCACAACAAGACGCCACATCATAAAACAGAGGAGGAAGAACTAAACACGCACAACGAGAAAAGGGATATATGGTTTGTCTAAACCAACAAAGATTTTCATATTTAAAAAATGTGGTATACTTTGATACCAATTCTCCAGGTTACGGCACGAAATCTCGAATTTGGAGGAATTTAAATGTTGTATACTGTTGCTATACTCATACGACGATACCGCACCCAGTGGCGTAGCATGGTCTCGCCGACTTTTCTGATAATAATCAATGTGTACAGGACATAATACTAATAGCATATCAGGACCATTTAACATGTGACATGGCTCTATGCTCAAACCCGCCAGAATCACCACCCACACGCGGCGATCACGACCTACCATGGTGCCTGCAGATCGTTTTAAACCAAACATCTTGACACAAATAATACGATGATAGATTGCATAATACGCTTGTACTCGTATATCTAGATATTACTATTCAGCCTAGTAGATTATATAATAACATATCATTAATACAAATGAACGGACATTATAACGTAAAATACAATTTATTTGAGCCATATTTCATACATAGATAACTGTTTCATTGATAAAAAGTAACAAAAATATATAAATTTATATTATCTAAGATAACATAAATTTCATAAATAAACTAAACATCTTTTTTTATCAATAATACAGTTACCTGTGATTTCATACCTCAATTACGTAAGATTTTTTGTAACTATGTATTCCTGTTTTTAATCCTGTGTGTGTTTTGTTTTGTAAAAAAGGAAGCAATCTTGTGTTCCACTTTTACAGTATGCCCAGAAATTATTGAGAATCATCCTTGCACCAAACCCGTTATTCCAAATAAGATACTTACACCGTTTAGAAAACCCCTTAAAAACTCTCAATCATTTCTGGAATACTGTATGTATCTCTGTTGTAATGGCAGCATCGTTGCGCATGTATACTAGCGAGTACTCGTAATATCGCAGGCTTAGAATGAAAACTACTCTTTACTTATAGAAAAACAAGCTTTTTAAACTTCAGTTTGGTCAACATGACCACTTCCGATTTTCACGAAAATAGGCTTATAGGAAGCGCATTGAGATACAGATTTTAAATATACATGAGTCTTATAAGGTCGTAAGTAGCACTTACAACCAGTTGTACTTACGACCTTCTAATTCTAAGCCAGCGACATACATGTATCATTATACAGAACGCCGTTATGTGCACTATTGACAACTTTTATTCCTAATGGTCCAGTAGTAGAAGGTCAATCTCTGGAGTGTTTGGTAAATCTAAAGGTAAAGGCTATGTTTATTATAGTGTCACCCCTATTGAAAGTGCCAGCCAGTTTAACTTACGAAACACCTTTCGTTTGTGCGCTCATTACCACCCGATGCCCTTCTCTTTATTTATGTGGGTTAATTCGTAGGTTGTAACATGACTGGTAGTGTTATAAATCCATTACTTGGTGATCAGTAGTTTCTGTGCAGACCAAGAACAGAAAATATAAAAAAAAACACAAACCACAATTACACGGCGCAATGCCTAACACACAACCGAACGAGAAAATGAACTGAACATGAAAATGTATTACTGTCAGTATGGCTTATCAGTCAAAGGGGGTGAGTATACAAATGATTGGTGTGACTCAGCCTTGGGTCTTACAGTCCTTTTTACAGCTTAAACTATGTCATTCATTGTTTACAGCTGAAACTAGTTCATTCATCTTTTTACAGCTGAAACTAGATCATTCATATTTTAAATAGCTGAAACTAGGTCTTATAGATTTATGACAGCTGGGATTTGGACTTTCGAGTTCATATTCTCGTGCAGTTATATGTTGGGTATTGTGTCTTGTGATTGTGTTATTTCTGTTTTCTATTCTCGGCTGTTTCAGTTGAGTGATATGCTTGCCTTAGAACACAAATAAAACTTGACTTCATCCTTGCTTACATATTTTTAATTAATTGAGTAATGTGGTAAGAGCAGCAAAACTTGATCCCGTGAGTATTAAACGTTTGTATGCTCAACTTAATTCGTGCTCAAATTTCAAATGGTTCTAAACAGTCAAAGTTTTGTGATTTACTGAGTTTTTATATTAGATTGATAGCTTTAAAGAACACAGTTTGATATTTCCTGATAAACTAAAGGTTATTTATTTGTTGTCTTGTAAAGAAGCCAATCAAATTTCATGCTCAAAGTGAGATGATCTTGAAAAAACCTAAATATAATCAGTGGGCCTGTTGTCTGTATGTACTGGTCTAATTGGGCTATAGGTCACTAACTATACAATAATCAAAACTTACTTTCATACATTTGCATGAGCAAAAACATTAAATAAGTATTTATAGACGTCACCAGACGGTTCTGACATAACCTGTCATTGCGCATCATTCACGCGCATGAGCATGTCACGTGAACCAGATACAGTAATGGCGGATTACGAGTATTGTCAAACAGCTTACAGACAAGATATAAAACACAATATTGCTCTCCTTAAATGGTTCTTTTCCCCTTTATGACCATCACAAATGTCGCATATGGAATCTGCAATCAGCGTGACATCAAATTGTATGTTGCTCAGACATGCAAACACGATAACGCACACCGTAGCAACAGAACGATTTCTTGAATTACGTTACAAAACCAAACATAAGGCGTCTGATCATGTTTACACGGAACTGTTGGCAAATGTTACAATACGAATCACAAAAATCGCACCTACAGCAGTCAGGAAAAATCCTACTTCATTCCTCAAATTCATGTTTCACCTGTTAGCTAGCACTAAAAGCCGTGTGACAAAATTATTATGAACATTTCTATAGATAACTACAGCTCACTGACATACCGATGTAACTTATCATTCAACGTCCTGTTTCATAGTATTATATCGCATGGCATTGGTGATTCCTATCTTATGATATGTTCGTTACAATGTTTCCGTCGGCATTCCCGCAAGAGAACATGGCCAAACTGGTGTTGTGTCAGCCGAGATAGAATCTTGTAGACATTACACTGACGTGGTTGTTTACACTATTAGAGTATGCACGTCATGTTAGAAGCAGAATGGATACTTGGCAAATGTCTTACACAGAATTGTCCCTGTCATTTACTGCTTCTGTTTCTAGTCAAAAGCATGCAACGCACCGAGAAAAAATATTTGTATGTGCGAAATCAAGCTTCCGGAATATGGTTCTCGTGATGTTATACAGACTACACTAGAAGCAAACACTAGCCCGAACACTCGAGTTGTTGATGAATGCAATGGAGAGTCAGCCACACGGTCTGGTTTAATACTTAACTTATTTAACTTCATGATATTTGTATTATGCTGTTGTGAATAACTCTTGTATTTTCATCCGATATTTTGGCCGTTTTCGGTTTTTGTTCCAATCAGTTGTCCTTTCCATTTTTCCATGAACGCACTGTCAGCCACTACACACATTTTGATCGACAAGCCATTGACAACGTGTGAAGGCCATTGCCATAGTCAGTGTCAAGGAGGATTAAAATCTGCCAAACCCGGTAAGCCAACCTATATCGTCCGGTAGCTCTCTACCGTCTGGGTTCACATACAAAACTTTCGCAGTGCTGCACAATTATTAAAAGTATTCTCATCGTGCAACGTTTACCAACTTAAAGATAATAAAAACCGGACAGGGAATGCAGCACTCAACTTAAACAGCCGAGCCGACAGAAAACTTTAAAATAGCACAGACCACACGCCAAACACACAACTCAAAGAAAGTGAAATTGACCGCTGAAAGTCTAAGTTTCAGCTGTCACAAAGTCGAAGTCATAGTTTCCAGCTGTCAAAAAGCTGAAATATTTAGTTTCATCCATAACAAAGCTGAATGACCTAGTTTCAGCTGTCACAAAGTCGAAGTCATAGTTCCAACTTTCAAAAAGCTGAAATATTTAGTTTTATCCATAACAAAGCTGAATGTCCTAGTTTCAGCTATTAAAAAGCTGAATTACCTAGTTCCAAGTTGCATATAACATTCTTACTAATTTAGACTGGGTGTAGTTCCTTAGTGTGGGATAATTATTATAATGTAATGTTCGCAAATGTTGGTTTATGTTGCACATAACATGTTTATTAATTTGATCTGTAGAAAGGTTGTATTAATGCTGCAAGAATGCATTTGATAAAAAGTGTCTGTTGTAATATATTAAATAGGGATACCATTTCAGTCTCTATGCCACATTATGACATGATTTGAAGCGACAAACATTCGCAGATTCGGCGAAATAGCTGTTACACGAGATCCTTATTGTGGGCATTATACGTAATACAAACGTAAACAAAAAACAGTATAATACATGAATATTCTATATAGATTTAATATAATCAAATACATGACATTGTAGTGTGTTGGTAACTTCACGTGTCATTTAAAGGGTGGAAATACACGAAGTTTGTCGTGCATTTTTATCTGCACACGTATATATATAAGAACGATAAAAATAATTATGTTTTAAACTAATTTATAAGCAAATTGTACATATAAATAAATACGCGAGCTACAACGAAAGTACATTCGTAAATAAGACTTAATATGTTTTATAATAACTGATGATTTGAATTACATCATGACAGCAATTGGTGTGTATGTGTTTATTAAGTGTGTAAAGTTTGTATAGATGTATCATTCTGGATAATTTGAATGTAGCCCCATACAGTACAACGGTGATTTGTCATTCTTATGTAATAAACAACGTAAATTAATACGTGGGAATGAAATGATTCACTTCTTAATGTGTTAACACTTTAGAACCTTTTTGCTATTGACAAGTACACTGTCACGTAAAAGAAACGCAACATTAAACTAACTTGACTTCAGTGTCGTTCTTAACTGCTATTACCTCCCTTCTTTTTCTTTTCTTTGACTGTCTACACTACCACCCCGGTCATAGCGATAAAGGAAGCAGTCTTCTTGATGACATTACCTCCCTTTATAGTTGTACGCTATTTTCAAAACGATAGTACCAAAATTGGGTAGGGAAGGCAGCACTCAACTGAAACAGCCGAGCACAGAAAACATGAAAACAACACAGGCCACAATGACACGGCACAATGCCTACCACACAACTGAAAAAGAAAATGAACTTAACCGCTGAAGTCCAAGCCCCAGCTGTCAAAATGATGAAAGACCTAGTTTCAGCTATGACGTTACGCTCATTGTTGGCGTACATTGGCAATTTATAACATTTTTACACTTCAATATTGCATAAAAATCGTTTTAGAAATACGGTTGTTTATATTTTGATATCACAAGGAAGATAAAAGAATCGCCATGCTAGTAATGTGATACGCATGTACGTTTAATTATTAGTATATATTAAATTAAACATAGAATGATGGAGAACGTCACAAAAACGTCATGTAAGATGTAACATAATTGACCAATGCGCAGTGTTTAGAAGCTCGGCAAATTCATATAAGTATCTTTATCCGCCCAAAAAGTAGATGCGGCGACGTGCTGGCAACTCTATTTCGCGTTGTTTCATTTATGTGCCGTTCAAAACTTCCAGTAACAAACCGTGAGCGAAAAACATATTCAACTGAAAACGAAAGATTTAATTTCTTTCCGCGACAAGATTTGTTAAAACTTCAGTATTTTCTATAACTTAAGTCGACTTTCTATAATCTTTATTTTGACAAAAAGTACATGCATCCTACTTTTGAATTGGGTATAATTTGTACGATTATGACTTTGAATTAGGCTTTTAATATAGGTATACTTTTTTCTAGCCACGATGTCACACGCATCAAAAAGTGCACAAATTAAAATTGTGATGTTGCTATGCCTCAAAATATTTAAAGAAGTATGCATTTATTAAAACGACAGCGACTACAACCAAAAAGTACATATAATTGTCTGTATTTTGGTATAAATAAGTCTTACATTCAACATAGTTTTAATTTTATTTATGAATTTTGGCAAATCTAGCCATAATGTCACACCCTTGAAATTAACGTAACGTCAACGTCTACGTGATCGGTAGAATCGTACCCGTTTTAATAAAAGAGTCGATGTACTGCAGATTTAAATGAAATTTTGTATGAATGAAGTTCGGTTGTGGGGTTTATGTAATTATGGTGTTTTAGTCTGAAATAGTAAGTTTAGCGGTATTAAAAGCGCCACTTGTCGGGACGTGGTTTTCGTAGTATTTTCTAACTTACTATCTCATTTTTGTACATGTATTTAATGTCTCGGCAAAATGTAAATCATCTACTTGTATGGAACGATACGCAGCGTATTATTGGTATATTCTATTGTATGTTTAATTAAAATGTACGACTGTAACGCCTTAATTACCCCCCCCCCCGCCTCGCCATATGGCCGATCTAAAAACTGCCATACATATTGCGTAAAAATGCACTTATCAATCAAGCGTGTTGCTCAAAACCATTTTAATTTTACAACAATATTTTTTTAAACCAATCGCGAAATATGTGACGAATAAAAATATGGGGTTTACGGCATAATTTAAGAAAAATTGTATTCGAAACCCCCAAATAAGTCTTGTAACGTCAATAATCGTCAAAAACGTCAACAACGTCGGAATTGGTTACGCTAATGTACGCCAACATCGAGCGTAACGTCATATATCAAATTGAATGACCTAGTTTCAGCTATATTAAATTGAATGACCTAGTTTCAGCTATATTAAATTAAATGACCTAGTTTCAGCTATATCAAATTGAATGACCTAGTTTCAGCTATATTATTAAATTGAATAACCTAGTTTCGGCCATAAAAACTATAGAAAGGGCAGATAACTCGTAAACAAGTTCAGTAACATATGATCTTTTTGTATATTTCTGTTTCTTGCATGATACTATCTTTGTATAAAAGTTTGTACTATAATAATAATAATAATAATAATAATCATAATAATAATAATAACAAAAATTATATACTAATTTTATTGTTGGGATTTTGTGTACCTACTTCAATACAAGAAACTGTAGCGAACCTTTGACAAAACTGAAGCATAATCGTGTAATGTTGTCGTATTTCGTTTTGGTGATAAGTATACATTATAGTAACACAAACTCGTTGACAATTTATATGTGCGTTTAATTTGGTGCTGAGTATACTGTAGCTTAGTAATATATCGTCAATTTCACGAATATTTTGCAAGCGTTATAAATAAGGCGTAAAGAACATTTTAACCAAACCACGGATCATGTGATACATGCTAATGCATAATATATTATATTTTAATACCACACAAATCCTTTAATTGCGCTGCTGAGCTGATTAAGGTGATTATACAGCCCGCTATTGAGTAGTCACTAAACGCGTACATTGATGATGTACTGCAGCGCCAACACATGGCTTTCCATGCTACTGCGCTTTTTGCCTTGAAATCGCTGGGGACCTTAAACACATCTCCGTTGTAGGCTAAGTTTGTATGGAATGACCTAGGACATACATCATTCCAATAAATTATATATGTTTGTATATCTATCACGGCGGCAAAAAACAACAGATAGTGCCTGATTGTGCGTTTTTTACCTTGAAACGACTATAATTTAGCATGTGGACATGCGTCTAACAAGGACTTTTGTCCCTGGTGAACTGAATTATGTAATTATCTGTTTAAGAGTCTAGCTTTATGTTGCATTCTACGAGTGCCTGGCAAACTGGAATGGATTAGATTTAATTGAGAAACGACTGATTTTAGCGACCCTGGAAAGTGGAGTTTATGGGCAATGGACTGAGTATGTTTTAGTCTTGATTGCGTGCTATGTATTTTGGGTTAACTAGATTCGTAGGTCTGTCATCGTGTCATTGTGGATTATAGCTGAACACACATGCTTCGGAAATTAGTATTAGTAATTTAGTACCTATTTCATGGCTGTTTGGGTTCTCAATAGCTGGCCATTAATCGTGGCCTAATTTATTTTACCAATTACAGACCAATTAGTAAATGTGTACGCTGAAATCACCTACGTAGATAAATGACATTTTGAGCCATCCGTATCGTTTATAATATCAGACACTGTGGTATTAAAACACAGCTTCTGATAGACGGAATCCAGTTAATAAAACACATAATTATTATCTACAGCCCATTAGAGATAAACATGATCTGGCCGCCAATTTTACAAAATAGACCAAACACACTCGCTTGGCAACGCTACATGCAATGACGTATAAATTAGTCGTGAAGGCGAATGGAGGTAACGTAGTCGGAGGGTAAACTGGGTATTTGGCGATCGTTGTGGAAAAAATCACAATCTTTGAAATGCTTGTACCTGATAGCATTGGTTGAGGAAAGGGCTAGTCATCCTCCCTCATGCAACAGATGACAAAAATTAAAACAATATAGAAGAAACACAAGAGGACCAAGGTCAAACTATAAGGAAAGGCACCAGCAACTTCAAATGCCAAGCTCTAAGATGGACAAAATGCCAAGCTCTAAGATGGACAAATTGCCAAGCTCTAAGATGGACAAAAATGCCAAGCTCTAAGATGGACAAAATGCCGAGCTCTAAGATGGACAAAATGCCAAGCTCTAAGATGGACAAAATGCCAAGCTCTAAGATGGACAAAATGCCAAGCTCTAAGATGGACAAAATGCCAAGCTCTAAGATGGACAAAATGCCAAGCTCTAAGATGGACAGACTACCAAGCTCTAAGATGGACAGAATGCCAAGCTCTAAGATGGACAGAATGCCAAGCTCTAAGATGGACACCTTAAGGAAGAAGGAAAAGAGGACGACCATGACAGATATGGCGGAGAGTACTGGAGAAAGAAATGACCAACAAGGAGTACACCTGGAACGCATTCGTACAACAGTTGAGTGAGATGGGAAGGATTTTCTGATGATTTGTGGAAAGCGGTCTTCTTACTGAGTTGATCTTCAGTTTGAATATGCCACACAAATTTAATAAAAAGTCCACTATAGTATGGAGTGGTTGTTTTGCATCAGCTAGGAATCAATAACATCATATTTTCAATTCGTCTTTTACTGGCAAATAGAAACTCCCTTAAGTACTAAGCATAAGTTAAAGATAATGATATCAAGGGTAAATTAGCATTGTAATTGTCGTTAACAGTAGACACATAGCCGTGTTTTGTTCTACAACAGGACCCGAGGTTTCAGTGTTGGACTAGTGCCACGTAATGCTGAGCAGGCGCAGATCAGCACAATCATAAAATGATCTATTTTATTTTTAAAATGCATCATACAATTATAACCCTATGACCTTACGAGCAATCCAGTTGAGTCAATTACATCAGCTGTCTTTTTCGAGATTGTTGGTTTAATTAGATTTTATGGGATTCGCGGTTCTTTAAAAAATTCAACAGATACTCAAAAAGTCATAAATTATTCCTCTCATTGCTACAACACATCTTTATCATTTTTATTAAGAAATAATTAGAACACATTAATTAAGACGCAAACCAAACAATTGCGTGTAACCGCCATCTTGCCTTCTGTACTTTCGCATTAATTTTGGTTTCTTTGATGCTAGCAACACAACCGTATGTTTAAGCCCTTATAAATACGAGATAATTTCGCCCAGAAATTACTGTTGATAGAAATAATTGTTGTGGATTGTAGTCTGCAATTATACAATTAAAACAATATCGACTATATAAATGCATTAGCGACAATAAATAAATTATCATCTAAAATAACTCTTTAAGAATTTGTAAAAATAGTAATCTATCAGGAATTAATTAATGTTGCATCATGCCCATCTGAACATTTCAAAAACATAGTTTATCCATTTTTGTGATCACATTGGCAACAACAGTTGTAATTCGGATCATTGTAATGTAAATGCACCTGAAAATATCTCACTATGTCGATGAGCGTCGAAGATGTCTTGTTATAATCGGTCAAAGAATTAAATATTTTCTTGTTTTTAGCTTTCAGTTGACAGATTCCCTCTATCTAATATACAAATGTAACAATAAATCCGTTAGGGATATACCCTGCTTATTTATAGATTGATGACAAAATGACGTTACTGTCAAAAATTGTTGGTCGGATAGTACGTGATCAGTTCCCAGCGCTTGTGTTACAATTACAGTATGAATTACGGGACAGTTTTGTTCACGAAGGAAAAACGTTCATGCACATTTATTCAATGAATATGCACAGACAATTCGAAGCCATACAGAAACGGCACCAGCGCATAGCCCACATACCCAAGTTGCCCACGTATAGATTTGTCTGTACAATATAATGATATAAAACCCACAATGCAATCATTGTGTCACATGATGGTTTAATGAGAACCAAAAACATCAAAACATTTAATCAAGTTAAATTGTACTTAGAAGGTTTCCCTAAAGAAATACCCAGATACGGCTAAACTTTTAATAAATACCAATATCAATGAATACTATTAACATTAGCATGAAAATCACATAATTAAGCCGCACAAAAATGCAAATTTCAACTTCGTGGAAAATATTTTCATTTGTATGTATAATTTTAATGCAAATCATGATCCCCATTCATTACCAGGTTTCTGTTTCTGATTCTCCCAAAGGAAATAAACACGAAGTCCAACATAATATCATTTTATGGAAAATTGTATCATTTGTCATAACATTTGAATATTGTTGTTAATCATTCATTTATTTCTTCTATTCTACGTCCCCATGGAAACGACGTAATGTTACGTTTCTGGGAATATACTGTATTATCTGATGTTAATTTTTCATATCGGATTGTAAACTGCTGCGAGGGTTTCCAGGGGAGCGTTTACAAATACAGTTTTGTTGATTATTATGCCCTATCATTTGCATTAAAAACCACAGAAACTAAAATTAAGTATTTCCTATGAGACTTATTGCGTATCTTTGATTATTAGTATTTGATTCCATAATGCACCATAGCAAGAAATTGCATTTTATTTTTAAATTAGACTTTTCAGGAAAGGGGCGTGGCTTACCCGGAGCCAATCAGATATGATTGATTAATCAGATAACATTATAATGATGATTTGTTAATCACATAAAACGCCAGTTATTTTAGCCAGGCATCAACAAAACACATAAATAAAAGATCATTTTATGGAACGCCGGTTATTTCCTTATTATGCAAATTCTACCATCCCCTAATACCATAGACATTTGATTTGCCATATTTGATTAAAATGTAAAATATGCGCATCTGAATTTTTTGTTTAAATGTATTTTATTCATTTTTGTGATTACATTGGCTAACCTATCCATAACGAGAACCATTGTGATGTAATTGCTACTGAACATATCGCTGGCTTAGAATTAGATGGTCGTAAGAACGACCTTACAAGACTCATGAATATTTGAAATCTGGATCTCAATGCGCTTCTTATGAGCCTATTTTCATGAAAATCGAAAATGGTCGTGTTGACCAAACTGAAGTTGAAAAATCTTGTTTTTCCATAAGTAAATATTTGTTTTCAGACAGTTTTTTCTTGTTTTCTCAAAATATTGATTTTGTACTTACGACCTTCTAATTCTAAGCCAACAATATATAAATCTATGTACAATTTTACGTGACACAATATCAGTAAGTTTAGAAAATAAAATAAAAAGTTATGACTTTGACATTACTTAAGGCTACAAATCTAAGACGAATTTGCTTCGCTTCGAAAACAAAAATATCCGTAAGTAGTTTATTTCTTCGTCGATTTCTATGAAACTTGCTCTTGTGTAAGGGAACAAATATATGCTTTCTACAAAATATATTATCTTTTTCGGAAGCTTGGTCGTTTGTCAACACCCTGATCACCTTCGGAGTTTCAATCCGTCTTCTTTTCCAAGGTTTCACAGTGTGCAGGAGAAAATGGCCCAGCTGCTGATAGGGATGCTTTATTTCGTGGAAAGCTTACATTTATCCATTAAAGCGTGTTTACATTATGCTCAATTGTTGCTTGTAATTGTTGTCGTCAACAATTTGCCTAATGTATTAACTCCGGCAACAGCTGCACAAGCGTTACACAACAATTTGACCAAATAGAACTTGTTCTATTTTCCGGCAACAATTTTCCCATAAATGTACTGATAAGGGGCTAAGAAAGCTGTCAGATATCCATTTTCATCCTGATAAGACCAACTTTGGGTAATTATCAAGTATTTTATACGAATGAGAGGTAAAAAGGTATCTGGACAGATGACTATATTGAAACTTTAATTGATCAATATAAAAAGATGTACAATTCTCAATATTTAGCTTTCTCAGGTTATTTTTAAAAGGATATTTGTAAAAAATCTAGCACAATTTAATTTATAAATCTGGCTTGGGGAAACCTCAAACTAAACACCCATTGGTTTATGTGCCGAGAGTGTTGTTTTGGAGAGGTGAACTATTTTGTAAACCTCAGGAATAAAATGATCATGTTTCTAAATAGAGGTACAATGAGTTCACATTCCAATTTGCCGTGTGTATACAGAACTACAATTGTTGGGCAACGCTTGTGCAACGCTTGGGCACCAATTGAGCTAGTCTTTAAACTGAGTGTATACAGAACGAAAACATTTACAGGCAATCGTTGGCCAACAATTTGCGTATTGTAAATAGAGCTTTAGACTCGCGTATATTTTATAGAAATCGGTATAGAAAACAAAACACCTACCGGTTATAGGTAGCCTTAAGTGATATCAAAGCCACGTGGTATTACCCGTCTGTAATGCAGTGTAGCAATACCACGTGATCTTTTGCTACAGTTACAAGAAGAAATTTGTAAACATTGGAAAATAAAATAGCCATACGTATTTTATTTCTTAATCGATTTCTATTAAATATACGCCACGCTAAGGGGGGACTTATTTGCTTCCCATGAAATATGAAATCTTTTTCAGCAGCTTTACAGATTTTGCCATTACCCTGTGAAACCTACACGTTCCACAGTTTCACAGGGTAATGCGGACAAAACGGCACATCCGCTGAAACAGATTTTATATTTCATGGAAAGCAAATAATGTTCCCCTTAGCGTGGCGTAGATTTCATAGAAATCGATGAAGAAATAAAATACTTATGGCTACATTTGTGTTCCAATGTTTACAAATTTCTACTTGGAACTGTAGTCAAAAACCACGTGGTATTGCTACACTGTAATGGGCATGGTATATGTTAAGGCGCATCAATGTAATTTGACACTTAACAGGGTTTTGTTTTAACATGTTACTGGTGTGCTTCCAAAGGTTCTGACATAGGTTTTAATGTAAGGAAACCATAAACTGTTGCACATGGCTTAAGGTAAATCAGAAAATGTGACTGCTGAGTAAGCGGAGAACTTGCGAGGAATTGCTTTGACCAAGAAGCTGGCTAAAACAACAAATTTCAATTTTACGACGGAACGGAGTTTTTAATTTTTGAAAAAGGTCAAAGTTACAAGTGTTTGAGCCCGGAGTTCTCAATATTTCCAAATGATATTAGTAGACTACCGACGAAAGTGCAATAACATTTATAAGGTCATTGCCAGAACTTTTTCAAGCACCTTCGTATTCATATTGAGGAAATAATAGTTTGCACTTACAGGGGGATTCCAAAAAAACACACCACCTGTCAGCGCCAGGAGTTACATGACCTCCCAAGTGTTCGTACCTATTTAGTCCTCTTTTAAGAATGACACAATACTCGGGAAGCGGTTGCCATTATGATCCTTTGTAAAGCAACCCAGAATCGCAAGGGTATAGAACTAGTTCAACTGATTATAATAAAAATTATAAAATAAATCAACATAACTAACACATAAAATTTAAACAAATTTCGCTAAATAATCGTTCATTTCTGTTCACTTAAGTTTAACAATTCATGCAACACATAAAGTTCGAAAATTCAACTTGAAAACATGAGCAACTTTATTGCACTATTTGAAACATCTCAGCAATGTCAGGAGCTTAATTATCGTATACATCTCACGAGCAATTTAATCAATTTTATCTATTTTTCATACGTTTTTGTTGGTCTTAAAAGCCACGCCAGGGGAACAAAACATTTTCAATAAACATATGGCCAAAGATTTTCCGCAGATGTGGCCACTTGACTCAAAGCACACATTTAACATTGCCCCGGCTTACATTTTTAATTCGTCGTAACTATTTCACGGCTGATTTAAAAGGCATTTGCAAAAGTCGGCTAAACTTGTTCATTTAATCCTGTTAAATTGTGAATGAACATGTTTTCAGTGTGCAAATGTACAAATAAACTGTTCGTCCATCAATGAAAATTCAATTTGCCCCGAACGTGGTGTAATCGGGTTGCTATTTGTTCGCAGGAGAACAGGGGTTTGTTAACAGACGCGCATCACTCTAAACCATCTCGTTTCTTTACACCAACTCGGTCAATGAAAGTCAACTCTGATAAAGCGTTTGGTACACAGACCGCTGAGTAGTTACCTGAGCCATCCGGGTTCTTTTGTGACAATGTTTATGGTCATATACTAGTATTTGATCCTCTATATGCGGATTGCGGAGGTTTGTCAGTTTCTTGTGGAAGTGCATGATAGCACTGGTGGCTTATTTTTTCCAAGAAAACAGAATGTATGAGCTGGCTGTCATTTGGGACTGAGGAAATAGGATTGTAGACAAATGGCATTATTGTTGGGCGAAAAGAACCCACTCAAGCTGCATTATTTAACAACACACTAGTACCAATAGTAGTTTTTAAAGGCTAAATCCTACATGTTGGGAGAGGAAAATTGAAGATTCGAATCCTAGTAGGGTTCAATTCTGCTATGGCAGGTTTACAGCCGCTAGCAAGTAAAATAAGGATTGTCGCCTGCCCAAGAGCCTCAAAAGGTAACCATCGAGAAACAAATTTGCTCAGTTCAGAAAAAATGTGTATCGTAGGACAAATTGTCTGGTCATTTACATCAGGGTGACACCTTAATAAAGCAATACTTCACTTTACTTTTAATTATCAGACCTATGGAACAAAAATACATTGTTAGCCATTCCTTTTTTCATACCGTTAGTAAGATGATGATTTCGTCTGTTATGGTAGGTTGGTTTAATTGTTGTTGGTAAAGAAAATAAAACTAATTATTTGTGAGGTACAATTTGGTAAAATAACCGAAAAGTCGATATTTTTAATTTAACTATTTCAATTAGTCGAAGATAGGACATATTGTAACGTAGGACAGACAGTTCAAATCTGGTGATAGATTGCATTATAATGTATCTTTAGAGAAGAACACCCCTTTGAGCGTTTTCGTATTACTCCAACGCCAAGTGTTCACAGGTGGCGCATTTTCATGGCTCATCAATTTCCCAATTATCACTTGAGTAGTATCAATTTATTAAAGAAAATTAATCCGCCCAAATATTTTGTCGTGTAGTCCTAGAGTGCAATCATGTGTAAAATTACTCGTGTACCGCGCAGCGACCTTTTGTTAACATTCAAAGTGCATTTTATCAAATCGTGCGCACACAGAACATGATAACAGTTTGCAATTTTTTGCCACACAAAAGTCAGCATCTGTAGTGAGGATAACAAATATAAAAACACGGACTACAACATATTCCATTGATGCGTAACATGAGATATTAATTGTTATAGAGCAGAAAATAACATCTTTTTTATTCTCTTTCAATAATGTACATGCACAAAACATGCAAATACGTTACATAACTCGTTGATTAAGGTCAGTCATCTGTATACAAACACAAGTGTGTAATTATAAACGTTACAATTATTTTTGAAATTTCTTGATTCAGTGCCGCAGTGGTCGAGTCCTCTATTACGGTGTAATTCAATTATAAAGGTATGGCCAGGCAACTATAGTTTCAATGCTGAACTAAAATATGCATGTTCAGACAATGGCTGTAATATTTTGTGTACACATTAAACAAAACGTCACTCTCCCATTATGGAAAGTTATTTAACACATAAACCGTACATCAATATGCGGTCAATGGATAATATATCAAATATTGAAACAGTCAAATTGGAGGACGTTTAGTAAAGAGAAAAGTCAAATGATGAGAAACAAGCTCAACACAAAATCATGTTGTAAACTATATGCATTATCAAATTAAGTTATCCACTTGCTAGAGCGTAGCTGCTAGAGCCATCATCTCATGAAAGGTGTAGGTGGCGTTTTGTACCATGTGTAAGCATGCTTTGAGTTCGTGAATAAAAAAACCTGATGGTTCATCGGAATAGCACGAAGTATTCATGAGCCCTAGTTAAATGTTACCTCACAATATTTTAATATACGCTCACATGGATCGTTGACCTTCTTAAATTGAAAATTTCGTATGTGTCTGTACCTCAACAAATTTGCTAGTTTTAATTGTTTGACGATTGTTTATATGACGTAACTTGTAATATTACATATTTTATTATTTATTACGACATCATCATTAATCCATGTGCAATATAGTGTCAACGATAGCATGCCAACGTACAATGTACCGTTTGTTAAAGATTTGAAATTTATACATAATGGAACATCAAAACATGAAAAGTGGATTAAGACTTATTACCTCGTCATGTATATGTTTCATTCACAAAACAAGCCACCTGTTCCGCGGTATGCATATTGTTAAATCCTTATTTTGAGAGAGAGTTGAATTTTCGTTGATTTCGTTGTTTAACTCGACCACGAAATATAATGCCCACGATTTATCGAACTCTAAAATAATGACATGGTTTTACCGTTCCATGTTTTGTAATCCACGAATTTCATGACGTCGTCGAGAAAGTGGATTTTTATCAAAATCCACGAAAATTAATACCCACAAAAACATGTGATTTTACAGAAATACGGTACTCTAGTCGCATTCTTCGACCTTAACAGTAGTCAAATAAACTCAAAAGTGAAAGAAAACGCATCATGGCAAGATATTTTTACGCTATTTTTGCATTTTGCGATGTAATGCATTTGTCGCGCCTGACATGTACATCCCGTTTTGACGTAGCCGTCTCTTTGAAAATGTGGAAATAATGTAAATTTATGCGAAAAATGATGTTAATTTCATAACAAGATGTGAAATGCATGTAACTGTTGGTTTGTTATTTCCTCGTATTGCAGTTTTAACCATGGAATGAGTACATTTATTTAAATACTGTAAAATTAGATATTTCTCGTGTTTAACGGTGACCGAGTGGTAGGTGCTCTCGACTACCAATCCGGGGGTCTCTGATTCGAATATAGGCTGGGGCACTGGAAATTTCGGAAACGCTTTTCAGTGTTCCCACCAAACTAGAGATGAACTGGTTGGAAACCCAATCGGACTAGAGTACTTGATCTTCCTTACCGGTAGCGGGTTTGGGACATGATTCTAATCAGATTGTTGGAAACCCTGAGGTAGTCTCGCGTGAATCGGTGTTATACGCCGGGGTCGTTAAAGAACCAATGAGTCTATTCGGAAAGGTATGGCAGCGCGCCCGGATTCCTTGTATCACACAGACTTTGTGTTCTTCCTTTAAAACCAGAGATCATTGGCCAATTAATCAGGGGTAAAACCGAATGGCCACAAAAACTCAAACATATATTTCTTGAGGTAAAAGGTTCGTAAATGTGTAAGCACGTAGGCCCCTAGTTCACGAGGTTAGATATTCTCGAATTTTAAACTACAAAAAAGACTCGATTCTGCTTTCTAATAACATGGTTGTTTAAGGTTACACGATTATAAATTTTCGCGGGCTTATCGAATTCGTGAACATACTAGCGGCGAAAATTAATTCACCGCAAAATTTCAAAATTTACAGTAGTAAAAAACTAAGTTCTTTCATTGTCATTTTTTTCATGTAAGCCTTGCAAGTGACTTTAATAACCGTCTCATAAAACTTACAAGACAAGGATTTCGTCAACAATTTGTTTATGTGATTCGCACATGTGTCTGAACCCAAGAAGGAAATTATACAGGGAACATAATTACTTAAACGATGAACAAATTAACCTGTCGACTTGATGCGAACATTTATGAATTTTAAACCAAAATGCTAATATTATAGCATTAAATTCGTATTACGACATTCGTGACCATGCTCGAATCAGACGAATATTGAATACAACATTGTTATATTGAGCAATGTTATATTTCCTAAAACCTATGTCTGAACTATTTTCACTTATTTCACATTATTATTCACTTTCACCAATTACCTAATTTCCCTGGATCTAAATCCCTACTTTTCACTCTAAAATTATAACTTATACATTTATTGAATTGTAGATGTTTTCATTATTCCATGATTTGTGTATCTGTCGAAACAGTTTTTCTAAGTGCACATTTTTGTTCTGAGCGAACTCTCACTTTTCTTTAATATATAGTTTGAGAGTTTTCCCTTAACCCCCCCCCCCCCATTACGTTTCGTATTTATTGAAACATAAATATGCATATAATAATTTTGTTTGTATGACGAATTGTGCACTAAAAAATTATCTAAGGATGTTATTCTTGATTTCATTATCAGTTACGGCTACAGCTAGATTCTATGTTGAAAGAAACATCAAAGATGCAAAGAAAGTGCAATTGACGTAATATGAAGGGGTACAGTTTTAAAACTGATTCTTATGCATAAGGCTCAATTGTGCATTTCTGCAAACGTCTTTTCAAAATGTAAAGATTTAACCACATATTTAAACATTGAATATTCGTTAATGCTAAGGTCACATTTGCTCTACGAGCTCCTAACGAGCTCCGTACGAGTTGATTTTGGTAAACTCGCACGGCGTCCGTACGGAGCCCGTACGGACACCGAAGACTCGTACGAGCATCGTACGGATTTTCTTAACTCGTACGAGCATCGTACGGATATCTTTCCAGTGCATCGCTATAGATCGTTCGTGGTCCGTACGAGTTGTGACCAGACGCTACAAACATACAAAACCCGTTAGGATTTCAAAAATTATGAACTTGAACGAGTTGATAAATTCGTACGGATATCGTACGAGCTTTGTGACCCTAGCATAAGCGACAACAGTTTAAGTTTATATAAATTTAAAAACAACCTTCAAAATCTAAAGGTTTTCACTTGTTACAGTAGATAGAATGTCTCCTCAATACCACAATAAACGTATAAACAAACGTAATACCATTAAGATATATATCCCTGATAACAAAACTGCATAAAAGAAACACATAATTTCACACAGATTTTAAACTCTTTTATTCATCCTCCCAATAGAGTTGATACCATTATCTTACTGCGTTTAATACCATTTAACAATGCCAGTTCAATAAAAGTCCAAGTCGGTTTCAATAATTGAATTAGATATTGATATAGCAACGCTTGTGATTAGTTTATGACCAAATTAAGATAAACTGTCAAGTTTGAAAATTACGATAGCTCATTATAGTCTTCATGAGGCTGATAAGACAATATTTTGTATAGCTACTGCTGTGTGTATAGATTGCTCTTGTCAGTATCGCCTCTGTTGATCCCTGGGGTTCCCGTTCCCGTTGCTCATTTCCATTCTATTCGCTATACGAATATCTCTCGAATGTTTGACATTAGTTTAGCTCCAAGAACAAATGTAAAGAATATTCAATTATATTTCGCTGATGTATTTCTGATAGGGCTCTTCGACGTGATACTGTATTAGCAGTTCGTCTCAAATGTCTCTGGCTTTGCCAATAAAGCCATACCATAATCCCAGAGATATTAAAGGGCCAAAAGTGCATAACGAATGAACAGAAAGATATCAAAATGAACCCCAATGTCATTGTTAAACACTGCAGGCGATGTCCAACGCTATTATTTGGCGAAATCTTGCAACGGATCGGTTAATATCGGAGATTTTCTACGGAATGTATTACTCATTTGACAGAAGAGAAACACACGCTTTCATATTAATCTCATTTATACATCAAATAACAATTGCCGAGAGATGAAGCCAGTTTCATTAAATATCTTTATAGAGTGTCTGACAGCCAATAGGAACACCCCCTTTTACAGAACAGAAATATCTCAGCTTTTAGTGCAAATAACTCATAGAATATTGTTGCTACTGATAAGACAAAGGGACATAATGACGTGTATGCGTAAATTGAAAACGACGTTTTATAGTTTATTCAAGCATATTTGCACGTCATTAGTATATCAGTACATCTGAGAGAGAAGCCTGTTCTCGATGGTTGGTAACAATATGAACAATGGTAAACGTCAAACGGCCATCACACTGGAAAGTGAACGTTTGACACCATGGTTGTGCGGTCAGTTCACCGGGGCTGTTTGACCGTATCGCCTCTGTATTCAAAAGCCAACTTGCAATTAGCACGGTTATTTATTTTGTTTCTAAGTCAAGCCGCTAAACTATTTAGAAAAAAGAGATGTTAATTATAAATTATTCGGAGAAAATATTGTTCAGAATTTTCCAAAGGTCAGTTGTAATAGGGGCAAATAAGAATTCTTGTCATAAACGAATGTGGATGCAAACATGGATGAAAATGTTTTAGTTTGTATGTTAGCCTTACACACGCCGGTTTGAAATAGCCGTTTTTTCGGGGGTAGGCTACTGGGCTACTCGGCTGCTAGGCTGCCAACCGTGCAGTCCACGATGTCAGGTTGCTATGTTGCCAAAATTACGCCACACATACACGTCCATATTCCAGTATGTTTCTATATATAGCATATATTGACACAGTTCGAAATGAAACACCGTTGTTGACAATTAACAACCGCAACCCAGCCCATTCTACCATAATGCATAATATCATGAACAAATCTAAGCGGGCCAAAACAGGAACAATTTGTACTAAGCGACATTTAAAATTGACCTTAATTTTCCCAGACATTTTCGAACGTGCAGATTCGCAGGTTTAAAATAATATACGTAGTACAACATTTTTTAAAAAGTAATTGATATATTAACGCAAAACTTAATACAATGATAACCATTACTAACGCATCTCGTAAATTATAAACACAATACAAGACAATGTTGCACTGTAAATTATATGTCAATAAAAATATGCTGACTGGCCAAATAAATTGAAAAAAATAGCGATCGCCATAATTTTATTACAATGATATTCTGCGGTGATGGGTCGATGCGTTTAGGACGTTTTATTTACTCTTACAAATGATACTCTTACAAATGATAAGCGAATAATGTTATTCTAAATATAACATAGTTATTCTAAACAAGGACACATTTACATGCCAAGTTGTGATTAGCATAGGTAACCCTTGCACGTAAATCTGAAAAATAGGTCTTTCCGATCAGGTAGAATAAATACAAGGGCAATGACTTGTTCTTATAACATGTGCATGCATTAAGGTCATGCATTAGTCATACGGTATGTAAAGAGGCTCACAGGGAGACCTGTCATGTACAACTGTGTTGCCTCTATCAATAAAGTATTTATGATTATTATGATTACGATGATTACGATTATTATGATTATTATGATTATTATGATTACGATGATTACGATGATTACGATTATTATGATTATTATGATTATTATGATTATTATGATTATTATGATTATTATGATTATTATGATTACGATTATTACGATTATTATGAGTATTATTATTATTATTATTATTATTACTATGATTAGTATGATTAGTATGATTATTATGTTCATGATTGTTATTATCATTATGTTTATTATGATTGGTATGATTATTATGATTATTATGATTATTATTATGTTTATTATGATTATTATACAAGGTTTACGTTTATGTTTGGAAAAAAATTATTGTATTATGCCTTGATTTTCATTATTAATGTATAACCTTTGTTTTTATTGCATTTAATTGTCAACGAGTGTGAATTATTACAGACAAAAGTTATATACAATGTAGATCTATATAGTACTCTACGATAAAAGTAACCAATCATTGTCCATTTTGGTTTTTCTATTGAAACAAGTAAGAATGTACGGCTTGTGCAATTAAAAACCCTTAGTAGACATTCGGCATTCTTTTCGACCTTTTTCTAAAAAGAAATTGGTATGTTGAATTCGACATAATTGAAAAAAATGTTGAATTCGATATTCATTTCGACATTCAAGTTGAATGTCGAATTCGACATTCATTTCAACATTCAAACTAAGTAAGGTTTTTGAAAAAGAAGTTTGGAATGTTGAATTCGACATTAATTTCTTCAAGAACGAAAGCGTTGAGTGGAGAACCGTAACCAAGTTTTGAAATTTGTGAATCGACTTTTTTAATCAATGTATGGTCTTTACACTTTAGTTTATTAAAATAAACAAAATTGTACCTGGTCTTCAATTATATTGTTTCTTCACTTTTCTGCAATGAGTGTTATTACAGATGAGCAATGGGGAAATAACCTCTGTGTATACTTATTTTTTGGTGGGTGTTGTATATCGCAATATACATTTGTGTTGCGATATTCAATCCAATATATCGTATTAACAGTAGGTTCACTGAAAACCATGCGACTCCTGACTAAGGTAATGAAATATTCCACTGCTAACAGACGCTTGATCTGTTCAAAGAGACGCTTGATGTTCTAGTAGAAATAATCAAACAAAAACGGATTGAACAAACCAATTGGCGTAGAGATAGTGACAAAACGGGGACTTAAGACTGGCAGCAAAAGCCAAACATGTCAGTCAAAGCCTTAAGTTGATACTAAACATATTTCATAACATCTTAACTTGGTTCATGTTATTGATAAACGCTGGATAAATGGAAAGTTGCCTTCACAACGTATTAGGAAATCCACTTGAGTTTTAGATGTTTGATAGCAATGTTCTGAACCTAAGCCGACATGTCGTGATAATATTGTCGAAACGTGTTTTGTGTGAACACCGGGCCCTTGAGATACAGTCTCATAATTAAGGGCTTCGATATTGATTTATGTTATGTTTATAAATACCTTGCCGTCTGTTCTATAGTATATTAGGTCTACGGAATAAATTAAATGAAGAAAGACGGTCAGTGGTCACTCCGAGACTAAAACGACGGCCAACGAACCTTCTCAATTATCAAATTGAACGTCTGTATAAATGGAGCTGAAACTATAGTTTAAAATGATTGATTTTATTCCGCTTATATATGTATTATTATTATTTATTTGTATAATTTACATTAGACAGTTTACAAGTTATCATTTTTTAAAACTTTAAAACAATTATGATATTAAACTGTTTATAATGTTTCAAGTATTGCTATAATAATAATAATAATAAATAAACAATAATAATAATAATAATTGCGTAGTTTTAGTTTTTCTAATGGTCATTTTCAATTCTTACTGCTTTATTATTATTGTGTTGTTTGAATGATGGAGTTTATTGCTATCATTATATGTATTGTTTTAATACTAGTGAAGATAATGGTTATTATCATTTATTATTGTTTTCATCATGTTTAATTAAATTTATATCAATATAAATTATACGGCAATTGTTTTATATCTTATCATGAGTCATGAAGCAAGTATAATTACAAATACGTAAATAAAAACATTAAACAACACTATATCAAAATTTGTTTGCCCAATTTCCTCAAAATAACGTATAGCTCATAATATGCATTTGTATCAGTAGACTTCCTGATAACAACATTCATTAACCACAAGTTTATCATTCGTACAATAATTTCCGCATCAATTACATACAAATTTATTATTTTGGTACTAAGTTATGTTAAATTCAGATAAATTTGCACCTTATTAAATGAGAAACGAATCAATATAAAACTACTAGATTTTAAGTATAATACTTTTTTACTGTGAAATGACTCATTGCATAAATTGATGGATCAATCCATTTAACATGTATTATAATTGCTGTTTATGATATGTCGACTAATTAATGACGTCACGGGATTATTAAAAGCTAATATTCGCAAATTAAATCAAATACCTTGAAAGTGAATTATTACTTTTGTTAAGTTATTTTAATAATTCATTGTAATATAGAATATAAATCTAAATGTACTTAAGTTTTTAAAAAGTGTAACATGGATATTACAATATTTGTATATATCGATATCAATAGTAGAGTCACTGGACTATTAATTGTGTTGGTTTGCAAGTTTTTGTTTCGAAACACACGATAGGAACATCATTGACGTTCATATATTATTCAGTGTAAATAAATGACTGTTTATATGGGGACTTTAATTTTTACTATAAATATAATCATGGTTATTGCTAAAAAATAACCACATTTATTTTAGCGAGATCTGTGCAATAGTAATAGGTCCCTTCTGAACTCATTTCTAACTGAACGTTTTGAGTCCGTCTGGTCCGGTCAATACAGAACTTTATTGCATTCGATGACGTCACTTCGTCTTTTCCTGTATGTATCTCCAAGGGCAAAGTTTACAAAAATGAAAGGCCAAGTGTATCTGATTAAATCGTGGAAATCCTGCTTCCGACGTGTATATGATTGGTATGAAACGCTACACGAAGGGTTGATGATCATACTGGCGAGATGTAGACGGCTATTTCGTGGCGATTACGATGATGTTGACAAAAGTTGAGAGGCGCTAGAGATTTGTTTTAAGCAGACTACAAAATCGGGTACTCGTGTTTTATTTCAAGCTCTATTGATTGATTTAAATATTTATAGTATATAAACGTTGTGTGTGTATGGCTGTAGGTAATCGCCTACGTGTGGTACATGTATCAATACGTCGCATGCAGATGTCGACTCGGTTGGTTGTGCAGACCGTTTCCGGCACCGGGTTGAACTGAAAGATCTAAAGTTGCATACTGAAATGCTTTTTGGTTGCATATTGTTCAAACTCAATACAGGCTATAGAGCAACTAGACACTTGTTATTCTGAATCAAAGCACTGTAAGCAGTGGCTGTTTACTCGACATTCTCAATCAAAGCACTGTATGCGTTGAATGTTTGCTCGACATGCTGAATCACAGCACTGTTAGCAGTGTATGTTTGCTCGATATTCTGAATCAAAACACGGTAAGCAATGGCTGTTTGCTCGATATTCTGAATCAAAGCACTGTAAGCAGTGGCTTTTTGCTTGACAATCTGATTTAAATCAATGTAACTTGTAATCAATGTCTGCTTGCTCGACATTCTAAATCCAATCACTGTATGCAATGATTGTTTGGGTTGACATTCTGTATCACAGCACTGTAAGCAATGCTTGTTTGCTCGACATCTTGAATCAAAGCGCTGTATGCTATGGCTGTTTGCTCGACATTCTGAATCAAAGCACTGTAAGCAGTGGGTGTGTGCATATCGGCCACTTCAATTTGCAAATAGACCCACTAATAAATTCTGAATCAAAGCACTGTAAGCATTATATTATCGATATACACACCGCAAGTTCATAGAGCCTTTTTCGTCTCTACTGTAAATCTTGTTTTGTTATCGTCTTGCTTGCAGTGTATACTTGTATGCTCTGTACGACCCTTATTAATATATATATTAAACTAGAAAAAGGCCATGGCCTGATTTATATTGTGCAATAGTTGGTATGTAGGGTCATTATAATACACACGCTTTTAAATATGAAAGTACAGTCAGGCTGTTATGAATATTGAAATTGCCCAGCTTTAGTGGGTAGATTTGTGTTTATTGCATAGTTAATTCGTTATCGGTTCGGCTAAATTGTAGACTCTATCCTTTAGCATTATGGAACCCGAAATGCCCCCGAGCTACTGTATTTCAATTTGGTACAAGTACGTTGGTGGTGTTCAGTGTTCTCACTTTGGTTTTGAACGAGATAAATAGAGTTAGCTATATTTCTTTAGTGTTGTTATGTGGCACTTGGCGGGTATTACCAATATGTCATTAGGTATTCAGTATATGCCCATCTAGTATATTTTAGTTCTAGATGACATAGTGTTTAATTGTAGGCAAATTATATAAGTATTGTAGATCTACACGGGTATTGACTCGTACACTTTTGCCTACATGCGCAGGTCATGCGGCCAAATTTAAGGTATTGGCCTAGGGTAACAGTTGAGCTTGGTCGACTTGTAAGTCAAATATGTATTGCTCGAATTTGGGGGAAATTTTTTCAGGTAAAATTTTTGTGGCGGAAATTCTAGCTTCAGAGCTTTAAAACTAGAACACAGTAGTATCATATAGTTCAAGTATTACTCGTTATATCGACTGTTGATTAAATCAGTACTATATAGGTCTATTTTGTCGTACGTGTAAGTTAAGGCATCCCCTGTATTTATCGCACGTCAAAAAACTAAAGGGTCTTGAATCGCTCGTATAACATTATGTTAGGCGTTCTTGAGCTACCCTTGTTCTTTGGCTAATACATCCTTGTTTTAGCACGGCAGTGATGCACGGTGATGCGGGTCATAGCTGCTAACATGGCGCTGCAATGTAGTGCTGGTAATAAGTTGCACGGTAGTGCGGGTAATAACATGCCAGCACTACACAGTATTGCCTGGTCTGTACAATTCAAGCAGTAAAGCAGGGGACTGCTTTAACTTACTTAATGTATTGAACATTTACATTTTGATAGCTCTGAGGCTGGGGTTTCTGTCAGCGCCACGAGTCATGCCAAGACGCATGCATGGCGGTTAGTCTTTCGTAGCGGCCAAATACCTCCAAAAACTTAATTGACTCTTCAGTGCTTTCTTAGAAGAACGCGATAGTGCTTGTGATATGATCATACATATGGTATATTATTACTATAGAAAAATCATGACTTTAATAGCTTAAAGATCTAACTGTAGCCATTTAGGGTATCTCGGTAGATCTTAATTTTATTGTTCTTTGTGCGCTCTGACTGCAGCCGCATGGTACCTCAGCAGATCTTACTTATTGAAATTTATTAATAGATTATCGAAACATGAAGTCGGTTTGTTTTTCCTTTTGTATAGTTTTCCATGAGCGAGTCTTAAAATAATCATAAATGGCTTATATAAAGTATAGTTTGGCGAACTTTGGTATAAACATTAATGGTCTTTCATTCGATCAAAAAATCGTTTATTTTATAACAGATTTCTCTATTTGGATGAAATCATTCATGATCATTATTATCATTATCATTGTTATTATCATTAATATTATTATGATATTTTACAGCAATGCAAGACATATTAGGTGTTGAACTACAAATACCATCTTTCGTCAGAACTACACGTTATTTGACTCATAGATTATGTCATCAAACGTTTAAAATGCCACGAAAACTTGACGTCATCAATCAACTATAGTTTGTCTTATAAAAACACATTGGATTCCTATAATTTTATCTGCACAAGGAAAGAGCTGTGTTAAATGATATATTTTATTATCAGTTTTCATATCACATTGAATAACAAAACTTATTGATCAACCTTAATCACAGTCGTGACTTTTTGCCACGACTTTAAAATACGTCAAAACTTTTACTGTACTCCGGTTTGTACGTGACATGATGGCATTTAGTCTTTGATACAAGAAAAATAGTCGTCTCCCTTATCATTAGCCAGGCCATTACTTAGACATGTGCGTTTTGTATTTATATTATAATGACGTCGTTGTTGGTGCAACCTGCGTACAGAAATTTTCACCCTCCATGCTGCCACGAATACAAACCATTTAACATGATAAAGTACCACTCATACATCTAAAAAACCTTAATTTTATACTGATAATAGATTCATATTGTACAACGGGTGTTAAAGCATTCAACTTAGTTATTATACCGACGTATTCCTAACGTACAATGGATAACGTCCATCAATATCAATTTGTTCAAGACAATGGCTTCATTTGCAATACTATATGACTTCACAAAAACCTAACAATAATGGAAAACACGACAATTTATGCATAAGTTTATGTCATCATTCATAAATCACATGTTTTGATTGAGCACAATAGATGAGGCTCATGAATTATTCTCCCTGTGTTTCTTGCTTTTGTAACTTTTAATAGATTTTACATGTGCATTGTTAGTTTACAGCGATATATTGACGCTACGACCGTCATATCTACGTGGACAGTGTGTATAAACAGTTGCTATTGACGATAAAGTATTCGTTAGAAAGTTACTAAGACGGATCGGATAATAACTGATTATGATTCAAAATTTTACAATGATGAGCAATTGTGTTGAAGTTCAACTGTTATACGCTATATCCGTATCTTAGTTCAGTTGTACAACAGCCTGTTGGTGCAACAAGTACATCTGGGTTACCAAACTGTACCAGAGTGTTCTGGTGATGTTTTAACTTGTTTTCAGTTGTTGTCTGTCCTTTACTGTACATTTCGGCCTCTGCTGTTTCTGTTGGGCTTTTCTTTCCCTATCTTATATGTTAATTTATCTTTTTGAGCCATACGCTTTTTATTAGGACACGTGACACTTGACCCAACCAATTGTCCTAGGAATAGTTGTCTGACAGTACTGGCTTACTCTCACACATGTTATTTACAAATTGGTTAGAACATGACCATAGCCAATACCATTGAAAAGCAACCGAAAACACAAATCGTATACACACTACCAGCTGAGCTAGCCAGACGGTCAGTGGGATGTACATGTAGTAGACAAATCGTGTTTCGTATGTGTTCAAAGCCATTAACTGATCTAGATATTGCATTATATGACTAATAAACATTCCACTATCGTCCATTGTCAATAAAGACATTGCGTTGACGAAGCGATAAAGGTATGCGATACTGGCAAGACATTTACTATAGTATAAACATTTTGTTCAAATATCCAAAATATTCAGCAAAAATGATTATCCCATATCCAGTAAGTTACGTGAAAACGATATGTAAAGTGTACAATGTCTTTGTACGTAGCAGTGAAGTTTTTATCTAGTCCATTTTTATGTTTGTCACTGTAACTAGTACCTATGGTATATGCTTCTTCTTTTCAGTGTATGTTCCTTTTTCGTGCCTTTCGTGCTATTGCTAACAGCCATGTCTGATGTTATTATCTTTTTTTAAAAACGTTCATTGGCATAGAAACTGCTTTGTCGTTTTGAAATGTTTATGATACTTATAATGATTTTTTGCCCCTTTTGGTCCCCTTAAATTCTCCATGGTAGCTTTAGATAAACATCCGGACAATAAGTATTTTAACATTTGATTTGTATTTGTCGATTGTCTTTACACCGGCTAAATTCATAATGTTGTATGTGTTGATGTTTCTATGGGGGTTCGGTAGGTTTGGGGGGCACAGTTCCAGATTGGGATGTTGTCGATTGTTGGAGGTCTCCAGTACTGTTTGGTCACCATGGAGCACAATCTTACATTCTCTTTAACAATATTACATCTTCCTCTAAGTATAAATCCATGGGTCGGAGGGAAATATATAACAGGTGATTCTTTAATAATAATAACAATAACGACTTTGTTTATTGTGGATTACATTTTTGACAGTAATATACATGTACATTTTCAGTATGGTCCACTGGAAAAGAGAAAAAAAACAGACTAAAAACAAAATGATAAACAACCACCATGAAACATGCATGCGTATATATTACAAGGTGCATAATAAACAACATACAGTGGACGACAATTAGTAATGTCATTGATGATAATCAGACGAATATTACATAGGAGTTGAATATTGATTTTTGATTCTTTATTTTTGTGCTTTATTTGCCAGTCAGCTCTTTGCTGAAATATGGCACACATATGAATGCGTCCACCCGTATTTGAACCCGAGGCGCCAGATTAGTCGGCAAGCGCTCTAACCTGTGAGCAACGGAGGCACACTCAATCATTAAGATCCTTATGTTTGTATCAAACTGTTCTACTGTTGGCATGTTTTCAACCTGAGCTTACCTTTTAGTGGTATGTATAAACGTCTCTGTTGTGGCTACCTTGCAAAAGTTTTGGCACACGCAAAGCAGAATTGCTTACAATAAAATACAAATATTTGTGCAAGAGCTTTTAAAATCTTTATACCAACATGAACAATTGTTATGGCAAAAGACAGATTTCTGAAGTTCGAGGTCTTTCTAGGCCTTCCTATAAATACATTTAATGAAACAGCTCTATTCGTATCAGCTCCTGGATCGAAAGACAAAACTAATTTACACGGAACGACTGACAGACTGCAAACAATCGTTTGGCTTATCTCCGAGAGCTTTTAGCCTGCTACAATATTGACAAGTAACTAACAGTCAGCGAACACGGTGAGCAGTCTGTTAACAAATAGGATTGAATTTCAGTAAATGAAATTAACAAGTTAATCTATGTTTCTCTCTAGGAGATCTTTATCTGTCCTCGTGTGATACACGCTAGTCTAGATCGGACACAAAACGATGTAACGGGCTTACTCTGTTTCATGTTTGCCACATTCATTACTACGCCATGTACCAAATGTTCGGACAAAATCGATACAGGGAGGAGAGGTTCAAAATGTTGTTTATATAAAGTTCCTTTGCTTAAACAAGTTCCAGAAACGTTAGGTGATTTTTAAATCAAAATATTTATACGATTGTGGCGCCTTTTAAAATACGCACTGTATTAATTTTGTGGTGAGGTTGATCAATGTTGAATCGGGTATCGTGTGAAAGAAAGCCACACAAAGACCATGTAGCAAATACCCATGGAACAAAATCCTGCAATGCTACTTGTTGGAGTTGTTCACTTCAAATTCTAAACTGGATTGATACTTTATCAGCATATAAATGAATAATATCATAAAACAGTTTGTTTGTGAAATCTAAAAAGAAATCAAATACTAGTATACTAAACACAAGCAAAAACACCCACAAAAATCTGTTCAGCCTTCCCCCTCCAAATCACCTGTGTTCGATGTGTCATCTTGGACCTGTATAATAACACAATACCAAAAAGATAATATTAAGTCAGACAGGGAAGATAGCACTCAGCTTAACCAGTCGAGAACAGAAAACATACAAGGCACAATGCCCACCTGAAGGTGAATCCGACAAAGAAGTGGAAGAAAACTACACGAACGATAAAATACGAATGAGAAAAGTTGAATTTAAAAAAGACTGACTACCACAATGCGACCCGTGCTTTTACGTGACAATATATTATTAAAATGGATGTTATGTTCGCTGCATTAACCGCATTGTTAATTATATATTGTTCAACATAACTTTGACTCACCTAATGTGTTACATCTTGAACAAGAAAGTGTATATTCGCATCATATGATACTAAGGTGCAACATTAAGGGTTGACCCCTGTGCTCATGTTTCAATGTTGAAAACTCACCCCACGCATAACTGTCAAAGTTTATTCACTCAGATGAAGCTACTAATTTACGTGTTCATAAAGTAATATATTTATTTTATTTCGTTTTAAAAGTAATACTGTTTCCATTTGTTCCAGAATTAACATTTTCAAACGAATTAAGATATTCCATAATCAGCTGACATGCCGCTTAAGGCGCGCCATATGGAGCAGGTGCTTATTTATCATAATTTGCAAACATGGACGTAGTCTCTAAATCATTTACTTAAGTAAAATACGATCATATAAGGTCGAAAAGTATAATAAATTATAACTAGCTGAATGACCCAGTAGAAAAGATTCAGCAAACAAAAGGCGGAATGCCTACGCTGAATGACCTAGTTACAACAGTAAAACTGCTGAACTACATAGTTTTAGCAGCCGTTAGTCTCAAAAGTTAAATAACAGTATTAAAACGTTGAAAGGCCCGTATAGTCGTATGACCTACTTTCAATTAGTAAAATGACGTTATTGAACAAATAGAGATATGACGTAATGAACAAGTCATTAAGAATTGCAAGCAATACAGAAGTCCCCTACCGGTTTAAAGCCATATTCAATGTGTCTGTTGCCATAGCAACCACAATTCCCGTCAGAACCAAAACTGACGGACTGATGGCAAACCAATAAGTCAGACAGGGAAGGTAGCACTCAACTTTACCACCCGAGCACAGAAAACATTAAAACACACAAGGCACAATGCCCACCTGAACCAACCGAGCAGAGAAATCATAAAAACACACACAAGGTACAATGCCCAACATAGCCCAATAATTCGGCATCTTATTTGGCATAGTTTACTGTTATGTCGCGTTGATTCAATATTTTCACTGGTTTGCACTTACCATGTACACACTGGGAATATCTCTGGATCGACTGTCACCCGACACATCTCGGTTCGATTTTCGGGTTTGAAAGGTTATGTTGATTAGGTACGGTTCTGTCGATCACACGTAAAGAACTCGTCATATTGTTGAAGAGTAAGTTAGTATTGGTTGATAATTAATGCTAAGAAAAACTGTTTGGTCAACTGGACGCCATATATAACCGGGTATACTTGACAAAAACTGCATCAAACTCTGATCCATTTATTTTGCTTCCAGGATAATAAGAGGATGTAACTGTGACTTATAATTGTTCTCTATGTGTTTCTTTAGTGTGACTGTGTTCCTTTGTGTGCTTTTCGAGTTATTTTGTTTTAAGTGCGTCCTTCCCTAATATTACATTTTTAATAAAGTGCATAAAATACTAACAGAAACCAATTGGACGTTTTGGAATTATTATGAACATTGAAACATGTGCCTCTTTTGCAAATTTAAAGGTCAGTATAAGGGTGCTTCGTATACATGCATTGCAAAATGACATGGTCACTTACACTTTTATAATCCTCTTGCTTCTTGCTTTGGTAGCAAGCATGGATTACCCTACCGTGTTTTGGAATAGAGTAATCATGTGACTATCTTATGATTTGCTATTGTTTTTTATGTGTGGTTTGTGCATTTTCGATTTTTCTTACTATACTTTTGTGGTGGGCTTCTTGTCGGATCAGTTGTTTCTGCTGAGAGCTGTTTTCAGCTAGGTCCTTCAGCTTTTTTGATAGCTGGGACTTCAACGTTCGACTTTTTAACAGCTGAAACTTGGACTTTCTCGTTCAGTTGTGTCTTGTTGTTGTAGTTTGTGTATTTTGTATGTTTTCTATGCTCGGCTGTCTTCCCTGTCCAATTGTTTCACTGTCAGGTTGATCATTTCTTTATCTTTTAGAGTACTGGGTGCCATTTAAGATATTTATGATTGAAAACCCGTTGAAAACTGGCGTTCAATCAAGTATGTTGTATACCCAATGGTATACCCAAAGGTGATAAATAAGCACAGAAAGAAGCTGTTTAAAATTTAACTATCAGTATTTTTATTTTGAACTCATATAGCAAACAGTCAATATATATATAATCATATATTTAAATATTATTATGCATATGTAACAACATCCAGTTCACTAAACACATGTCCAAGTAGAGTCATACAATGTGGAACAAACACGTGTATGTGTTTGTATTTGTTTCACATTATTATCAATATTCTTAGAATGGTGTGAAATTAGCAGTAGCATTTGTTGTAGCAGCAACAGTAGTATCAGTACTGCCTTAATAATATTTACTACCGCTACTACTATGCACAGTACTGAAATAGAAAACTTGCTAAATCTCAATTTGAAGCAGAAATCAACATGACAACATATAACAATTATTTTCGAAACGAATAACAACACTATGTGTACACGAGTATATAAGTAGATATGTTGTTTTTCATATTCTTGTTTCATACACTGCTGTTGTTGTTACTGTTGCTTTGGTTATTACTTTAAGAATTTCTATTGTTGTTATTACATTGTTGTTTCTGCTATTATTTTTATCGCTATTGCTGGTGTTGCTATAATTATGTTGTAGTTGTTACTGTTGTTCCTTTCAGTGTCTCTGTTATTGTTGTTATTGCTAATATTACTTGTGTTGTTACGGATGCTGCTAGTACTATCAAGCTGTTACTATTAATCTTATTTTATAACTGTTGTTGTTGTTGTAGTTAGTTATTGCTAGTTCTGTTGTTGTTACTGCTGTTTTTAACATACAAGTGTACTATTGTTTTCTATTAGTGTTGTTTTGACTGTTGTTTTTAGTACATTCATATAATTTACATTTTTGAAATATTGTTTTACTATCAGAGTTGTATTAACTGTTGTAGTTATTGCTACTGTGGTTATTTTTGTACTTCTGCTAATTTCACGCCTATCATTGGTAGCACATTTATGTAAGAAATATATAGCACAGAAAAGACATATAATGGAGTACAAGAATGAATGTAAGATATTCGTTCTAAAAAATATGGACGAACGAAACTGAAACATTGAAAAAATATAACATAAAATACATAGTTGATACGATAACAAAACATAGTACAACACATTCTTAGACTAGATCATGTTCCGAAGATAACGTTTGTCGTGGAGCGATTAAAATGTTAATTAAAATACATGCACATAATTTTTTAATTAACACGCATGTATATAATGTAGTTATAGGGCCATTATGCTGAAACAGTTCAATCTGAGGAACCCGACACGGGTTCGAACCGCATGGTTAGTTCGGTTTAAACAAGTTTTCGATATTCTAAAACGACTCTTGATTTCTGTTTAAAACATATCGTAGTTGAATGTGATTCCTGTTATTTGACATTAGTAGCAGACACAAATAATTATATATCAATGATAATATCCGAAGTGTTACGAATACAAGACGCATCGTAGACTGGGTTACATTCGAATATTTTGCCACGTTAGTCAAAATTGGACCGAGGCACCAGCCAAGACTCAACATAATTTGTACACTTATTTACTTTAATTTCATGGCAACATTTTATGCAAATTCGTAATATTAATTATTCCGGCTGATAAGTTTGTAGAAAAAATATTGATATTTTCTTGGAAACAAAAGATACCATTAATTGTGACACTAACATAAAATTATCATTGATAAATTAAAGCAGATGAATAAAAGTTTGATGTATTAGTGAGTAGCGAAATACTATAACAATTAAAATTTAAAATATTGGGTCATTAATCAGATTTGCCATAGTGTAAAACCAGACGCTGTGTCAATAAATCATATTTCCTTTGTATATGACGACGATTTTAAATATTCACAACTAATGCATCATTTTTATATTCATAAACAGTAAAATCATATTTATTCGCTGGTGACAAAATTTTGGGAACTTTAATCCTCGTATTTTTATTTGTTCTAATTTCTGTCGAAATTGAAATTTCGCTGGTTTACTATATGTTAGAATTTGGCTTCCTAATAATATTTTGAAAATAGTATCATAGTTATTATCTGCAAACTAGTTGTATATAGTTCTCAGCCGATATGTCTGTATGCTACAAGAATCGTACCAATGGCATCCGTGCAGCCGGAGTCAGAACGCCACTCCTTAACTGATACATGTATATATCCTCTAATGAACTGCACTAACTCAAAAGCCTGTTTTCGGTAAAAAAAATACCATACATTAACTTCGAAAAATATTATAAATGTATAAATATGAGTTGTATAAAAGTGAAATATTTTGTGACACACGTGTATTTCATTCTCTTATACTCTTTGTGACTGAACTTCATTTTATGTAGAATAATAAAGTCTTAAAACACATCATAAACAAGTGACCTTTTCGATTGGGCTGTTTTGTGAAGCAGGTTACATTCTGATACCCGTCACAAGTTTACGGCACTAGTTTAGTACTAATACTGTCATATAGAGATAAGAACCCGACTATAACCTGTCCAACCGAAACGACCTGAAGAACTGTTATTTTGTAAGTAGTATCAGATAGAACTCATGAATGAGTGAGTAAATTAAGTAAAACCGGACAATGGAGAGAAAACCGGACTCATTGACTATTGAGTGAATGCCGGACTTATAACGGACTTTTGGTTGAACGTCGGACTTATGAACTATGGAGTGAATACCAGACTTATGGACTATGAAGGCAGCAACTGGACTAATGGCGCATGGGCTATGCAGCGAATAAGTGAAAATCGCACTAACAAACTTTGGGGTGCATATCGGACTAACATACTTTGTGGTGAATATTGGACTTATGTACTTTGGGGTGAATATCAGACTTATGGACTTTTAGAGTTAACGTCGGACTTATGACCTATGGAGTGAATACCAGACTTATGGACTATTGAGTCCGAAACCGGACTTATGGACTATACAGTGAATACCGGACTTATGGACTTTGGAGTGAATACCATACATATGGACTTTGGAGTGAATAACGGACTTAAGGACTTTGGAGCGAATATCAGACTTATGGAATGGATACTGTACCGGAATATTGGACGATACAGAGAATAATAGAAAATGAAGTAGTCGGTTTATTGATATAATCGCAGACTTTGGGTTGTCAGAATCATAAGAATACCGGATTATTTTATGGTACAATAATAAATATAGGTTCCAATAAGATGCGATGTGTGTCTTATAAATCATCTTACAATGAAGATCAAAACAAATTAATATTGTGGTTCTGGTAACGTGCTGAAAAATAGGGTAGACAGGAAAATATTTTATTAATACCTTTTTATTAATGTTATTGTTAGCACTGGGAAACCATCCACAATGACTACCAGCAAGATGCCAATGAAATGTTTAGGATACTGGCTGAGAATATGGTAGATAGGGGTGCCAGAATCATATGGTAGATAGGGGTGCCAGAATCATAATATCATTTGGTCTTAATTATATGACATAGTTAGCATCAATTGGTAACAGTTGAATAAGATATTATGAAGAATAACAAACGCTCCATGATCAACGTTAGAACTGTAGGTATAAATTGAAGAATAGCTAACGCTCCATGATCAACGTTAGAACTTTAGGTATAAATTGAAGAATAGCTAACGCTCCATGATCAACGTTAGAACTGTAGGCATAAATTGAAGAATAGCTAACGCTCCATGATCAACGTTAGAACTGTAGGCATAAATTGAAGAATAGCTAACGCTCCATGATCAACGTTAGAACTTTAGGTATAAATTTCTCGCCCTCCTTGTTTGTATAAGCACATACATGTATATTTCATAAAACACATTATAACATGACTTTCCCACCCACTCGCATGCCGTCCAGTTCACGAGCCGGTGAGAATATTCCGTTTTGCATTCGCGCTGCCTTTTCTACCAGTCCTTCTTTAAATGCTTGCTCAGACGCTCTGATAGCAGCCACGTGTTTCATACTAAGTTCGGCTTTTGCTGCAGTAGACGCTGATAATGTATATGGGTACGATAAAGTTGTATGGCTGAAAGAGAATGGATATCCATTGAAGCCAACCGGGAACTGACCGCGAAAGTTTTGACTCGACGGATGAGCATTCAAGAATGCAGGTCCGTTAGTTTGTCTTGAACACACTACAGCCGGTGGAGATGTTTGTGGGGAGCTTGAGGAATCTTTCGAAGACGTGGAGTTCTCTTTATTTCCTATTACGTCCATTACTGACCATATTTTTGGGCGAGTTGTTTGCGAATCATTTCCAGAGTTATTTACACTTTTTGACACTGTTTCAGCGTCCGCGTTTGTTTTAGTAGCGTCTTTATTAGAACCCGTGTCTTTATCGTCCGCGTCACCAGCGTCACTATGTTCGTCGTCACCTTCAGACGACGCGCGGAATCTCTTTACAAATTCTTCTCTCGGCTCGCTCATACTTCTGTGATTATCTCGTTGTTGAGAGATTTCTTCGTGATGATCTCGTCTAGGCGAGATTTCACCGAGATCTCCAACATCACTCTGCTCTGATTCGTCGTCATCATCAACGCTGATGATTCGATCAAACACTTCTCTGTCGGACACAGATCTTGATACATCTGAAAATATAAATCAAGAATTTGTTAATTTTATACATTATATCAATCATGATTTATTCAACCATTTCCTAGAGAACAGTAAAATATCACTTTAGGACAATCTCAATAAATTTGTAAGACCTCTTCAATGTTGAGAACACGATTTCCAAATTATGTTCGACTGTTTTCCCTTTATTTCAATCTCAATCGATTCTATATCGATAGCCTCCAGTCATCAGAACATTAGCTTCTGTACTGCACAAACGAGTCAAAGCCATTTGGTACAGAAATGGCGGCAGCGATTAGCCAGCGGCCAACCACACAAGAGAGAGAAAACCCCCAGAACGTACCATCCGTATTCCTAAATAAAGGATACTTCAAGTATGCCAACGTACTGACCCCCGCAATGAATGACACATAGCACATGTGTATGTTAGAGTCTCTATCACAACATAATGTATAATTTAATACAAGAATGGAGGACCAATCATGTCCACTTGACATCATCTGAGCTTTGAAATCAATCTAAAATTTGTTATAGTTTTCTTTAAACACACGTGGCTATATAGCTATATCATATCACTTTACTTAAATTGATTCCCGCACGAACAATGTCCATTTATTGTTGTTAAATACAATTGCACGCGTCTGTGATGGTTAACAAGATTTCAGGTGTAGTTTAAATCACTATTGATTCGTTTAACTTGTCTTCATTTATAGCTCTTACTTCGTCCACCGTCCAATTATTACAACGCTCGAGATTACATTAATCATACATTCCGCTTAGTTAAGTCCAATATTAAAGCGCGTGATTACGGCGGATTTTTCTACTGTTTCGACTAGCCACGCTACAGTGTCCTGCGTCCCCGGGGAGGGGTGTATTATCATCTCTCTTCCCTCCATCGACAAAGGGTACAAAGAACCCCCGGTGAGTTTACAATTGCTAAATAAACACATACTCAATGATGGAAGAAAGCTACGCGAGCTCATTCTTTAACTTTAAATTACAATTCGTGTTTGATTAGAATTTAACAAAGATTTTATATCAAAACATGATTACTAGATGTCTTGTATTTGATTATCAACTAAAGTTGCAAATGAGAAATTTCCGCTTGCGTGGTTTATTACGTTGTTGTAAAGGAGATACGGTAGGTGTTTTGGTTGTAACAAGAACACTTGAACTAAGTTATTCGTGTCTAGACATGTCCAGTTTGGTGTTTACTTGGTCATTTTGTCTCGAGGTTCTTTTTAACAAACTACCGCGTGTTTTGCTTATTTTGGAATAATTTGTGTGTTAGAATTGGACTTTTCGATTGGTGGTGTTTTGTTTCGTGGAGCAGGTTATAGTCTGGTCCCCAATCTCACAGCACTTCTACAGAACTTATACTGTAATAGTTTGGAATCTATACGGGAACCCGACTATAACCTGCTCCATGAAACAGCCGAGTCGAATAGGCCTGATGACCGTCGACTATGCTGTAGTAGCGTCCGGTCAGGGAATGCATAAAAAATGGTTATGTACGTTTGAACCACGAGGCTCATACCGAGTAACACGCAAACATTTAACCCTCCAAAATATCCACTACACCACAAAACATTCTATATCGGTTGGCCTTTTGATTAACGTTTTCTTGTTTATTTTCTCCTCAATTAATTTTGTGTTCAAATTTTCTCATTTCTGTCATTACAGTTAAATACGATACAGAGATGCTGTTTATTTTATATTTTCCCGCAAAATGTGAGATCCGCGTTCAAAGCCTGTGGTCCGTGCTATCTACTAAAATCAACGCAACATTTTAACAGCATCGAATTTCGCATGTATTTTCTCAAGCAAACCGTGTAGACATTTCACTAAATACATACATTATCTGACATGATGAGAGCTCAACATACGACAGGACCCTCCTTCGATTGCCAAAGCATCTTAATCTATCTTGACAATAACTGACATTGAGCTTGATAGTCGTGTAGTTAAATCCGTCAATCAAGTTACTTTAAATGGCTTAACACCTGTATTGTAGCATATCCGAAAATCAGTAAACCATTTATGACCGACGATATTTTTTTATCTTCTGAAAAACAAATCTTTGACATGACGCATAAACGCAATAAGTTACAATAAACTGTCTATCCATAACACATTTGATGTGTGTTGAATGTTGAAATTACACCGTGATCTGCGTTATACTATCCGCGGGCTTATCAGTCAATCAGAAAAGTCGGAAACTTGACATTACATCAAACGGTGTGAGAAGGTTTCTTTGACTGTCATGGAATGGGTTGAGAAACTGAAATTTCTGCTATATTGCAAAGGGGGGAGTGTAGATTGGATATTGCTCGGCTCAGTCGTGGTATATTTCAAATTTTTGAATTTCTGATGTGTTAACAGCATTTGTGTTTCCTCACTAAATGCAGGTGGCTTATTGTGGAATTGCAAACACGTTTGAGATAAATCATCTCACTGACTGTTAGCAAGTTTTCTTGTCTGATTTATGACTGCATGTGAAAATTGATAAATAGTAAGAAGCGATAAGTAGAAAAGATTTAGATCAAATTACATGGAAACTTCAATAAAAGGCTACCACTGACTTCATAGGAAGTGATAATAATAATAATAATAATAATAATAATAATAATAATTTAATAAGACTTAATTTTACAAGGAATCTTATTTTGACCGTATAAATGTGCATGTCTAAGGTGGTTGGATTATCGATTTCAACTATGAAAGAAATGCATGTAAATCTATCAAAAACAAGCGTCCCCCATGGTAACTTGCGGCTAGCTAGATCTATATTGTAAGTGGTTTTTCCACGATGTTTTACGGGAGATAACAGGACTGCGTTATTTGCATATTAAATAATATATATTATTCACATCAGAAGTTATGTTCCATTAATTCTAGCTAAGTGGCTTAAGTGAAATGATTACCATCCACCGGAACCGGATATGACGAAATTAGTAATATTATTCAGTTTTAAAATAGTTCTGCATAACATAATACCATTTATAACATTTAGCATATTCATAGCCGACAAATAAGAGCAATGGTTAACTGGGAGTAATAAAATTGGACATTCATCAATTCATTTCGAAAAAAAAATTTTAAATATCATTTTATACCACACACGCGTTAAATTTATAAGTAATTAGTATTTCTATCAGATACAATGACATGCGATGCGATCAAATACGCACACATCTTACGTAAATATTATCTTCTACATAGCGCTAATTACAATATAATAATTATAAAAGAACTGTGTATCATAATCAGTAATTAGTATACGCGCCACCCAACTAATGAACTCGCGGTCGACGCTTTACGTCAAACAGATGAAAAATGTGCATGGAAAAACATCTACAACGGTATAGATATGTACAATTTGTTAATCGAATTCAAAAATTAAAAATTGTGGCATTTAAGCGAAATAAGATACTCGACGTCACATTGAAATTAGACACGCACGTGACGCGCATGCGTGAATAAACATAATCTAAATGTTGATGAAAGTAATGAAATGTCACTGTGGTAGCGGAATGGGATAGGGAAAATGTGTAAGTTTAAACTATGTCCAGTTTACTTTTTGTGATAGGACGATGAACTATTTTGTTCAATCCATTATGTTCTATTATTGATTTATTACCGCGCATGCGCATTATTTACCGCGCATGCGCACTAATAAAATGATTGATTGACAATGATGGACATGACTTGTGTTGACTTAACGATAAAATTTCATATTGAATGAAATGAAGTGTTAAGAAAGAGATAATATTGAAGCCAGAAGTTTCTTAATTTCTTCAATAATGACATTTTTATGTTGCGTGTCCATTTAATGTAATCCCATTACGCTCGAACGGCTGCTAGTTACCAAAATTTGGAATGGCATTTACGAAAACGAGTTTTTATCGGAAGCAAATTCATACATTGAGTTCAGATAATACTAGTCTGTTAAAAGTGGTCGTTTTCCACAAAGTAATATATTTATGACACATCCCTCGGGTTTGAAGAATGAATACAAATATTAATTTATAATAATAATTATAAAGACTTTTTGTTAAAGATGTATTCTGCTAATAACGGGAACGGGGATGTGAATTGAAGATGTCTTTGTTATTGTTTAATAAATAAATACAAAATATTACTTTATAAAAAGATGTTGGGACGATACTTTAAGATCTTCCTAGCTTATAAGGTATTTGGCAGATTCATCTTCGTCGAAAAAGTATTTGAATGGGCGTGTCTAGTTTTAAATAAGATCTTTATGAAACAAATATGTTTATGAGACCACACTCATTGATAAACGATGGGCGTATTTGTAGGAATATATTAAATTTAATATATCAAATTTTTGTAATAAACAATGCAATTTTTGCAGAAAAGTATCTGAGCGCTGTGTGAATTTTTAATTATGTAACTTGTAATATGAACATTGATTACAAGGAATGTATAGTTTATATATTTATTTATTTATTTGATATAATAAGGATAACATGAAGCTCATATAAACTGTCATGCCTATGAACTATCTACATGACTGTTACGATATAGTAGATATAATGAAAAAAAAACTAAGTTTATTATCATAATTTTCCAATACCAACATTTTTTGTTCTGGTCAAAATTGATAACACGTGACAATTCGTATTTTGATAACCCGCTGCGCAAATTTAACAAACCGATCTGAAACGATGAACGTGATTGGACCATCTGTGTATCGACGTTCTCGAATGGTCAAATAAGAGACTATTATTTTAAACAATCGTATTTCGAACCTCAAAAATGCATTCATTGTTAAGATTGAAAAGACCTTCATTAATCACGTGTGGAAACATCTTATATTTTGTAAATGTCGGTATCGTTTGTATTCCGACTAGTACCCAGGACAAGCCAAACGTGGTTAGAGACGTCATAGTGACATCATGGGCACAGTTATAACCAAACTCACTTTCGGTTGGTCATCTAAAAATAGATCAGCCAATTTCCTGTCAAAATCGTTTTAGCGCAATAAGGAAACTTGAATGAATACGGAATAATGCAATTCGCGTATTTTTCAGCAAACAACAGCTAAACCATCCAAACTATTGGAAACTGTTGTTGTTTTATTGTTATGAAATAATTACAAATCGTAGAATCTAGTATCGTGTGTAGTGATGATGGGTCATCACAGTTGGCCAGTATAATTTATGTATGAAAAGTGCGGTAGGTAGGCCTACAGTATCGTCACATAAAATGTATTTTGTCTATTTTGTCCATCTGTAGCTCTACCGCCTTGATCAACACATCTTTAAATAATTCTATATTCATGATACAAAGGGTTACTATTTTGACATCTGATAATGTACCCGCAATAGACAATGCATTATTCTTGATTATTACCTGCAAGTAAATGATACGGTGCTGAAATGCGCTGTGGTAGTTAATTAATGGTCACTAATTACTTTGTACTTGTTATACTTAATCATTAAGCTGGATTAATTTATGATTGTCAATCAAAACTGATCTTTATTGTAAACAAAAGTACTAAATTGTGTTGAGGCCTTATTTCGAGGTGATTATTTTGGGGTATAGTTTAGCGTAGGACACCATGTCATGAGTGGGCAAATTTCTTTCTAACTGATAATTATGTAAAATCATACTTGCTCACGTTCGGAACGTGGCAGAGCATGTAATATAAGGTAATCTTTCAATATTTGGACTTTCGGGACAGAAGGACGTCAAGGTACGCGTGTTTTGTTGAATTAATGCGCGGGTGCATATCTAATGAGCCATTTTACCGTCGCGTGGCCACTCATAAAGCGGATATGTCAATTTTAATTATAAATTATAAAACATACGCTCGCAAAATAGTACCTGGATTGAAATCCACATTTTGTAAACCATCAATTCAGCGTTGGTGTTTTTTTTCAGCGTTAATGTTAAATTTCCCTAATCTAATGAAGTATAGGAATGATACACACAAACATAGACTGTAAACATGTCTGCTTAAATGTTTTATCAAACGGCGGAAGCGGTTTGCCTCTGATTTCACGATAATCACCGAAAACTTTATCCAAGGGCAAATGTTGCGACCCTTGCAAAATGTTCTCTTGTTATCTCGACGAATCTCGCGAAATCTCGTAAATGAATCAGTAAACGATACATTAACTTTATTGTGAAAACCTACTGTTTTAACGCGTCAAACGCTCAACAGAATCCAGAAAGTCCGTGTCAGTTGTAGGGTAATAATGAAATACATCATTGTACAAGGCTAGATAACGATCAAAAAAGGGGTTTTCAAATTGTTACATTAAACTGGTGAATTTACATAATATTTGTGAATGGGCATGTTACCTATTAATCATTGGCTAACATGACGGAGTTAGTGACATCATGACCGAGATTTTCTAACCGTCGTCCGTAACGAGCGTCCGAACGATTTGATCATGCAAGCGTTCGTGTACCACACAAGTTGAAATTTCTTAGGCAGGAAAAAGAGAAGTTGAATTATGCCAGGTGTTTGTGTCTTATCGAGCATGTCGGTAAAACTTGTAAATAAACGGGAAATATTTCCATTGATACATTCCAAGATAAGCTAGAATCGTAATACAATCAATAAGAAACCCATCTTTTCAAACGATAACCGCCGAATTTATTCGAATATGATGCATTCGAAAATTCCGTATCTCGGACTTGTCAGACACGTTACGAGGTAATTTATTTTAATTTGTGATTCGATCCGGATCTTCTCGAGTAGTTGTTAAAAAAAACATTCTAACATTATCGTTTGCTTGGAAGTATGAAATTCTACACGTGACGTTTGCGCACATATATGATTTATGTGTTAAATACGTTTAAGCAAAGTACTTGATATCTTTCATTACTCATACCCGAAATAACAATAATTAGGCTAAAATTTCAGACTATGCAAAAATTGAATAAAATGAAAATATCAATTTTATCATTTTTGAAATCGAAAATCAACAAAATGGCATGAAATAATATTTATGTGCGGAATACTAAATCGGGGCACCTGTAGCATTGTGTTGTTTCTATGATACTGGAATTGATAAATTTCCAATGATATAACATTTAAAAACACAGCTGGCTAATAAAGAAATGTGTGAATTTTATGTTTGAAAACTTTGACTAATTAATTAACGCCAACTCACTCATGCGAGTAGAGTATAAAAACTCTCAGTACACTATTTTTATTGCTCAAATGTCACAGAACACATTTACTTTTACATACGAACGTTAGTGTGCCTTATAACACTAATGCAATATGTTGCTTAAGTAATCTAAAATATAAAACCATTTAATGGCCCTTAACCTCACTATCAGTCCTATTTAAGGGCCATTAATTCCCCTATATACCTAAACACGGGTTATACATAGTCCAACAAACAGACAACAGCTTCATGATCCGAACTCATAAAATGAAACAAAGTTATAAACATTATTGAATGAAACTGGTCACAGTTTGCAGTTCGTCCATGAAATTGCTTCATTTTGTACAATTAAGAAACAGAACAGAAACATTAACAAACAACTTTCCTTTGGTTCGCGATCTGGTATTTCCATAAATGAGAATAATAAAGCCTATGAACTGACAAACACGAGTAAATGGACACTTTCAGCTGGTTAATTTGATATTTATTATTATTTATTTATTTAATACACCATTGATGGAACAGCAGGTTGCAACCTCCTACGTAGTGATATCCCTTGACGGAGGGTGTAATAATGTTAGTGCATAGTGTATTACCCGGTAGTGGATGTATTGGGTATTAATTGCACAAGTTTGCCCGATTCATTAAAAAGTTGACATAAAATTTCACAAATAAGTAAAGACCATCCTTAAATGAACTAAAACCGATTTTACCATATAAGGGCATGTTACACACTATTCAGAAAAAACAGAATTCGTATGGCATTTTGATAATACACCAATAACGTTTTCTAAAAAGCAGGAAGGTCTACCCAGGCGTGTGTCGTGCTGTCGTTTAGATGTAAGATAAACCAACAGACCGTAAGAATTATGTATTTTATAGCTAGAAAGTGTAATTAATGACATTGTAACAGATGCAGTTTTATAAATAAATAAAATTGTTAAACAACTGTTTGCACAAATATATTGTTCTATGTTTTCTTAACAGGTTACATAGCGTGACCTACACTTTCAAATACCGAAATCGCCGACGGCCAGAATTTGAGATGATTTGATCACGGTGAACAGTCGGCACGCCATGATATGGGTACCTTCTGAGAATTTATCTTTCTAATAAAGGATTCATCAACGCAAGTCTTTGACTGCGATCGTGGCGCACATTTATTTCTTACCAATTGGCTTAAAGCGTTTGATCTTGAAGAGGAACAATTAGATACGGATTTATCAGGACGACTCATAAATACATGTTTAATAGGCTAACAACACGTAACCTGTGTTAAGGCTTGTACTTATAGGCTAGCGACACGTAACTCGTGTTAGGCGTGTACCACAGTAGTATGTTTGGACTTGTTGGCTAGCAACACACAGCCAGGGTCAGGCTTGTTCTCATAGGCTAACAACACATAACCTGTGTTGGTATTGCACTTGTAGGCTAACAACACGTAACCTGTGTTAGGCGTATGAGAGGAGGCTAACAACACGAAACATGTGTTCGATTAGCTCAACACACAAAAACTACGGATTCATTGAACTTACATGGTTTCGAACGAATAACTCAACACTAACTGAGTACATTACTGTATAGTTTATGCTATATGTAAATATGTGTGTGTGCCGCGCACATGATTTTGTAAATAAACAGTGCGACATTGCCCCAGAGTGAGAGTTGTACTTAAACACAAGAAGACATTAAAAGATCTGCTGAACACGTTGCACTTGTTGGTACCATCAACGGATTTCATTTTTTCATCGATCTAATTTTCTAACTATCATCTAGTGAGTCGAATCGGACTAAAACGCTACTAGTAATCAGCTGTGATCGTCAGTGATAATGGTTAGTGCAAAAACTAATGTCGTCTGCTTCAACGATGCCATGTTTTGTAACCTAATACGTCACTTGTAATTAATTTAATTCGAAAAAAAAAATTTGGCATAAATGTCGTATCGCATACAGCAATCTCTATGTTATAGTTATTTTCGAACCATTTATTCCGCTGATTTTTATAGGCCATGTGTTACGACCCGTCGTAGTAAGAATTTATTTGATTGCAAAAAAATGAAAAATCCATATTTTATCAGAAATTATTTCACTATAGGCTTTTACACGGAGAAGGCGTGGTCGAGTATATTGAACGAAACTTCAACGAATGTTAATAATTCTAATACATTTCTTGTAAAAACCATTCGCTTAATATATAAACTAACAATAAACTATAACAAAATGCACCAGTCTCCCATTATATCATTTATATACCAGTGCGTATAACTACAGTATATATACCGTAGTGTGCATTTTTATTACATTATTACGGTATCCATTATAAACAAAGATTGATTCGCTAGAGCAGGGTAATTATGATAAGTAACGAGAATTTTATGACCGAAAAATGAATTATGAAAAATAGATAATATTACGCATGTTAATATCAATTTCAAAGAATAGACGCCTTAATGATGTAAAGCAAGGGATTTGGAGGGTTCATTACCACCGTATCGTTGTGTTTTAATAACGTTAAGCAAACAAATGTATTAATATATTAAAATAAGACGAATGTTGACTTTAACATACATGAATTGATCATGCTAGGCTAGCAACACGGCCATGAATCATATGTGATGGATTAAGGTTTAGTTTGTAATGACATTTAGACTCTTATATTATTTTGATGCATTTACATGCATAAATTCATGTTTAAGCCATCAGGTACATGTTTGACTTATAAGATAATAAACAATACAACTATATGTGTTGTTAATGAATAACGGGCTTTTTAATTAAAATATTGAGCGGACACATTCATACCATCCCGATTGGCTAATTAAAGGGGAAGCACTTTTTCCTGAGCCTGGTAACGGTTAAATACCACACACCGTACTTAGGGATTCCGTGTTGGTGCTGACTAAAGTCCATGTAACCGTACTAAGCGATCCGGTGTTGACAATGACTAAATGCCACGTACCGTGGATAAATTTCATGCATCTTACTTAAAATGATTCGGTGTTTGCAATGACTGAATTCCATGCACAGTCATTTAATGATTCGATGTTGGCAATGGATATATTCCAAGCACCGTACTTTTAATGAGTCGGTGTTGGCAATGGATAAATTCCAAGTACAGTCCTTCTAATGATTCGATGTTGGCAATGGATAAAATCCAAGCACCGTACTTTTAGTGAGTATGTGATGGCAATGCATAAATTTCACTCCCCAGTATAAATTATACCCATGACAGCACATAAGATATGTGACGTCATTGTACATTGGGGTCTTAGAACTTGAAATTTTATATACATGTAGATCTAAAAGCTACTTTGGAAATTAATAAGAATATACTATTAATGCATTTTTATTTCCATGGTAACCCATATGAAATTATTTTTTTATATAATATTATATATTTACCATGATTATCGTCCGTTGACGTGTTCGCATGTGAAGTATCCGATTCATTTCCGTTTGTTTTGCCGTCCATATCTTCGTCACCACTGACGTCATCTTCAGAACGGTTACGTGGTGACCACGTCATTTTATTCTCTTTTTTCAAGCGCCGTCTGGCGTTAGCGAACCAAGTTGAGACTTGAGTCAGAGTCATTTTTGTAATAATTGCCAACATGATTTTTTCACCTTTCGTTGGGTAAGGGTTTTTTCTGTGTTCATAAAGCCACGCTTTCAACGTGTTTGTTGTTTCACGTGTCGCATTTTTTCTTCGTGCGTTAAGGTCAAGCCCTCCATAACTACAAAGATACAGACGACATTTTTTTGTCAGTAACTACATAACACAATATAAATCATACACATTAACATATTGTTTTATCATAACTATATATGTATACCTATATAATGTATTCATTTGTCTGCTAAATATGCTTTGAGTTGTGTTACGCAGAACTGTTAAACACATTTAAAAACAGCAGGCCTGGTATATGCACAAGGCATCTAAAGGGAAATCTTATAATTTTCTTAAAATTGATGTAATACAACGCGGATCATCAAGGGAGCCGGAACTTTAAACGAAATTTGAAAATACATTTTTTGTACTGTTATTTCAAATAAATTTTATAAACCAAGACATGTTATTTTCATTTATATCTAGGTAATTTGAGAAAATATCAATGTTTGGAAAAACTATGATCAAGTTAGGGACATTGATCAGCATCATAGTATTTCTCAATCCGGGTATTTTGTTACTTTCATTCTTAAAAAAATCTCAATTTTCGGAAAAAATATCACCAGCTGTTCCAAATTGTACTCGAACCCTGTTTGAATGCCTTTTTTACTATTTTGAATTTGAAGAAAATTTTTAAAAAAAACAGCTAGAATGAAAATTAAAACTTTTCCACATGAGGATGTGGTTCCAAGCTGTTCCCACATACATAACAACGGTTACTATTTTAACTCTAACTTTGAGAACAGTCTCAATTTTGATTATGTCCAGTTAGTATGAAATACTGTTAGTATGAAAATTAATATATGAAAATTAATACTGTTAGTAAGAAATACTCGTCTATAAAGCCTACATGTCACTGTAAAGGTGTTTAATGATAATTATTAATTATAACAAGCGACTAATTACGGATATACATTAACAACAACACTATGGTTGCCGTTGACCCTGCTACATGACTTTTCGCTAATCTTATGACCGCATTAAGTCATGTAAAATGCAGAGCTAACAGTAAAAAAGTGTCATTTTCATAATAGGCAAACTCAGGTTCACGTGAATAATGTCAAATTATTCAACATCACCAACATAAAACTGTCCATAGTAGTCACGTGATTAATGGAGACATCTTAGTGTCACAGGATCTTTCTAATGGTGACCCAAAATGCGACTGTTAACAGCTGCTGTCTCCCCCCTCCGTCTTGTTACAGTAGCAGCCATAGAAATTAGAGTACTTCTGTAAAATCATTAATGTTCGCGGGTTTTAAATTTCGCGTATTTTAATAAAATGGTAATTGGTGGTTTCTTAAATTTGTGGATTCAAAATATTGAAAGAGAAAATAAACTTTTTGTTACGTATTTTGAGGTAAATTATTCGAGGGAATTAAGTTCGTGATCTAGTTCATCCGCGAAATCAGCGAAAATTAATCCACCGCGAATGATTAATAACTTTACAGTATGCGAATATACTTGTACATCCAGCTGACAAAATCACCAAGTGGAAAATGATGATAGTTTATTGGGCTTTTGCTATTTTATAGATAGGAAACAAGCGCACAAAGAAAGGCGATTAAATCTTTCTGATTACCGGCGATATTGTCATTTTAAGCCGATAAATTATTCGAAGTGAGAAAGGGAGGCAAAGGGTCTTGAAAGCCATGAAATGTATGCGATTGTCGTGTTTTACAGTATTTGCCGTCCATTGTAGCTAATTGGCTATAAAATGCTTTTCACTATAATCGCGTAGACAGGGGAGCCTCCGATATTAAGTTAATGATTTGTGTTCGTCCGCGCACGTGCATGAAACGTGCAGCCAGAAAAACAAAGGTCGTTTAATTGAGTAAATGCTCGCTGATACAATTTTTGAATTGTTGTTGATTGTATGGCAAGGCTGAAATCAAATTTGCTGAACTAAAATGAGTGATTAGGATGTTGACTGTACAATGTCAACGCTCAAAAAGAGATGTTTTGATATTAAATAGTCGAGTCCCTTTATGCTATTTTTATTTCAGAATAATCACCCCCTTATGGATGGCTGATTTCAGCGCTTTTCCCGGAAAAAAATCCTGAAAAAATATGATGATTTGGCACACTAGACAGAGCAATCAGCTGTAAATATCCGAATTGGTTAACGAGTGAAAAAAAAGAGAAAATGGCGTCATTTAAATAAACGCTATCTGCGGTTTAATAATGTTTAGTAGGATAACGCATTAGCGTCATATTTAAATATAAAAGTAATTACGGGTAATTGAAGTTGGGAACAATTATAGGACTTTGTGAAAACATGACCAGGAGGCCGAGGGTTCAAACAGACCATGTGGGTGGTTGTTTTAAATGACCCGACGTCCGTGGGTTGTAATCAACCCAGAGTGCTTAGTTTCATATTGAAAGTGTTTTTGGGAGATTCAATGGACCCGACGGACACGACTGGTTCCAATAGACTGGAAGGTTGTAGCTGCAAACAATTCCGGTGGACGCGGGTTTCAATAGACCCGATAGACTGTGGTTCCAATGAAATAGTAGGAGTGGAATCTCAATTCGGAGATATTTCGGTTTGAAAAACAGAAACTAGTTACGGAGACTGTTATCTAATAAAAGCAATTGCTTCAAAGTTATTGTTACATACACACATCTAACAATTTTTATGAATAAATAAAGTAATTATTTTATTTGTCTTACCCAGTGCCGTACGGATAAAGGGCCATGCTCGGATCATAAGGGAAACATCCTCCCTGAGCTGCCAGCGCTCTCCACGCCTCCGACCCCTCCTTCATATCAAATGCTGCCGGATTTGCCTGGTGAAATAATATACAAAATACGTGATAATATAATAAATTAATAATATGACCATAATAAGAATAGCTGAGAAAAGAATTCTTACGAACTTTTCTAAAAATATCGTTCTCGGTTCATTTATACGCTTCTTGTATTCTTGCACAATAATACACAGGGTGCCATAATTCAAAAGGCCGCATGGCCCACGAAAACATCAAAATACAATAACCAACGCTTTATATTTCATTGTTGAGTATTGCAGTATATTATATAAATATGCGTTTATTTTATATTCATTTTTATTTATTGATTTAATTATTTATGTATAACAGTTACAATAAATTGTTCAAAACTTACAATTTGATTTTTTTCACAAAGCAAACTAAAGACCAATAGGTTGCATTCAAAAACGTTTGATTAATTACAACTTATAAACTGTTTTATTAATTCATTTGATTGTTTCTATTAATTTCATTGATCGATGCAGGGAATTGTGTTAAAATCACAGGGGGTGTATGTCGCCTTAAAATTACTCAAGTGCTTCACAACAATTGAGAGACACGCATATTGCCATGTTATGACACTTGGTTATTATTAGAATACCCATTTGTAAACTTTATACAACTCAATGTTGGTCAAAAATGCCAACATTGTCTCAAGTACATAAACACAGGGTAATCATGCTGATGATAAATCGGTTTGTTTTCAAACTGAAGTGCGACGAGTATGCCGTAGTGGTTGATTATCAAATTGAGTATCTTTAAGGACATATTATACTCAAATAATCGTTTTCTTTCTTTTCTTTTCCATACAAGATAGTCGGCTGTCAGTCTAAACACAGACTATGTTAACAAATACCTTGTGTAGTTGCTCGCACTTTATTTATAATACAATGTACCAATCTAATTTAACAACGCTAAATCAAACCCGTTCTAAGAACGCAAACATTTAACTGCGCAAATATTAGGAACCGCATTAAATATTGCGCATGTGTCACTTAATGATCAAATCGTGTTTTCATCCAATAGCATACGACCAATACCAACAAATATACGAAACCACAAACGCGAAATGTGAGTTTTTCTACTCTTATAACTTGTTGAAATTCCATATCTGTTGAGGGTTCACAAACCCTAAACTTCACGTGTGCGTATTCTACATTGATTTATGAGGAAATATGACTTCTGACATTCAAATTTTCTTTATAAATTCATGTGAACATATAACCGTCATATCTAATTTTGCAAAGAAAACAGAACCCAGCGGGCAAGTGTTGGAAACTTGAAGTCGCTGTTTAGCATTGACAATAAAGCCAGATTGGTGCCCCGCTGCTGTGAAGCCGGGTTTCATACAAAATAAACGAGCTTCCAATCAAAATTTGTCAAAGATAAATGGTTAACGCTCAGGAGCCTTGTGAAACTTACACATGCGTGAAAATTGCTCCGCAGCAGTACGGTGCGTTTGAGTGTAGTCCGACATTGTCCGTCTTGTAAAATTGCATTTTAAACATGTTTATATTAATCTCAATTGAATTACATGCAGATAATTATTTATTGTTTTAAAATAAAGCAATTGTTTATCGGTAGTGCCCCGAAGTTGCAATCAAAGTAACTCGTGGCGATGAATACTGATATCATCAGTAATGAGGTTTCGAAAGTGATTAATAAAAGTTTGAAAACTTGTTTCGCGATCGTCCTAAATATACTATTAGACTAAGTATAAAAAGGTAACGCATATCTTATTGACAGCCAGCGCTGTAAACATCATTGAATATTAATTTTATTTTATCTAATACACTGTAGTTTGATAAGAAACGATTGAACCCCAGATTGTAAAAAAATCAAGAAGATATATCTGCTAATCAAAGAACTGAAGTTATCACAACACGAATACAGGCATGAGCATTGTCAATGTACTTGTAAAAATGTAAGTCGTGAATTATTCACGTAGACCAGGTTGTGTGATAGTCAGTCATTATCGTGGAACTACTTTACGTCATAGCTTCCAATTAGATTTAACTGCCGCGGATGATTGTCGATAAATGTCGATAAGAAACACGAATGGGTTATTATCTATATAGCGGACAATCAAATATTAATTGAATTAATAAATTAAGAGTGTTTGATGTAGAATGAAAGGCTGCATGTAAGGAATTGTATATTAACCGCAAGGTTTGATGTATTTTCAAGAAATCAGGAGACCTTATCATACCTATCACCAAGATGGTGGCAGCAGGTAAAGTCAAAGCGGCTAATTAGATAATATCCAATTAATTGTGTTTCTAGCATTTTTATCACTTGATTCAAAAGAAAGAGCAGGGAACGTGACATCTGATGTCTAAATCTGCAATCAATGTTTAATCCACATTTCGTGTGTAGGAACATTCAAACAATAGCGTAACACACGAAAGGAGGAAATAGGAGTGCCACCCCTAAACACGGAAACATTGCAATGATGTTTACATGAGCAAGGAATGAAGAGAAATCAGGAACTAGTTAGTGTTCTGGTGCACGAACTACCGGTATTACAATGGTATTATGACTATGACCTGTTGCATGACAGATTTAATTTCAATTGTTCCAACCCAACATATAAACTTCGATGTTGCTCCTGAGCATGACGCTTTGCAATGGTGTTTTCAGAAACAATGCTCAAACAGAAGAAATTAACTCTAGGTGTTGCTCCCCAACAAGAACCATTGCAATGGTGTTTTCAAAAGCAATGCTCCAACGGATGATGTTAACTCTGGGTTGGGTGTTGTTCCTGAACTAGAAGCATTGTACTAGCGTTTTCACAAGCAATGCTCCAATTAAAGATTATTATTAACACTGGGTATTGCTACCGACCATCCACGAAGAATTACAAATCGTGTTTTCCGAACAATGCTCCAATAGTAATATTGACCAAGGGTATTGCTCCCGTTCATACATAAAGCATTACAATGGTGTTTTAAAAACAATGTTCAAATGGAAATATTGACCAAGGGTATTGCTCCCGTTCATACATGAAGCATTACAATGGTGTTTTAAAAACAATGTTCAAATGGAAATATTGACCACGGGTATTGCTCCCGTTCATCCATGTAGCATTGCAATGGTGTTTTAAAACAATTCTCCAGTGGATTAATTAACCAATGGGTATTGCTCCCGACCATGCATGCAGTTTTGAAATGGTGTTTTACAATCAACACTCCAGTGGACAACTCTTACCTCATAAATAACTTAATCAGTTACAATGAACAGGCAATAATAAAATGTTTTATTCGACCAAATAGACTGCTTGTTATTTTTGTATAAAAGAAAATGAATGATACTCTGTTAAAACTGGTGTAAAATATTGTTTAATGAAGATTTGATAATTTTTATGGCAAAATACATTTACCGCGTATGATTTGTAGATGCCTGTAAGGATTATATGGCCACCATGTTTTTTTCCCTCGGCTGGTTAGTATCAAAAGAGATAAGTACTTTCTCTGACAAGGGGTATATTACATAATGTCATAAAATAAAAATGAAATAATCGTCATTTCTAATATGTTGGGATACAACAGCCGCAATCAGGCTTATCAGCGGTTGTGTAGTATGTAGAGGAACATGTCAAACACGGATCTGTCGCTCATAATTTTGTGATACCATCTAAAACCTGCGCTGTTGGTAGCTGGCTGATAAGGAATGTAGCTCAGCTTTCAATGTGAAGAGTCACCAATCAAGACTAATATAAATGAAGTGTATGAATCTATAGACAGGTGGCTGTAATCGTGTATTACAAGTTTATGGGGGCGAAAAAAGCGCACTCTTCTTTCCATATGGTCTAGAGATACGCTAAGACTGTCAGTATAGGCGTAATGCCTTGTTCTTGTCAAATAGTGTAAACATTACTTTGCCTGATGAGCCATGGTAACACATACATCAAGCATCAACACTGACAACATTAACATTTTCAGCATTGTTATCTTCATATAACTTAAAAACAACAGTGCAAGTATGAACGGCGTATAATTAACTCCAAACAATATCATTCAAGGGTTGTTTTATCTTAATGACTAGAGTATTCCATTGGAGCGTTGTTTAGAAAAAAAACCTTTGCAATGGTTCATGGATGGTCGGGAGCAATACCGATGGTCAATATTTCCATTGGGGCGTTATTTTTGAAAACACCATCGCAATGCTTCATGGATGGTCGGGAGCAAAACCCCTATGGTCAATATTTCCATTGGAGCGTTGGTTTTGAAAACGCCATCGCAATGTTTAATGTATGATCGGGAACTATACCCACGGTCAATACTTCCAATGCAGCGTTGTTTTGAAAACACCATTGCAATGCTTCATGGATGGTCGGGAGCAATACCAAGCGTATATTGCTTTCCCTGTCGGATTTGTTATTATCTTTTAAATACATTTATTTCCTTGGTGATTTCTGAACGCGAATCACTTATCTTTAAATGACCATGGTACTACAAGTTCTTAGCCTAAACGTATGCTAATTCTTACTTTAGACTTGTAACGATGACGTTGATGAAAATAATAATGATGATGATGATGTTGATCATGGTGATGACGATGACAATGATGGTGTTGATGATGATAATTTTAATGATGATTATGATGCTGACCATAATAATGTCTTTGATAATAATGATAATTAATAAAGATATTTTTCTTAATATGATGACAATTATAATTCAATGATAATAAACGCTCTTGGTGGTAATAAAAATAATATTGAAATGATAAAATCGAAACAAAGTGTACGTTTAATGACAATAAAATAAATGAAAAGTTATAAAATTTAAATTAGAACTGATATATACTATGATAGTTTTATTCATGGAAATTGAAAAAAGAAATATCGTTTTAAATATCCAGTACATGTTACACGTACGTAAGGTTCAAACGCATCATCAAAATTTAACATTTGGACAAAACATATACGCGGCCCTGTGGAACTGGGGTGGTATTCAATATTGATCTTATTGAATTGGAGAATAAGGATAGCCAATCATATCGCCCGTACTTACCAAGAGTTTAATATGTTGTGCTCTGATTGGTTGTCCTTATCATTAAGTCAAGTAAGATCAATATTGAATTCCACCCCTTGAACTATATAAAACATAAACGAAGCTTGTTTGAACTAATGAAAACTCAAAATGCGGTGCGTTTCAGGGAGCGTTTGAAATTTTCATTTTTTTTTGTATTTTCATCGTTTCGTATTTCGCGAATTTCATGTGACCGCGAAAATTAAACGCGCGCCAAATTAAAACGCCATACGGAATACGAAACTACCAAATTTTCTACTTTCTAGGCATTTAACCTTTGAATTATTCAAGACGGAAACATCGTTTTTAAAGTGATTATTCCTCAATTATATTCTCGTAGATTAATATGCATCTCCCATAAATATAACATTCTTAATTGCGATATTCATCATGTCTATTCAGTAGAAGAATACAAATTAAATTCACACTGAAAATTTAAATACATTTCTTAACGCAAAAATGATATATAATGTTGAAAAAAAAAGAAAAATAAAACCATATATTATTATTCCGGGATATTACTGAACGCTTGTAGATTTTTTGTGTCAAATTACCATAATTGACTCTGGTTGATTAATTGTATGTTTTTTAGTTATTAAGCAAGAAATTGAAGGCGATCTGTCTTTGTAAATGAACGTGTATATCTCTCGCATATATTACCTTAATTTGTTAATCCATCCATTCCAACTCAAGGAAATTTATCAATCCTGTGTTACTTAAAGGCGGTATTCAGTTTATTACCCCGAATATTTTTTAAAATTTTTATTTTAACATTAATCTTTATGTCGACTTTGATTGATAACCTTATTTATATTCATTTATAACCAAAAAATGTTAACAAGTTTTGATCAATTATCTATGTGGCTTAAAATCGTAATAATTTATATTTATCTAACATTATTTGAAGCAATAAATGTCATTTTATGAAGATATGACACTTGTCGATTACTAGTGTGCTCAATGGTATTATAGTTAGAACTGTTCTGTTCTGTTCTGTTCTGTTCTGTTCTGTTCTGTTCTGTTCTGTTCTGTTCTGTTCTGTTCTGTTCTGTTCTGTTACTGGCTAGTATATCGTTGATAAATCACACGTAAAATTGTTTTGATATAAACAATAACATCACAAATTAATTTGTTTACTTTGATTAAATAAATTCTCAGTAACGTACTTACAATATAATCAATATACGTCTTTTAGTTCGTAAATGGTAAAATATTCGTCTTAAACTAACATGTAAAAGATTTAAAAATATATACTAGTATTTGAATATTTAGGATAACAAATGAAATTTTAAGACCTGATGTAATTTATTCACAAGAAATTTAGCATACCAATAACACACTAGATACTTTTAGACAAGGGTTCTATAATATGTGTAAATTGGATGTTTTTACTCGTGTAAAATATTATAAATATTCATATCATGATTTGTGAAACCTTTTCATTTAAACAAAATAGGTTAAAATAAAGGGTCTTCGTTAGTTCATGTATCTTATCACTTCGTTGATCAAACTGACGTCTGCAAATCAAAATATTTCTTTGCACGATTTCGTCTGAGATTGAATTAATAAAGTGAGAATGATAAACTGAAAGCATGTCTGAAGGAGTAGTCCCATCGCCTTTAGAGCCAACCTTCAAAGACTAAAGGGTCGACCCCTAACCCCTTCGGACAGCATCAGCGTTATAAGATCCTACTTCAAACGCCCAGATGATAATAGCGGCAGATCGCTACAATATTTTCGCGTTTTTCATTTACGGATAATCATTTATCCAGATCTTTCGACCGTGCAATAATCATTGTTGATACAAGGAGACAAATGTCATGTTAAATTAGTTTATTGAATAAATATTGTGGGGTCATTTTGCGCGATCTAATTATAGTGGAAGTGCCCGAAGGTTTCAATAATGTGATAATGATACTTCAGGGCGCATGTACAGACAAATGCTATAGTGAAACTGTTTGAACAGCCTGTTAATATAATAACATTCTCTAAAATTCCGCATTGAATGCGCAATCATATTAGCGAATCCTTACACAATTTATATTTATTAACAATCGTCAATTACATTATAAATACTCTTAACAAGTGCTATTTTTCTTTTCAAGACCCATTTTTTTCATTATATCATTGACGAACGACATGCGTTATGTCAATTTATTAAATTTGATGAATCAATACACAATTTGCTCGAATTGAATTATTTTCAAGTACGATTAGGTGAGAGTACGAAGCAACAAGCACACTTTCGGTTACCTCCGGACCATTGTTTATTTATTACTTTTTAGCGTTCATGAGCCGTTCAGGAGATTGAGTAAACGTGAAATGAAATATACACAAGTTGATACTTTGTTCACTTAATTACGTCCTGTGTTACATGTCTAACAATGTCATGTTCTATGCGTAATATGACACGTGCGTGCAATGTTCATAATTAGACATTGAATTATACGGATTGTCATGTCATTTGGAACAATACACGCACAAAGCAGGACCTTTCAAGCCCTTTGTAGCCCTTTCATGCTTTCAATAAAACCGGATATTATGAAAGGGAGAAAGTGTTGACAGAAAAAACTACGTTGCATCAAATGCTCACGTATGCGTAGGGTGTTGGGTTACCTACCCAAGGTGCAGAGTATCATTTACATTTACTCATGTAACAGAATAAGCTAACTTTTATATATTATAAAGAAATTAAATATGAAAGATTGCATATCAATTTCTGACTGAATTGAAGTTGAAATAAGTTCATTAGTTCTGAGCAAATAAATAGTACATCTACATGTATTTGTCTTTTATTTCATTTCATTATTTCTCTTGTGTCTTTTTTAATCAAAACATTATTGTTAGCTATATAGTTATTATGTTCTCGATAATTAAAAAATAGAAACTTTACTATATAGTGTATTAAACGGTGTATTATTTTATTAGATTAATTCTTTTTGAAAAACGTTTTAAATGTGTGGAATTAAATTGTTTATTATGATATCAGCTTGGTGTTATTGAAATAGACCTAATTTCTAATACATGACGTACACTTGTGCATTATTTAACATTGACGGACTACTTTTTGTTATGTGAAACATTGATTAATATCATTACGGTTAGAGGATTTTGCATCTGTTGTGTACATATATCACGCTTTAGCCAAATGATTTCCTGTTTTAAATATATTTTCCCTGGCCTCTTGCCTGAGAATAACAAAACAATATTTTACAATGACCTACACCAGTCATATGCAATAAATATGTGTTCATATTTGCACCTATCTACAAATAACACAAAAATCCGTCGGATTCATTTGTTTACTTTATTCTCTACCAATGAAGCATACAATATAGCGTCACAAAAGTAGATGTAACCCATGTCTCATTAAACTCGTTGAATAAATCATAACACTAATATTAATTAAACACGATTGATGATCAAACTTGATACGCTTATATGATATAAGTGTCGTCAAAAGGTGTTGTAAAAAACGCCATTTCTATTTAACATAAGCCCGTCATTATAGCCATTACTGGGAGGTCTCATAACCGAAACTGAATAGTGACGTTTTTACGTCCATAAATCAAATCGTACCCGAGCTGCTTCGCGCAAAGCATTAACGTAACCAAACGTAACAATTATATTTACAGAGAAGACATTAATTAACACAGACAATGATTTCGTTATCTTCAAATTTCAATAGATGCATCAATTGTATATGATATCTAAAACATGTGTACGGGAATTTACATGAATTGTATTAATTGATATCCGAATTTAGTGATAATGTTTTAACAAAAAAACTGGTGTATTAGTCATTTTGTGCAAATTAAATAAAATTGATCAACCAAATCATGGCCACGAGCGAACAGGATTAGATGGCTTAAAATGATTTGTTTCTTTATTTTAATACATCTTTGGTCTGCCACACATAAACTATATGATCTTCGATTTGTTATTTAATTACCCTGATCGCATATGATGACATTCGAGCGTACGTCCTAGTACAAGGCTTGTTTTGTTTTATATAAAATTGATAAAATATCTCGTCTGAAATTACAGATAATTACGCACGGTTAAAGCGATATTCGTACTGATAACACGTCGTACTAAAGTGACGCTTCGTACCGTGATTGTTCGCTTTTGTTTTTGTGTATGTCGTAAAGCAATAACATGATTGCATCTAAGACAGGTGTTTTGTTTGGAGATCACAACCCCCGCTCAATCTCAACAGTTATAGTTAAAGCACTGTTCGACGTCAGTACATTGATGTTGGACTTTGAAATAGTTTCATTACAGTTTTTGTGAACTTTTTGTGAAAATACACACCCAAATGGTCTGGAATTTTGTACAGCCTTATCTGATTAATCCGTATATTGATAAGCGGCTTAAATTGCACATCTTTAAGACAATGGGCACACGCATGGTTATATGCTGTGTGCATTTAAATAGAATGATAATAAAAAGATACACTGACACCAATGGTACATAATTTATGATTAATACATGAAGCCACTCGTATTAATTTGATTACAAATCATAGGTGTCTGTTTCGTTGTAACTATTTTGACTATGATATTTGAGGCGTCAAATAAACAAAAGATGGTGACAATAAAGTATATTCTACGTACCAGTGGAGAATAAAATGCGGAACCTTCGGTACCGAGTGGAACGTACCCCTGTGTTGCCCCTGCTGCGGCATATGCCGCTGCCGAGGCCCCGTACACGCCTTCAGGTAGCCCCTGGACTCTTGAGAAATTAAGAAGGGCCGTGCCATATTGACACGAGCATATCGTCTGTCCAGTGTGGGGATCGGTCATTATCGGGCGGCCATTTTCGCAGCACGCGCGTGGTGACGAAACAGATCCTGATGACGTCATCTGAAAAAGAACCAATGATATTCAATGTACACACGTACCAAAAAGAAACCAAATGACAAAACGCATGCCTGTTTTCACAGATCTAAAAAAGGAAAAACAAAATGTTCATTACTTGAACGATCAATGTCTGAAACATAAGGCAACTAATTATAGCCTAGGGGAAGCATTAGCAATATTGACCATGTCCTGTCAATGCCGCCATTTTGAAGTCACCACAAATCTCGCCGGGAAAGCATCACAGAACACGGGACTGCACGCTAACAAACAAAGAGAACGTTCGTTCAGTGTTCGTAAATCGCGTGAATAGTAATTAATTAGAAACAAATCGTCAATATCGGGATAACTTTTTATTTACTTAACCAGGAATCAGAATCAAGCGCGTCGTGCCTTGGGCGGCTCAGTGTGCGCAAATATGCGGCACCAGTCGATTTGGTATACGCGATATACTGACCCCGTTATCTTGTCCATTACATCTAATTAATTAGACAAGTCGAATGTAAATAAGCAAATACAAGATAACTCTCACTATAATAGCTGATACATTGTGTACCTCAGCAGGGTACATGCCGTCTAGATCAGACAATATCGTGTCTATCAGATCATATTGTGTACCTATTGTTATATATGTCATACTATTAACTATCTAATCATATGTGATATGTAAGATATGAGTACTAACCACATACACATTCTATATGTCTTAATCACTTTCCAGCCCAGCAGATTTTATGTTTCAATCAATCCAATAAAACTAATTGACCGATTTGTTTTGTTAGATAGAATAGCATTTCCAACATGTTTTATACACATATTATCAAAAGTATATTTTCAATTAATACACATCATGAAAATTATGAAAAAATACAACAAAACTTTAAATTGTACTTGAGAAAAAGACCTTCGTTAATATGTTCTTTGTATAATAGGATCGGAACAGTATGATTATACACGTGTTTTTCATATTTAATAGTTCACAACAGCCATTTTCATGACACGTGGTCTCAATATTTTCTTTTTTCGGATGTAGATTATACTATAATCTTGTCATGACAACCTGGATTTATATATTACATCGCCTAGAAGAAGTATGCGAAATGACTTCAATGGCAGATTAAAGGGAAGATGGTCACAAGCAGCTTTAATGTAATAAATTAAATCAAAATCACGAACGCAGTGTAACAAGTCACAATCAGGCAATCCGGTCAAATATCACTTTATGTGACAGCCAATGTAACAATAACTATCTCATGTAACCTATACCTTTCATATGTTTTTAATAAACCCTAAAGAGCTATATAGTCTCTAGTGGTAAAGATGCAGCGTTCGTTTTGCTGACAGCGCGGTTCTTGTACCGTACCGTGTGACGGGTGTTTATACCGTCCTAAGGCCGCTTATCACATCGGAGTCTTTTCGCAAATCAACAGGAAATCTGGTATATTCGATTTCCATGTTTTTCATGAAGTCGGGTAAATTGAGTAACTTGTGTAACCATACACTACTCAATGTTGATATAAACATGTGGGTGATGAGAGGCGTATTTACACGCTTTTATCGTCCATTTGAAACACAACGACCCCCAGGTCTATGTCACTGGAATAGATACTGACTGAATGACTTTGTACATTTTATTTTTCAAACACTTAATTTGTAAACTATCTATTTGTTAAACACAAATGTAGTTGGTATTATAAATGACAATGTTTAGACGATTATCATACCAAGGTATGTTACATAAAATCTTTTATAAAGAAACTATATTGTTATTCAGTGACCGGTGTCACTTGTATTATGAAACATACGAAACACACACAAAGTTATGACATAAAAACAAAACTGAAGCTTTTTACAATCGACCTGTAGCCATGCAAACTTTCAGACATTTACTGTGAAAAATAAGTCTTCGGTATTTAGTAATACAGAAATGTCTTCGCAGTAGAATCTACAGTGTTTGTATATTTCCTTAGGAAATACCAGACAGGTCTCACTGCCAAAATATGCTAAACGCAACACGGCTGCTAAGAGTAATATATACTTAGCGTCAATGAAACGTTACCACCCTATTGACTCTTATATTTTAAAATTCACGTTACACTGTGTTTAAAGCCGAACACGACTATGTTTTGACCATACTGTGTAGTCACAGCTATCCTATTTAACAATATTCAAATGCACACACCTTAAAACTTTGTACCGATATGTCATATTGTATACAAAATACAGAGGTATATATAAGTGGTAACTTTTCAGTGACGCGAAGGATAGTACAATAGTAGGTGATGTTACGTTAATTCCGGTCATATTTGGTTCTGACGTAACAATTCAAATTAGCACAACGTTGAACACTAAACACTTCCGAAAATGTTAACGTAGCGTAAAGTTAATGCTGACAAGGTTGATTATAACGATAATGCCCACCTCGTTTATTCGCAATTAATTGCCGACGCTTGTTAACACGATAGTATCCAAGCTTCACCACATGCGACCGTAATCTTAAAATAAATGAGCAATAATTCCCGGTTATCAACGACTGACAATTATAATTTTTATGATCATTAAAGCCCCACAATGTGTTATATCATTTTAATTATTTAGTTGACAAGGAAAAGTAAGAGGCTCTTGTAATATCATCGCGCTATCAGGCCGATGACAACGCTCGCAGCAGATTGGCGTATCTACACAACCTGGGTCCCGAACATACGTGTCTTTAGCAAGCTGCTCCTTTTTGGGGTGTCATGTTCAAGCCCTGCGATGGATCACCTAGCTCATACCGACGCTAAATTAGACAATTGTTGCGAGCACACTTCAGATCAAATTAATGTGGAATCAAACATTATCTGATGTGTAATTTGATACAGCTCACACGTGGGAAGACAATGCACTTCACTCGTATCTTCATGTTGTAAAACTATATATTTTATCATACTATTACTGTATTGTTCATTTTTCTTCGCAAGATAATGATGCTGAATTTATGCGAGCTTTTAGGATCTAGATTGAAACCAGTGAACAGCTTGAGTTAGATATGTGAAGGATAATTAACTAAACATATAATTAGTTATGTGTTTGCACAAAATATACAAAGACAAAAATGGCATCACAGCCCGATGACTGTTGGTTTAAATCTTCCGTCTTGGGGAGGCTAAACGACCTGCACAATCCCTAAAATAATGCAGCCATTGATCGAGTAACTATTAGCAGGGAAATGACCATGACTATTTATTATATTCACAACAGTGCAAGCAGTTTGGCTGGTGAGGCAGAATATGGTATTATAAAATTATTATAATTTTATGACGCAGTGAAAATAACCCAAACTATGTGTTGCAATGCCTTGTTTCACAATCGTTGTAACAATAAATTATATTCATTCTGGTACATGTACTTAAATACCTAGCATAAACCTAATCACGGAATGACTTATTGGGAGACTTTACAATTCAACGTGTATGACTTATCAAAAGCATTAGTGATTTCCGATCACGGTATGACTTATTGGGAGAGTGCATAGAATACAACGTGTATGCCTTATTGCGATAACCGGAAGTTGACCCGTTCAAAAACAGGGATTATTTCAAACTGTATAATTAGTTGTATCTAAATCTGTCTAAATTCCTCATCATTTTCAAGCTACTACTTCATTTACTTCTTAATTAGTTGAATATACTTGCTCACCCTATCTCAGGAAGTCGCGGTGATAATCATGCTAGTGCTTCTCAGTAATAAATTCAGGGGAAAACGTTTCAAGACATGACTGATGAATATTTTGACAGGCGCAAGGTGCAACATGTCTTTAAGATGTTGAAGGGATTAGCAAATATAATAAATATCAGCGCTGATGACTTCAATATTTCGAGGGTTGTTCGCAAAACTGTCGTAACTGCTTATTATTAAGGAAAGATGTTCTACAGTCTTGCAGACAACCCTCGAACATTTGCTCTTCTGTAAGACATAACCACATCCTACGCCGTATTGTTTGATTGTAATGTAATATTATATTACATAACTTACGTCCAAATTCTGAGTTTGTTCCTTAGTGTAGAAAACTGTTGTTGGAGTTATATTTGTTTTAGAATTCGTCAGGTAATGATAGAAAACAGATGAAAAGCTCAATTTTACATCCGGGGATCTTGTAGATTTTATTGAAAGGGTTGCGGAAATATGTGATCATTCCTTTGTTAATTGTATATTAAATTTCTTTATTTATGAGCGCGTAGGTTTTTTTTCAGATAAGAATATGACTCGATCGGCTCGCAATATGTTCTTTTAATAAAACGAAAGTCATAAGTAGTAAAATAATATAATTATATACTCGGAACTACTTACAACAATGGTAATGCATGAATGCTTAGATATATAGATTTAGTTTTGAGCAAACGTGCGGATAAACGCCATATTAACCTACTGACCGTGACATCTATATAATGAGGAAAGTTGGTCCAACTGCAAAATTAATGTGCTTGGTCGAACACGGATAGTTATAATAAAATGAAAGTACTGATACGTCAGTAGCAAACGAGTGAAAATTTAAAAAAAAATGCTATAAACTTACACGTTCCTAGGTACTAGCATGTATATGTATTTATGTTTTATTTAACTCAAGTGTTTGCAGAATCTATGTAAACGAATCCTGTTGATAAGAAATTTGGAAAATATGGAATATGGACGAATCCATTCTTGACCATTTAAAGGCAGCATATTAATGATAATAGGGACTATTTCTCTTATTATATAAAGACAAATCTACAATACTACCTGACCACACATGTCTGCAAATTCTATTTGGAGAAAACTTCAATGGTTAGGGTATGGTTTGTTTCCTTGGCGATCGACTTAAATGTTTATGCCAATAAATAATTAGATTTGACTTGACTTGATTGACTTAATATATTATATAGAAGTACATTAAATTTTGTAATCATATGATACCATTTTCTCTATTACAATTGCGAAACAATGTATAGTTAGACGGTTACTCTATTGTATAAAGATATTATGAAAATGTGTACATATGTAAATATGTATAATACAATGGGTTTCCTAAAAGCGTAATTACGAATATACGCTTAATACATATTTCTTAAGCCGACAAAAGCAACTTTACAGATTACGTCATTAGCTTTTGTTTCTGAATTTTGTATTTAACGTTTTCCTGTTTATGAAAATAATACAACGGAAATGTATTTAATAATGAATTCACATTATTATTAATGTGTAATAAATATGATATATACTTAAACATTGACTTCTGTATCGTAAATTACATTTTGTGGTTTTACTTAATATTATAATCAAAACACGAAAATTTTAAGTTTCCAAATTAGTTTGATGAGGCATTAAGATTTTTTGTTTCATTATTTAAAGATCTGTATATGCTAATTTATTCCATATGTGTCACATAGTCTCCCGGTCCTAGATTAGTTGTATGCAATAAAATATAACATTATTACACCAAAATGACACTCAACTCTTAATACACTTGATTTATATACAATTATTTTACACTTTTATTTTAATAATGAAACAAATTAACAGACGTAGAAAATGTCTACATTTCACCTTGGGAGAAACGCTAGCAAGGTAAACATGGCCTAGATCTCCGGAAGAATCTCAACAACAAGTCTCAGCTCAAATTGAGATTGTTCTCAAATCAGATTCTCAGATTCTGAGTAATTGGAGCTCTTGATTTTTATCGGAGTCAACTTAGAACATTGTTTCTGTGTTCTGAACTTATGGGTCTAATCTTAAATGGAATTTAACTCAAATCTATGTGAAAATATCTGAGCTGAGATTAAACTCAGACTGAGATACTTCAGGAGATCGAAGCCTGGAAAAGTTGGCTGTTTTACTATGCATCGTTTTTGCTTTCATATTCCTGTAAAAACAGACACACATTAATACCGACAGTATCATGAACACATAAGGTATTGAGCCATCAAAATTATGGACATATGGACGAGTTTAAATGATTAAAAGATTACTAACAATTAAATTGACATTCACGGAATAATTCTAAATTTCGCTTTCATTTTCCTCATGATCCTTTCGTTAAGTACGTTAATTATGTTTTCAACAAACGTGATGACGGTGACAAGCATCGCAACAATACTAGTTTTGAGTGGAAAAAGTCACGCGAGCGTAGCAGTTGGCAGCGCTCGTTTAATGCTGCAATTTACGCAGAGTTAAAACAACAAATAGTAACGTATTTAACCATGATTGGAAACTACTCATCCTCGGGAAGTTTTGTTACTTTGTATAAAATATTTAACAGAAAACAAGAGACTCCTGCAATGAAACTTTGTTCCTTAGGAGATTTTATGACGCCTTAGTGGGGTATACCGATGAATTAAACATAGATTGGGAAATAAGCAACAAATGTTGGACTTCGTAGCACGAGATTCACGGTATTCAGGAAATCTCTGCGTCAACTGACGTAGTCACACCTACCAATGCAACGTTACACCATATATTATTTCAAATATCACGTTAGGAACTGATTACTTGTAGTAAGAAGCACTTTGCTTATAAGCCGAATAAAGCATTTTCTGTATTCGGTATTTAAAGCAACATTTTGATTAAAATTCATTTACAATTTACAATGAGTGACATACATATTTGATGATGAAACATTATGTACAAAATGGCAATGATTTCTGGCTACAATTACTGATGGAACCACGGTATAGTTATATTCCTGCTTTGTGTATATATACCGGTAATAAAGCAAATAAATTGGTTGAACAGAACAGAACAGAACAGAACAGAACAGAACAGAACAGAACAGAACAGAACAGAACAGAACAGAACAGAACAGAACAGAACAGAACAGAACAGAACAGAACAGATCATTTCTTTTTATAGTATATTGCATTTTCTCAATTTAATTGGCAAAAGAGAAAAGACTGTCGGATGGTATCCGTATATAGTAAGAATGGTCAAAAATATTCAAAGGAACAATTTTAAATACAAAAAGATGAGATACTATAGAATAGATACATTATGCACTGACATTAACTGAGACTTTATTCTGCATACAAACTCTACAAAGAAAGATATGCATATAAACACATATATGATTTATGACAATAATATATTGTATAAAATTATACTATAATGCTGTTATGTAGAGCATATTCTTCAGATGAATACAATGCACTCGATACTAACAATTTCACAGCACTGTACTTATATATTCAGAGCATAATTATTTTCATATTAATATTGCTGAGTTAACAGTAATATGAATAACCAACATTTTATATTTTCTGTTAAAAGATACATGATATTATGAGGTACATTTGTATACCGTATACATGTATTTTAACATCTGTTACAAGACGGATGTTTCTTTCATCTTGTCCAAATTGCTTTTTCTTTAAAGAAGTCCTTTTATTATTTATGATGTCATAATTCATGTCACAATTTATCGACTTAGTTAATTATTCAACCGGTTTATGAAGAGGAAATACCGGTGTTATTTATATGAATGCTCAGTGCTGGGATATAATTGTTAATCATTTTCATGTATTACAAATAACATTGTCTGAAATTTGAAGATTCCTGAAATTAACAAATAAAATAAATGAAAATAATTCATTACCTTGGTTACGGCCGGTGACGGTGGGGATAGTCTATAACCTGGCTGACCAAATGACATCATAAAACTCCTAGTGATGACGTCACTAAATCCAGAAAAAATAACAGTTTAAGATAACTAAGTATTTCGATAATACTGAATATATTTCAAAAGACAACTATATATTCATTTCAGAACATTTTTTAAATATATCCATACATGTAGAATTTCTTACACATTGTTAATTATAACATTGAATAATCATTGAATTCAATAAGAATATATGATAAAGTTATATATTCTTTTTCGCAATATTAAAAAAGTTCTGTGACTGTAGGAACCTCGAGCATCTGCAGTTTGAAGCGAATAACAAGCCGTATCTTGTATTCAGCTTGTTTAACACGGAGCGAACTTGATACACGAATATCTACACCTTATTATTCAAAAATGTTTGTAGCGGTTGTACGGATCTAGTTACTTCAGCAGCTCGCGATCAGCCACACGCCTTGCCAAGCGTCTGATTGGACGACTCACTGAGTAGATAACTTGTGGGCGGACCAGTCCGTATCGAGTGTACCAGTCGAGGCCGCCATATTGGATAATGGCGGGAACGGTGGGACGGCTTTATATTTCAATTAAGCACGAACAAAAATCTGCGAAACGATTGTTAGATTCGGTAGAAAATTATTTTAAACGTGCTCCGAAGTGAAAACAGTTTGTCCAACATGAAGGACTAATCACAGGGAAAAAGCGAGACCGAGACGAAACGGTCGGATTGGCGAAAATAAATCGAGGGAAAACATCAAGCAATTTCATTGCATGAGTTTTGCTGATTTTTGGAGATAATAAGTGATTTTTGGTTGGATTTAGCGCAAATAAAATTAAACTTAAATCGAAAAGGACATTTTTATCCATTGGGTTGAAACATATGTACATTTTCCAGGATGGTTTTTTTTTATAAAAAATTATATAAAATTATGTATTTCGAATGGTAAAAAAAATTATTGACATTTTTTGGAATAATTAATTTTCTTTTTAATGTTTTCTTTGTTAACCACAATCTAATGCTTTAAGCTTTGCCCGATCTACTCCACGGTAACTTGTCTATCATCGAATGATAATGCAATAATCAGATCACAAATTGATAAAATATTTTATCATGAAACGTAATCTACAACGTGAATGTATGAAGTAATTTAATAGTTTATTTATCCGTAAAAACAAAGCGTAATATACCCAAATAACCCGCACTGATTAAACTATCGAGTTAACTCGGTTGATTAAAAATATTCATAACTAATTGTTCTTTATTATCGCAATGACTAAATATGGATCAATTTACCTGATTAATTAGGAGTACAATTAATCACTTATTGTGTGGAAATGTAGATTGTATACAACATGAGCTGCTTTTGTACATTTTGCTGGCCGTGTCAGTTCAATAATATTAATGATGTTAATTCTTAATAATGATATTTAATATTAATCAATTAATGAGGTTTAGTTGGCTTTCAGTGATAGGACGGGAATATCAGATTTTGTAAATTAGGTATTTTTGGAGTCAAATTTAATTGGATGGTTCATGTGGTAATTAATTGTTATAAAACCGACAACGCAACATTTATACATGAACACGTGTCACAACAAATTAATATTAGATATCAAATCTGACAGGGAAGGCATCACTCAACAGAAATTTCAGAGCATGAACGACACAACGTTGTTCAAATGTAGGACCAAAAATAAAATATTGTCTGTTTCCTCTTCACTACGTACCCAAGCAAAAATCACCCACCTAAAATATTTTGATACTCTAAAAAAGGATGGTATGAGAGTACGGAAACTAAAATGATTGACAGTATTTTACCTACCTACCGAATCCTAATTTTTCAGGGTCAAATATGGGAAATAAACACATTTTTGGCCTAGTACGGCTTTTATATAAAGCACCATTTAATTTAGAAAATTGGCATATAAATACACCTTTAGCCATTGACATTGACAACAATTATGTTGACCAATACGACTGTGCCGAGCCCAATAACAAGGCAAATATGCACTAACTTGATTAATAACATTTATACCCGTGAATACGTGCCATGGAAATAATATATAAATGCCCATTGGCTAGGTGGCTTTATAGTTATTCTAAAATTTGAATACAAATGAGTATACAGGGTGTACAAAAACAAAGTATAAAGTTTTTTTTAAATCGTAAAACTGGTACCAGAAAAAAACTTACATCTATTGTCTATACATGTGCAAGTTTTCTCTGCATTTGTAGATTGGCAGAATGTAGAGATTTGGTAAACAGACACCGAAACTGTAAACTTCTGTTTGGACACACTGCGCCCAATTTGTAAAAGAGAACTGGTACTATCTCGTGACCTATGGTCCAGTGGTGAAAGTGCTCTCTAAAAAGGAGATAGACGAGTTTTCCTGTGAGTCCACAGAGGAAAATAATTATAGTGTATAGTTTTGTATTTGCCGGGCATCTGGTATTAAAAAGAACTCGTTTGATTTAAAAGATGCAATACAAAAGAAATTATTATGTTATATAGTCAGTAATCATGGAATATCACTTGCATCATTTTACTGAACAATATCACGCGACAGTCGACCATGCCTTAATATATGTCATCACCAAAAATAAAAGAATGTCACTAACGTTAGTATTCTTTATTGCTGAACATAACATTTACGTAATGCAGGTCCATTTTCACAATTATTGCTATTTTTTAATCTTGATATTAATGCTAAGGTCACATTTGCCATACAAGCTCCTTACGAGCTCCGTACGAGTTGATTTTGGCAAACTCGCACGGCGTCCGTACCGATTTTCTTAACTCGTACGAGCATCGTACGTATATTGTACGAGTGTATCTCTTTACTATAGAAAGTTCGTGGTCTTTACGAGCTGTGACCAGACGCTACGAACATACAAACACCGTTAGGATTTCAAAGATTGTGAACTCGTACAATTTAATAAATTCGTACGGATATCGTACGAGCTTTGTGACCGTAGCATAAGCTGCCATTATTGAGTTTTTACCGTATTTCTTCTAAAAACCGCAACTATTCATATCCAAGGGCAGGTAACTCCTGATTAAGCATGTTTTGGTTTCTAACATTATACGTGTAGTAGTGTATACATGGTTTGAACAAATTATATAATAATGATAATAATAATAATAAAGACTTTATTTTACGAGAAAACTCATTTGACAATTATATTAAATGGCAGTCTTCGATGAGATCCTCAACAATAAACAGTTGAACAATAACACAAGTACATAATAGAAAAGAGCATAATGGCAATTCGGCCCATATGACGTCCACAATATCATAATTTTATATAATTTTATAATATATTAATACTCGTAGGATTCTGAACATCATTGTGTTTCATTTCAATATTATGGCCACCTGAATAACAAGACCGCTTCTAAAACGACATAGTTTTGCTTTCTACTAGGGCTACCTCACTTATAAAGCCAACTTAATAAAAAGGCCAGAGTTAAGGCTCCATCTATGGTCTAATCATACATGTTTTACTCAATGACTACTCAGTGTCTATCAAACAACGAGACTACACTGATATCTCCAGAGTGGTTCCTTTATCGGACAACAACCTCATTATAACAACACCTTCAAAAAGTTGTTTTTTACTATAAAATTAACCTCTTCACATCAACAACCTCTAAACAATGACCAAGACTTGTAGCTCTCAAAAGGTGTTGCTATACAGAGACTGTACTGTACTATGTTATGCTGCAAAGATGGTTCCTAGTCGAAGGGTAAGTTATTAGAATACAGTCAGTCCAGAGAAACTGATAAGTTAAGATGATGCGGCGACGCATATAACTGACAACTGTCGAGAAACGGTGTTACGGAAAGGAATACACAAACAACAAACTTAATTATGCAGCAAAGTGGTCACTTTTTTATTCATTTTGTAAATGTTTATTTGCACCACTGCAATAATGTTGTTGTGCATACAAAAGTTAATAAAGCTGTCACCTTACAAACGGTCGTTATGTTAATCATCACACCGCATCCGCGAGAAAATATATTTGTATGTTAATATTGCTATCTGTTAACAGCCAGATAATAAATCTTCATGTTAAATACACGACCATATACATATCTTGTTATCGCCACAAATATGTCTGATTTATTGAATTATTATTATTTTATAATAAATAACCACATGTTAACCGCGTGTTGTTTATTCCTCGTGCTATTTTTGTTCTACTCGACATGTATAATTATGAAACGCCTGTCGGTGTCACGTCAATATGATGGTTTGTGTGCTTTTTTCCTCGAGTTTCTTACGTCGTTATTCAGCAATAATTGAGATGGGGGAGTGAAACAAACATGATTGTACGAGTACAGGTTCGTGTAGCTTCCCGAACATGTAAACGTACAAGTTGCAATTAAAATTTGTTTGCGAAACATACAGCGGGTGCGAAGACAATTCCGTCTGTCTCGCGTCTTTTACGACAAACTACACACATATTGATGACGAAATGCTCAAAGGAAGTCTTCACGTAGTCGCGCCCGTTATAAGTTCAGATTAGCAACCTCTCTGTTCAGCCATATGCGGCGACCTTGATGTGTGAAGTTGACAGCCTTGCAGCCTGACCAGTAAACATGACCAGTTTCCATTGCAACCACATGGCATGACTGTGATTCGAGGACTAGTCTGTTCTTCGATGAGTCACATGGGGTAAAGTTTCACCGACAGAACTTCAATCATACGTTTGGACATTATATTTTCACATAGGCCTGACTAACCAGTCATCTATCAACCTGTGTACGCTGAGTGACAAACACGGTTGATAAACCAGTTCAGTTTAAACGACTTTGGTAAGGCGCGGTCTTGTTCGAATACTAAATCACCATTAACCGAGGCGGTCCGTCTAACTACCGGTACAGTACTATTATATGTAAGTCAATGCTCACTTGGATCATAGACGGACAAACCTAGGTCGCCTGGTCATCTCTCGAATTGCCAGATAGAACAAAAAAATAATGTCTATCGATCTTATAGCCTCCATTTTCAGGGTAGCAGTACCACGTGACGTTTGGCTACAGTTCCAAGAAGAAATATAAAATCCGTTTCAGCTGCTATGCCGTTTTGTCCAATACCAAAGGAAACCTTGGAAAATACAGGTTTCACAGGGTACTTGAAAAAGATCAAACTGCAGAAAAAGATCAAGTATTTCATGGAAAGCAAATAATTTTCCCCTTATTTTATAGAAATCAATGAAGAAATAAAATACTTATGGCTATATTTGTGTTCCAAGATTTACAAATTTCTACTTGGAACTGCAGCAAAAAACAACGTGGTATTGCTACACTTATTTTAAGAGTCACTTTGTTTACAGGATCAGATTCGTATGGGCAAGACAGGTAAATACAGTATACTATAAAATCACATATTTTCGTGGGTATTAAATTTCGTGGATTTTGATAAAAATCTCTATTCGTGGGCTCATAAATTCGTGGATTACAAAACACGGAAAGGTTCTCTATTTGGGACCTCGTTTAATCGTTGGCATTAGATTTCGTGGTAGAGTTTAACAACGAAACCAAGAAAAATTCAACTCCCGCGAAAATTATTTATTTTACAGTGTCAAAATACATCAGTCTAAACATTAGTCTGGCACAGGTCGCACCTGTTCCTTGAGATACCCTTGGAAGTAGGGGAGTAATACCAGTGCTGTTTTAACGGAATTGTTGGGAATGCCGCGGGATGAGCTCGAACCTTCAACAGCCCGGTCCGACTCGGCACGCAGACCCTCTACATACATACAGAGCCGATAAATGTAACTATGTTTATGACATACGTAAATGACACAATAAAGGCAATCATGTCGGAATATTTTCTGGAACTACTGTTGTACAAGTAGGGCGCTCCGTGTGGTAGAGGAACTATACCAGTGTCATTTTAACTACGTTTGGTAACTACGTACGGGATTAGCTCGAATATACAACCTTTAATATGGTGTTCTTATGAGTAGATGTGAGTTTCATATAAAGTAATTGTATATATTTTTTAATTATTATTTATTATTCTGTATAGAATAACCATTTGCATGTTGTATCTGTTATATAAACGTTTATATATATTGTCATGTATAACTATACGGATGAGACTGAAATAAACTTTCGTTCCATAGCCTGGCCCCGATCCTCCTAAGCATCTCAATCTGAGCAAGATCTCATCTCAAATATTGGCATGTGTCTTTGTGACAATTTCCATGCGATGCTGGACTCAAAATTAGCATCACTAAACAGAAATGTTATTCTGATCGAGTTTATACAGTAAAATTTCAAGACCTGAAACTTCCGATTTATCTCTATTTCCGACTCTAATTTAAGCAAAATCTCATTTTTAGTTGAGATTTCAACTTGAGATGTCAAAGATCGGGACCAGGGGTGGTATATTCTCAAAGCACCTTAAAGGAAAACTTAGAACTTTCTTAAAATCATAAAATTTCCTCAAGTGTATCACCTAAACAGGAACATCTTGATTATCATTTTGTACAGTTAAGAAGAAGCCACAATCGTCACAAATAAAACATGGTTTATTCTTCGTTTCTTGTGAAATATGTGCAGCTCAAATGTTTTAAAACTGATGTCAAAATATTTAAGTTTCCCCTTAAGTAGTAATAATAATAATAATAAAGACTTTATTTAACGAGGAAACTCATTTGACAATTAAATTAAATGGCAATCTTCCCTGAGATCCTCAACAATAAACATTTGAACAAGAACACTAGTACATAAAATGAAAAAAACGTAATGGCAATTTGGCCCATATGACGTCCACAATATCATAATTTTATATATAATTGGGGAATTTGCTTTGTGAATCATACCAGCCCATGTCCTCAAACTATTATACCGAGTATATGACCGAATAGGGTATGTTTATAAGATGCGTAATTGACTGTATGATTACATGCACCCAAACAATCGTCTCTCACAATAGTGTACAACATGCACCATGCGCTATATTGTATCAATGACCGCGTGTTCATGAAGTTTTTGTGTAACTCTAGAACGCAATGTCACTTAAAAGCGTTAAAGCCAAACACGTGGGTAATTAATAAGATGATTAATGTTTGAATTGCCTAATAATCGTCATTTATATGTATGTGTCAAGATACATCAACGCTTTCTCGTCTGTGTCTTAAATTTGAAATACATTTCACTTTCGTCTTCTCACTTACAACTGAAAAATCATTTTGACAACATATCAGAATTATCGCTGACTAAATCTTTCTAAACTATCGGGTATTCCGCAATATAAACATCAAATAAGCAACAATCACCCATTATAAAATTGACGTTAATTTGTAAGCCACCCACCAACCAAATCGTGTCGATCCATATCACTGTCTGCCAAAAACTCAAACACATGTTCTTCTGAAAAGACCGTTTTAAAAACACGCCGGAAACTGCATCAAAAACTTGAAAAAAATGCTTCTGACACATTTGATGATAACCAAAAATACCTCGAGCGATGCTGGTGGCTTTCGTGCAGTTAGGTTGATTCCCCCTACTCCATCAGATTGTATTACCGGCCTGCACAGACGTGTCATTCACTGACCAAGGTTGCTAAGGAGGTGATGTTTCGTTATTGAATAAAATCAATGGTCCTTGCGCATGATTGCAACTATGACGTCACATACCGGAAATGTCAGCGCGAGATTCTTGCACGAGATCTTCCTCCAAAGGCACGAACTAAGCATGCTTTGTTGATTTAACCAATTGCAACGACATATACTGATCAATTTCACTTAATAGTTAATACTGTATGGACCTATAGAATATGGTCACCGTTAGCATCCATATTTCTTATCAGGAATGCATCTAAGACTTTGCGGTAGGTGGGAAATTGTGCAAATATGGTGCACGAAGAAGGCCACGATGTCTAATCTTATATTAGTATCCAACTAAAATGTATGAAAAAATACTACAAAATGTAAGATTAGTTCAGCCAAGCACTGTACATCGTTCGCACGAAAAAGGCGCTATATAAATCTGGTATATTTTTATATATTTTTTTTTATTGAGCAGAAATTGTTTCACGTATGGCAGGGACACAAACAAATGGTCTAACAGTCCTAACAGTCCTAACAGTTCAAACAGTTCTAACAGTTTAAACAGTCCTAACAGTCCTAATAGTTATAACAGTTCTAGCAGTCAGTCCTATCAGTTCAGTTGTTACTGTTCTAACATTCCTAATAGTCCTACCAGTACTAAGACTATTAACAGTTCTAACAGTCCAAACAGTTCTAGCAATTCTAACAGTTCAAACAGTTCGAACAATTCTAACATTAAGAGTATCCGAATTAAGAAGCGAATATAGGAAGTTCGATCCGGGGGCAGGACATGTGGTATTGATACTGCTCCCTTGTCTTGCGCTGTGAACCTATAATGATTTTACCATGGTTAGGATAAGATGGGTGGGTCGTCTTTGTACGTCTGTTATATTGTCGATGGGACTCTTGACAAAAATAAAAATCAGAAAAAATGGATGACGAAGGAAGCTTTGAAAACCAACTTCAAAAGGTCCATACATTGTCCTTGGCACGAGTCATTTAATTGTTATATATATTTCAATTAATGAGTTCCAGATTATTCATGGTTTGGTAAGAGAGCATCCAAGTACATTGAATATCAACGCATCCATACCGAAACGTTGTTCAAAGAGAACCGCGACATATAATACAATTGTAAATAGTTATAATGGTTCTGATGACGCTATTATGGCAACTGAATCGTTTACCAAAAGACTGACAAAGTGTGGTCCTGGCGTTTTTATTTATTTTATTTGTCGACCCAAATGATTGGAATGCTACATAAACTTCCAGACAGTCGGCCACAAATAAAAGATATTTTATGAGTGCATTTATAGAGTAGATAGATAGAATAATTATTATGTTGCTTTGATTGCGTATTTTTATAACATCAATCGACTTGATAATTAGGCTCTGTTTAATTAATGCTTCTGCTATATTCATCATTTACGTCTATTAATACGTGACGATACTAATAACAGACATGTAACCTTGGCTGGTTCTAAATCAGTCGTATATTTTATCTGTAACGTTACAATGTTTTATGTTAGTACGAGTGTGATAAAAAACATTATGTTATTTTTATAAATCAGCTTCCGAACATTTACGGAGTTTACCGGATTAGAATGTAATAAACGTATTATGCTTATTGTAAATTTGTTACCAAGAAGTCACGTAGAATACCGGAATACAACGTAACATACCGGAAACTAGAGACCAATGTTAGCTTTTAAAAAAGCTAGCGTTCTTTTTATCAGAAGAGGCGCGTAAAACGCAAAAAGAAGCGAAATGAGATGAAAAGTACCCGCGTTAAACAAGTTTATGCACTGTGCATTGGTTCATGCTGACACATTAGAAAATGTTTCATAAAAGTATGTCCTGATTATTTATCACTTGAGTTCTGTTTTCTGATGAAGGCTGAATTCCCTGTCCGATTTTTCGTTATCTTTAAACATGCCAATATGGCCGCAAGCGTTTTATTGTAATGCCAACTCCAGAACATCAGGTAAAGGACAATAACCTGACAAATTCGTGGTTGACACCAGAATTAACTTGAGTATGTGTGTAATGCATCAAGATGCGGTCCATCTCCTGATAGAAATGATAATAATACCAATCTGAATGACTCAGCGAATGTTTAAAACTTCATTCAAAGTAAACATATTAATTATAATCAAATAATTTGTATGCGGTATGATTTCTGTCTTACTTTATATTCCATAGGTGAGCAACATGCTGGCTGCTGCCTGGCATACAACCAGTAAAATCGTAATTAACTAATAATTAATGCATCTAAAACCTTTGATTTTCTGACGTGAACAAATCGATGTCCTGTCCTCAAATGATCGCATTTTAAAATATGCACATATTATAACTTAATAACCTAATTATAACTTAAACATGTTAAGAACGTCGCGGGCATGTGTTTGTATGTTTGTAATTATGATTTATGGCTATATATTAGAATGCTAAGATGACATTTCGGCGTGCGAACATTGTTTCAGAAGGCAATAAAGTGTCTCAAGAATTGATATGTTATGAATTTGTAATAATATGAATCATATTTATATACATACAACATTGATTGCCGCCTAGACGCGTTACTGAATCCAAATTGTAACTGAAGTCTAAACAGCTGACTGTGAGTCATGTTTTGATACGCACAGGTCATGATCATTGCATTGTTCACAGACTTTTTCTATACAATAAATCGTGGCTTCACAACCCATGTTATTCTATAGTTCCCCTTTTTTGTCATGAACTAGTATACAGAAGGCAAGAATAACTTTACTATGATTTTGCCATCGGGTAGCATAAGCAACTATTAGATAATGTAGAAACAAACATGCGAACATGGATTCCGTTTGATTGATTTCGTTGCCAAAAGATATTTGACATTCGGACAAGGAAGTCAGTATTCAACAGAAACAACTGAGCACGAAATCAACAAACAAAAACAGGATACAACGTGTTAGCTTTGCATGAAAGTATATATAACTTATTAAACAAAAACAGGATACAATGTGTTAGATTTGCATGAAAGTATATATAACTTATTAAACAAAAACAGGATACAATGTGTTAGATTTGCATGAAAGTATATATAACTTATTAAACAAAAACAGGATACAATGTGTTAGATTTGCATGAAAGTATATATAACTTATTAAACAAAAACAGGGTACAATGTGTTAGCTTTGCATGAAAGTATATATAACTTATTAAACAAAAACAGGATACAATGTGTTAGCTTTGCATGAAAGTATATATAACTTATTAAACAAAAACAGGATACAATGTGTTAGCTTTGCATGAAAGTATATATAACTTATTAAACAAAAACAGGGTACAATGTGTTAGCTTTGCATGAAAGTATATATAACTTATTAAACAAAAACAGGATACAATGTGTTAGCTTTGCATGAAAGTATATATAACTTATTAAACAAAAACAGGATACAATGTGTTAGCTTTGCATGAAAGTACTGTATAGAGGGTATATTTCACGGGGGTATAATTTTCGCTATATTCGCGGTCGACATCAATAGCGCGAAATCTAAACCCAGCGAAATATTTTCTGCAGAAAACACTGCTGTGGGCCAAAGACAGCCGAACAATTCCATTCAAACATAACATTTAACGGCACAAGAACGCATCATATGACTTGTTCCTTTTCGTTTTACTTATATCATTTCATTTTCTAGTTTGCCTTTGAGGTCATGCCAATATGTGCTAGTACTTTTACCTACAGCATCTCTTGCCAAAACCACCACAGCTAAGTGTGCCGTTTCATGTTCTGTTTGTTTGTGACTACCCCCATTGCTATTAAGTTCTGTGTTTGACTGCTCATTAACTCAAACGCTGCACTACATTTCACATATTATTTATTTCTTTTAATTTCTTGTGAGATGAATGTTACGGATGTTCTCACTGTCTTAAAATTCGTGATTTAATTGCGGTAGTACTTAACTTTACGCTCACGAAAGTGTTTCACTTTGGGCAGGTAGGACTTGCTTGATGTAGATATTTTGAAGTGCTTTTCAAGACGCTTTATAATATGTTCTTGAATTAAGTATGTACATCAGTATGTTAGAACATGTTGATCGTAATATTTAGCCGTGAGAAAATGTAATATTCTTGTTTTTGAATATTGAAGCTATAAAAACATTAAATATTTTGTTTAATCATGTATGCCACTATGCATATTAATGAGGTAAGGATAGGTTAAAAACGTTCGTGTTAATCAGACGGACAACTGTTCTCAAGAGATATACATACATTATAATTATACATGTACATGTTATGGGGCGTAACTTACATTTTATTTTCGCTATTTGTCGAGTACCAGTTGTCAGTTGCTTACGGTAGAACAAATTGGTACTGAATAGATAATTCAAAATTCTGAGAGACTGGCTTAATCACCTGGCCACCTTACACGACGGAAAATATGCTGAACAAGTGCAAACATAGTTAACACCAATGAAGGTGCATTGTTAAGTGAGTGATTTGATATGGAAGTCACCATCATTTAATCACTAACGAAAACAAAGACTGAAGGAGCATGCGTGCCATCTAAAAGATAGAGGAAAGGCAGCACTTAACTGGGACAACCGAATACAGAAACATACAAATAACACAGACCACAATTACACGGCGCAATGTGAACGCAAAACTGAACGAGAAAATGGAATTAACCGCTGAAAGTCCAAGCTTTAGCTGTCGAAAAAGACAAGTGACTATGGTTAGACTATACGACCATGACACAAAGAACTAAATGAACACATGTACAAAAATACAGATATGTACCATCACCTAAATCACCAAACAGATAATACAAAATCGGACAGGGAAGACATCACTCAACTGAAACAGCCGAGTACAAAAAAGCACACAAAATAACACAGACCACAATTACACGGTACAATTCCCAACGAGAACGAGAAAATGAACAACTTGACCGCTGTCCAAGTCACAGCTGTCAAAAAGCTGAAAGACAGATTTTAAGTTTTAAAAAACTGAATGACCTAATTTCAGTTGTAAAGAGCTGAATGACCATGCGGTGAGGAAGAACAAACAACGGAACAGTCATGTTATCCCACATAAGACTCAGGCAAGAGTGAACTGTTTCATGGCGGCCATAGCCACCTCTAGTGAGATGTTGAAATGAGAAATGGACTACAACTTACATAGTGGTTTTGCTGGCTTGATAGTGCAAAAAGATAATAACCAATCGGATAGGGAAGGCATTAATCAACAGGCAGGCCTACAGCAGAGCAAGAAAGGGACAAAACAATGTACAAATTGCTAGTTCTGAATGAAAATGACCCCGGTCAAGATGACGAATAATGAGATATGATTTTTGATTAGTTAAGTTTGAAAATTAGTATTGTTGACGGTTTTGGAACTTAAAACCAGATCTAGCAACATTTTCTAGTAATTTATGTTGACATAAGTGACTGGGGGCAACGTTCAACAGAAACAAAATAGAACGAAAGGTACACAAAGGAACACAAGAACACAAAAATGCACACATTACAAACTCAGACCAAAAGGACAATTACAAACATGAAAAAGAAAAACTTGATACTGGACATCTACAAAAACACGATACAAGTATTCCAAACCGATAACCCGACGAATCAGTCAGTCTACCATATCCGGGGCAAGAGTCATCACACGAATTATCGTTTACAATAAACGTTTTGATAACCACGTGTATATTTTGTAAAAATAACGACGCTGTTGGAAGCATTAGCAAAAGTCTACGTTATTTTGGATTCACAAGGACGGCCACACATCACAAGGAAAACCTCAAAGGAACCCTCAACATACATTTCTAAAAGAAACGAAGAAGCAGCTTAATGCTGGACAACGAACTAGCAGAAGGGCATGACAGAAAGAAACATTATTTAACAAGGCGCTCGGGAAGAGGAAGATATCAATAGTAAAATGCTTCTCTAACATGTTGACAGAAAACTTTGTCTGATTGTTATCGGCCATATGAGCTTAATGTAGTAGGTACATCTGATAAAGTTAACCTTGTATAAATTTATTCACGTACCTGTTAACAAAGTATTTAATTCAACTAATGCATTACACTATATTATATGTATTGTATCGGAAATTGGCCATATATTATTCAAGCTCACGGCCATTATAGCTTTTTACATATATTAAATTAATAGTTTTAATACATACGTATTTCACTGTTTACCGTCAATACGAATAATATTTATCTTTTATCTCATATCTGATTGAGTATCTGCTAATAACTTACGGATATTGTCCCAATCGCTTGATGTATAGAGGTTCTAATGATAGAGCTTGTCCACAAGGCACAGGAAATGGCAAAGTGTTATCTTAAAACAAATGTAGACTGTCGTATCGATAAGCTCTCTAATTCAATTATTACCATTCTAAGCTAAGACTAATGTCATCCAAATCGATACAGATTTGACAAACAGCGTTTTTTCTAACTTCCGATTTATCAACGTACACCTGATACTTAATGGCCATATAATATAATTCAGTGGGGCTGAAGACAACCGCGTGTTGAGCGGTGTAAGTCGGCTAATATGTTAATTTACAGATCTTTCGGACGCCATATTTCCCGCTTTCTGTACATCTGTTTGATACACTTGTACGCTATTAGGGTTATCAGTTATTATATCTTTGATAGTCTGAAAGCATGTTTATTAAATCAGTCATTAAATGACAGTATCTGATTTGTGTTGTTTGTATCCGTGATAGGTGGCGCTAATACCCGAATGCGACCGTAACAGGATGGAACTTAGACCGGACTTCCACCACGTGCCACTTTCTTGGGATGGGGATTATAATATGGACAGGGAGTGGTCGAATAAAATTATGACAACCAGAAATGAAAATTTAATAATTGAGTGTTTAGATGTAAATCAAAAGGAAGATGACACAGCAAATCATGAACATATGTAAATGACAGTCCCAAACAACATTTCAATTTCATTTCTTCGGAACGTCCGTATTATCCAATAGCGAACAATACATTTGAAGGTTTAGATATTCCTGAAACATAGTTCGTCATTATTCTGCTTCTTATTTTAATCTGCGATGACCGGATGCAGTATATAGACTCTAAAACTCTACCTAATCAATAACCGTTTTGGATGGCTGGTGTTGATGCTTGTCTATTCCATTGCTTGTCGAACCGTTCATTGCCGTACTCTTGTCGAACCGTTCATTGACGTACTCTTGCTTGTCGAACCGTTCATTGTCGTACTCCTGTCGAACCGTTCATTGTCGTACTCTTGTCGAACCGTTCATTGTCGTACTCCTGTCGAACCATTCATTGGCGTACTCTTATCGAATCGTTCATTGTCGTACTCTTGTCGAACCGTTCATTGTCGTACTCTTGTCGAATCGTTCATTGTCGTTCTCTTGTCGAACCGTTCATTGTCGTACTCTTGTCGAACCGTTCATTGTCGTACTCCTGTCGAACCGTTCATTGTCGTACTCCTGTCGAACCGTTCATTGTCGTACTCCTGTCGAACCGTTCATTGGCGTACTCTTGCTTGTCGAACCGTTCATTGTCGTACTCTTGCTTGTCGAACCGTTCATTGTCGTACTCTTGCTTGTCGAACCGTTCATTGTCGTACCCTTGCTTGTCGAACCGTTCATTGTCGTACTCTTGCTTGTCGAACCGTTCATTGTCGTACTCTTGCTTGTCGAACCGTTCATTGTCGTTCTCTTGCTTGTCGAACCGTTCATTGTCGTACTCTTGCTTGTCGAACCGTTCATTGTCGTACTCTTGCTTGTCGAACCGTTCATTGTCGTACCCTTGCTTGTCGTACCGTTCATTGTCGTACTCTTGCTTGTCGAACCCTTCAATATGCCGTACACTCTTGTTGTCCTTGATCAGGGTTAATGAACGTGCAACGAACGACAACTCCATTTTATATTAAATAATTACCTTACAGTGTAATTGAACAACGTTTCGGCTTATTATAGCGGATGATATACATTGGAAAAGTACGATTGGCAAGGCTACCATGTAATCCATGAATTATATAGATTTGTGAAAATATATGATGGCTCAACCTGAGTTCTCGCAATATCTCGTCTTAGTTCTCGAAGAGTTCAAGATTCCTACAGTTCGGTATCTTATCAGACCTGTATACTTGGCGTTCTACTTGTATCAATTTGTGTTAAACATCTTTTTAATGAGCCATAATTAGGCTATTTATGTATTGACACTAAATTATTGCATCCGAAAACCTTATCACTATGTCTGCGGCGTTGTTTATAAATCTTTCAACAACTATCAGAAAGTAGCTATTTGCCTTCTCCTATTACCACATAAAGTAACATAAACACATAAACATGGTTTAGTTAATAGTTTTATCGGAACGTATGAATAGATACAAGGTTTTTCCCTTATCATGCTCTGTGATTTAGTTACAGTAATTCATATAGCTTGATAAGTTTGTATATAATGAGAGAAGCTTGGACTCTATATCAAAGATCTCAATAAACTTTGGATATTGTTCAGCATGTTTATTCTTCCAGATTATCATTGTGCTGAAATGTCATATGTTTTCGCGATGTCCGTTTTTCGTGCATTACTTACACCAGTTTGCGTAAAAAGGACGAATAATCGCGTGTTTCTACATTCGGTTATGTAAAACAATTGGTACACCACTACTTAAAACAAGTATTTGTTTTCGCGGTTATGATTATATCGCGAAAATAGCTGAATTTAAACCCTCGCGAAAATGTATGATTTTAGCGTATTTAATCTTACAATCATCAACAAGGGAAGGATTTATGCACGCGCAATCTAAGGTCACGTGCTACGCCCGTTGTATATGAGTGGGCGTGGCGATGACTTCCTGAAAGCGGGGGTATAGACATAATTATAATGAACATGCTTTTCTATTCAAAATGATGGCTGCTAGTAATTCACCAACTGGACGATTAGGCTCGCCCAAACAGACGAAATATTACACACGGGTGGCAATAAATAATAAACAGCAATTGTCTATTTGCATTTATCACATATGTTAAGCGTTTTGTCACGACATTTGTTATGGCACAATAAAAATATTATTTTTTTGGGTGGCATAGATCGTAGGTCAATACCCAACAAGTGTCCGAACTACCACATGAACCTGATTCTTTTACAATTAATTTTGTTTAAGTCCCACTAGTCAACATTTTTAACAATATTTCAGTTATTAAATTTTGGAGACTGCCCAGTTGCAGAAAATGTATCCTACTACTGGGCGAAACCACAGTTCCCTGGAACTAACCATGCCGAGTAAGCAACTAATTCACCCGGTACCTCCCGCACCCGAAGTGGACGTTCTACCACTTGGTTATCCAGCCGGATTCCTGTTACACGGTCATTTCATATCATCCAGGCAGTTGAGCCATTAAATTTGAATGCATGTTGTGTCATTTAATGTAAATGCGCGTTTCGGGGCCCTTTAAAATATTTTGAAACATTTGAATTATCTATGTCAGGCTAACTCACAATGAACAAACCATCACAATTTCGCGTTTCTTTCAGCGACAAATGAATGAAAGTTGAACTACTTATAATCTTCCGGTATACTGTTCAGGAACATATCACACGTCACTCAGCGAGTATCTTAAATAATCAACAGGATTTTATCGCCATAATTTAAGTCCTAACAATTAACTATGCCAAGTTAATTTCATAAAACAGTACTGATAGACAATAAACGCGTATTGCTTATTCAAATGGCATCGGCCATTTCCGCTGCCTCTAAACGCCAGTACACTTCATCAAAAATTAACGGCAACATAAATCTGATTTAAACACTTCACTTAAATGATTAACAGTAAAAAACGGATACACAAGAAAATACTTAAAAGCCACGTGATCACTGTTAGTTGAAATATGATAAATTTCTGGTTGAAGCGGATATGATAAAAGTAATAAATGTACTTTCACACGGTAACCGTTGTAACGGAACTCTTAATTTTGTGACAAATTCGGTGATTATGTTGCTCCAAGAGTTTTATTGCAAATTACTAAACTAAATTACTTGATGTATAGGAGAGATCATCGTATTCATATGCAAAATGCCCACCAGCAATCTATTGGATAAATGAACAATAAAAATCTGCCATTCACCAATAGCTAGCTGGTGGTATGCATACATCTGTATACAAACATCATCTCTCCTATATACTGAGTACTTATATCAATCAATAGTTTCCACTTCTTCTTACCGCAATACCTGTGTCCATCATGCGAAACTCGGATATGCGATAATTCGGATATTTTCGGCAATCTGTTGGCCATTTTCGAGTGTTCGGAAATAGAGTTTAATGTAATGGCGATCTATCAAGAGTTAAAAGATTGTTGCAGCCATTCTTGCAATGAAAACAAATTTGTTAAAATTATAACAATATCGGTTTCCATTGCAAGAATAATAAAAATTGCAACATATCGCTGGCTTAGAATTAAAAGGTCGTAAGTACAAAATCAACATTTTGAGAAAACAAGAAAAAAACTGTCTGAAAACTACTCTTTACTTATAGAAAAAAACAAGCTTTCTAAACTTCAGTTTGGTCAACATGACCACTTCCGATTTTCATGAAAACAGACTCGTAAGAAGCGTCTTGAGATGTAGATTTCAAATATGCATGGCACTTAAAAGGTCTAATGCTAAGCAAGCGATATCATACGTCCGTTCATAAATGTGCCCTGTAGTGTATTGGCCATTGCGTGAATGGCATACGTCTTAATTCTTAATACGTATGATGCTTTCAGAATACTTACTCCGAAAATACTTTCTCCAATTCATCGTCGCCCTGTTGTATTCTATACCACACTAGTATATGACAGGAAAACTGTTGAAAACTCAACCGAAACACTTCCTCCTTGTGAATCTCCCCGTTTGGAAAAGCGCATTGCTTTCGTGAGAGTGATCTCCCTTGTTAAACTCTTCATTTGGACAACTCAAACCGAGGCGCCCTGCTTTCGTGAGATAAGATAAGATAAATTTATTAACGTCTCACTCTTGTACATGTTTGTTACAAATATACATATAAAATGATAAAAATGTAAAACATGCACAAAACGACTCAATTTGAGTTATGAGAGACAATATTAACGGCATAAAATTTCAAATTTACATACATAAAAACAATAATGAAGAATATCCTTAAAATACAATATAATTCACTTACAAATACAAATGGATGTCATAATATAAAATATCATTATACATGTAAAAACCTTAACTGTACAATACATTTCTCCTGGTGACTAGAATTTCATGACAAGCTTTGGCACTGTATTTTACGATTTCATTATTTGATAAGATATAATAAAACTTTTCTAGATCGTTCAGATAATTAAAATCAGGGTAAACATTTTGAATACATTGATATAAATGATATAAATGACGTCTGGTGTTTTCATACAGATTACATTACATTATTACATTATATTCACTTTCGACAACATTCATACAATTAAAACAAAATCGTTCATCGATGGGTATCCCCTGATATCGTCCGATCTCAATTTTTAGGGGTGCAACACCACAACGGAACTTTGACAGCGCACTTCTATGAGTTCTTGGTATAATATTGTTCTTCACATAGGTTTCCGTTTCATATGAATGTTTAAAAAGTCTATACGTTCTAAGTTTATTGCCTCCGTTTCCTCTTACCTGATCATTATTAATAGTTTGTTACCAATCTTGTTTGTACATATTAAACTGTTCTTCAATACAATTATTGATAATAGTTTTACGCATATAGTTACTATAATGAGTGTCAACTGATACGTTCACTTTCGTACATACTCTATAACACCAGTTTATTGTTGCATGATAGTGATCTCCCTTGTTAAACTCTTCATTTGGACAACTCAAACCGAGGAACCCTGCTTTCGTGAGAGTGATCTCCCTTGTTAAACTCTTCATTTTGGACAACTCAAACCGAGAAACCCTGCTTTCGTGAGAGTGATCTCCCTTGTTAAACTCTTCATTTGGACAACTCAAACTGAGGAACACTGCTTTCGTGAGAGTGATCTCCCTTGTTAAACTCTTCATTTGGACAACTCAAACTGAGGAACCCTGCTTTCGTGAGAGTGATCTCCCTTGTTAAAGTCTTCATTTGGACAACTCAAACTGAGGAACCCTGCTTTCGTGAGAGTGATCTCCCTTGTTAAACTCTTCATTTGGAAAACTCCTGAAAACTCAACCCGAGGCGCTCTGCTTTCGCATGAGTGATCTCCCTTGTGAATTCTTCATTTTTCACAGAACAGAAAAAACCTGCTGTCTTCATGGATCATCTATATCATTAGACGAACGATTACACTGGAAACACCTGTCGAGAAAACGACACGTGGAATACACTGACGCTAAGTAGACATACATATAACTGTAAAACTCAATATAGTTTTAAAAACTTAGATTACTACTTTCAAAGTGTAAATGACAGCGAAAGTAAATCATATGGTGGAGGGTTTTTGTTTAAAGGGATGGTGGAGGTTTTTTTTTGTTTAAACCTACGGAAACCATCAATCAAAAATGACTTTTACCGAAGTTTCTGCTGCAACATGAACACGTCTGCGCATCTTTATTACTCCTTAAATAATACCCCGACATCGTTATTATCAGTTCCATACTGTATGACGACTTCATCATCAGATAGTTTGTTTAAATCCAATGTGATCTAAAATGCCAGGGACGCAGAAAGAAAATAAATCATTAATTTACACTTAGTTTCTATTAACTACAATCGCATACAATGTAAACATTATCTTTAATTTTTTGGGGTAGATATTTCTGAGAAAAAAATAGAAAAATTCTGATGAAACAGAAGTAGTGTGCATGTTTTTTATATGCTTTTGTTATACAACGTTCGTAATTTTAATGACGAGTAAATGTAATGGACGTAGACAGATGTCGTACGTTCAAGCTTCACAAAAACTTGCACTCTAATCATATCAGTGACTGACGTACGATCGTTGAATATATTAATTTATCCACGTGACTTTGCTATCATGAAACGCTTTCGCTGTCAGAAAAAAGGCTGAACGTAAAGACTGGTCACGCTCAATTGATATAATATTCCATACATAAACTTTATGGTGCATTTATTGTTAGAGTCGGTGAGAGTGAGGTGCAGCCGTGATGTTGTCTTGTCGAAAAAAATCATTTACAACAAAATTTTGAACAAAGCATTCTAAACGAACCTCTTAAGCATCAAATAAAGGCTACTTCAAAAGATGGGGGCTTACATGTTTATTCAATATAAAACTGGAAATTCGGATTTTTATTGATAATTGCAAGTGGTTGCTAACTATTTACATAAGTTTGATTCTATTAACGTATAGGTAAAATAAGATATGATACACTAGCAGAATTCCATGTTCCACACGGTTAATCAGCACATTTACCCCAAATATCCAATGTATTTATCTACATGTATCTTATTCTTTATCATTGTATTCCATCAATTGGTTCCACAAGGTTCTCATCGGTGGAATATCAACAAACATAATATGTAAAGATAAAACAAATTTAAATGATTGTTTTCATTATTTTGATGTATCGAAAATATAATGTCTCCAACCCTTATGATCTCGTTGCATGTGTCTAATTAAGACAAGACACCACTAGAATATAATGTGTCATATTCTGTAGTATCAGTCATTACTCACATATGACAACAGTCGAAAACTTCTGACAGAAAGTATATTGCAAATACTTGTTGATTAGCTGATACCGGTGCAACAAAACACACAACAACTGATTATACAGCTGCACAGGGTGGGCTGAGGGTCCAAGTGGTTAAACGCTGAGTTTGAAAGTAATATGAATGACTTTGTAAGTGGTCGCATCTTTATATCACATAATTCTGAGGCTTTAATTTGCAAGAAACAGGAGTGATTTGAAGTGGGTTGCCGTTAAGCAGTTCCTGTTTGGATCACACCTGCTTAATTTCCAGTAAATCTTTTCTCGTTCACATAGACAAAAAACCATTTCCAAGTCCTCTTCTCCGGGCCTGTAATATCCATTTAAAACTCCGCTACTTTGACACTGACTAAATTGTTTATTTGATAGTACGAATCAACGGAAGTAAAATGCAACAAACTTTTATATGCTTCCTGCGCCGGGCTTTTAAATTAATTCATTATCCATTATACGCCAGCATCATCAGGGTAATATGACAGTTGAAAATGGTGAAATCATATGTTTTGTTGTTAAGTGCTTAGAAATTTCACAACCAATTATTTTCCGATGCCAACTGAAGTCATTCGCAGAGGATGAAGTTGTCTATTAGGAAGTTGTTTAAACAATCCAGATCTTATAGACACGTCCCGACACGCTTCTGTGCTAACCATCAAATTGTCAGGCTTGACTTCCTTCACATTCGTTGTTATTCTCCACTCCTTGCGCGTTTTACACGTTCATCAGAAGTTCAGAACAAGGAGAACGCTTGCTTCACATGTAACAGAGGTATACATCAGTAAAACTTTGCTCCAAAAACTCTCAAACTTTTTTATTTGCTGTGGTAATGATGTAATTGTATTTTTTGTGACCATGAATTCGAATGAACTAATGTTTGTGGTCTGTGTCCGTATTGCATTCAAGTAATTGTTTACGCGCGTGTATAATTTCACGTCTTATGTGGTTCATTGGCTGTACACCAAGTTTACTCCCCGACTTATGCTTCTCGTTTCTAAACTATCCCTGGCATGTCTGATTTGTAAATATCTCTTTGTACTTTCAATTTACTTAATATTTTAATTGAATGCCGGAAGAAAAGCATCGGGAACGGAAGGTTTTGGTTTGATCACAGGTTGCGACATACTAGTACCACAGTCGTTAACGATGAAACCGGTACATCACACATTGCTTGACGCTTAGCAAAGTTGATTCCAGGTAACTGCTGGTTGACACGATGTCATGGTAATGTAACTGGATAGTCTCCAAACATACAGTTGACCAATGTGGCTTAAAACAATATTAAGAAAGGTCCGTTATTAAGTAAACAAAAACCTATACGTATATCCAACGTCCGTCAACCCAATTTTGTAATAGTGTACTATAAATATTTTCGCGTTGCCAAGGCAACCGTTTCATATAGTAGTACATATGATTCCAGTGGTCTAGATAGCACAGCATAGCCTTCGAACATGTGATGCCGTAGGTTCGTTACCAGACCGCGTAATACCAAAGTCATAAAAAAGTTTCCGTGCTTGCTGCTTCGAGTATAGTTGTCATTCCAGGAATAGGTGGCCCAATGTCAGAGAACTTCGCGTGTCTATGTAGTAGTCACGTGACTGAAATCCATTCTGTCGGTGAAACTTTAAATGAACCTGAACTAAACAAATAAACACGTAAGGTAATACTGTAGTCTTAAATACCGATGTCAAAGTACTTGAAGCTGGTCTTGGAATGAAAGAGATTCATCAAAATACATGTACAGCGCGGAAACAAACCCGTAAGAAATATTACATGCTTGTGGTATGTCATTCCAAGTTTCACTTGTTTACATTTACTATAAATTCAGAAATTCTCGAGAAGGACCAATTTTCGTTATATTCACCAATTCAAACAGTTCCAGAAAATTGGTATTTGTGAATCTAAACAGCAACGCTAAAACACAGAAATAAGTTTTTCTAATGTTTAAAATTCGCGAACATTTAACCTTGCGATCAACCTCAGAATACCAAATTCGCGAATATTTTCCACCCGCGAAAATATAATGTTATGAATTTACAGTAATTGACAAACATCATCATACGATCATCAACAGATGTTTGACACTGATAGAAATGTTACGTAAAAAAAGAGACTGATAATAAATGAACCCTGAAATGAGTGTAAGGGAACATAAGTTAGGTAGTAAAATATTGTCCACGACTGTTGGTCTCGACATGGGTAACAAATGCGATGGGATGTTGGGGCTAACAGATGTTATTTGTTATATAAGATGATTTGTTTGTTACATAAGAGTGGACAAAGACATTTATTTTGTGTGGTATTTTTTCTGGGGATCAAATTTGCTGAGTCGGGTCACAGATAAAGTTCATGAATACACTAATACATGATCTGTGACAACGGTAAAATATATTTTGAAATTTTCATCCCAAGTCAAAAAGTAAAGGAATGTCCCGTATTATCTCTGATGTACTTTTATTTGTACAGACTTCCATATGGAGTTCTGCATATGGTGAGTTGTTTTAACGATAATTTTAAGAAACAATTTCATTACTTTTGCTCCATTCCTTTACGCGGTTAGATCCTATATCAGCGTAAAGTAGTGAAGCGTAATAAGATTATGATTTTAATGAGACTGTTTAAGGACGTACTTTCCTTATGCAGTTTTGCACATTTTAATAATTGTGAGTATATATGCTTGCTTGATGTATCTATTTTGGGGGATCATAGACGATTCCTTCTACGACTGACTCTTGCATGTGCGGCTTGGCGCTGTCGTCGTTTCTGTGTGTTTTTTGATTGTCTGTGTGCTACATAACTTGATAATTATGTTTGTCTTTGAAACAAGATACCTGTACACAAATAATATCTGCAGCGATGACCATGGCTGGCTGCTCTCTGTCTTCAGTTTGTCTAGAACAGAACATACCGGTAGTTATTTTATCTCCTGTAGCCGGTTCTTAGCTGGATTTGCATCCCGGTGGAATAAGTTATATTATTCCATGACAATGGATGCAGTCATGTCATACATACAGTGTTCCATACCGTAAAGTTACCTCTCCCAAGCGACCCCCTCCTTTAAAATTACTCCATTATAATTTCAACGTGGTATTCCCTCCAATGGATGACACATCTCTACATTATTCATCATTTTTACCACCGGGACCACCTTCATGCAGACCTTGCAATCTCCTTTTCTTTTTTGTGTATTTCATGATCTGCTGTTTCGGTTAAGTGATGCCTTCCCTGTATGATTTGTTATTATCTTTAAGCAAAAAGTGATATTCAGATTCTATAACACTTCGTGTGCATATATGACATAAACACTCTTGTCTGTGTATACCCATAGCGACCCAGTTCGATTTCTAAATTGGGTGAGCCACTTCCAAGACGAGACTGTTTCTAAGACAATGTTCCTTAAGATATCAAAATGTTGTTTTCACAATATACGCTGATATTGACATTGAAATGGAGACTTATTTTGTGGAACACATTTTAACAATGATATAGGACAAGAAATATGAGAGATAAACGTCACTGATATCGCCTTAGCACCCTACTGTCTTAGAGTATGCCAAACCATTGATGTGTATATGCTGTATTTGTGCTTTGCTTTCATATACTCGCACACTTAAACATTTTAGACGTGTTCGAAATTGCATTTCTTAGGAGACTTCTTACTTAGGACGGAGGATATAGTGTTGACGCCATGGTAAGATAACTCTGTAGGTAGCACGTGCTATGCTTTAATTTCCGCTCTCGTGTATGGCCTGACATTTGTTCAAACTATCCTACATTTGGTACCAAACAATGGCACCGTATTCTTAGTATGCCACAGTACCAGTTTCCTGACACGGGCCCAACCAGTCCTTAAGCTGTCTTTACACATTGGACACCAAACAAAGGCGCCTTATGTGTTTTGGTTTCATTTGTCTGACACTGGGCTAGCTGATCCTTAAACGGAGCTTGTATGAATTGGGCACCATGCTTTGGCACCTTTAGCCTACTTAGTTTAGTTTATACTATGTTTTTTTATTCTCGATTGCGAAACAAGTTTATACGAATTAGACTAATGCTCTCGAGACTGAGAAAGAGGGTAGGAGCAATGTGGAATTCTAGTGCTTTGCCTTAGGACACTACCATTTTGGCAGTTTCCTTAGGCAAGGCACTACATTTTACAGTACATTTTGAACTCCTTTGTGCAATATTTTACCAGCTCTGATAATAACATATTATGCAAGCTTGCATCATTTGTTCCAAACAGTTTGAAACATCAAAATTAGTATACAAACCTACTTTACTATACTGATGTCTCCCCATATTTGTGCTGAGCTATGCAATTATCAATGTCTAATATTTACCGAGTTTATGTAGTACACCTATGCTTAGTTCGGAGTATTCTGCATTACAATTATTCAAAATCACCGTATGCCTAACCACGGACAAGTACATATTTTCCGAACAGCGTTCATTAATTAGAAGAACAGAACATGTAATTATTTAATGTAGATACTAAACCATTAAATAACACGCGAGAATGCTCGTCAATTTCACACCATTTAGGAATATGATAATATGTAGGATTACAACGTTCAACTCTGTAGGGTTACAAATATATCACCCCTCACCAAAGGTCACGTGATCCAAGCTAACCAATGTCACGTGATACTGGCCTGCCAATCAAACGGTAGGATTTGCTGATCTATCGTCATGTTCATTTATATTCAACTGTGTACAATATATGCACAAAATGACTGTGCAAAAATGTATATAATTTCATCATCAATCATTTTCATATAAAGTATGATGGTCGCATTATCCGCATGATACAAATAACAAATTGTCGGCCAGTGTGAACAACTTATCATATCGATATGAAGACTGTATTCTGTATAGAATTCCACCGCGGCGTGTCAGGTGATATGTCATTTTAACAAATTTAGAATGTGGTAATGTTGAGTTGTCATTTTTAACAAAAATGAACATAAGAGAAATTGAGATGAAGTAGACATAAAGCAAAGCTGAACTTTGAACCGCAACCAATTCATTTTTGCGGCAACGAATACACTGATATACGAATATGGCTACATGATTTGTATTCAGTTAAAGAGCTTGATATACGATAGAAATGACAGTTGAATAAGAAATAGAGAATGGTTGCTAACAACCAGAGCACATTAAATGATTTATTTCATTCAGATGTTCTTGGACATCCTTATGGATGGTGTGGTTATGCATCTCTGGTTTGGATACTACGACATGTAACCAAGCATCTGATTGGTAGTTTCTAATTTGGAGTTTCAAAACTGACCAATGACAATGCTTGATACAACAACTAGTTTTAAACAATGTATTTTAGATTAGTATCCTATTCCAAGTATCCGAATATTTGATTGGCTGTTTTTGCTTTGGTTCGGTAAAATTGACCAATCACAACGTTTGATACAAGGGGTTTGTGAAATGTGACTGTTGAATGTGAAGGCTATAATACACATGGTCGGTTATGTCTAAACAGTCACAATAATATCAATACAAGGGATGTACATGTAGAAGTTAATGGTGTACTTTGCTTATCTTTACACGTTTTTTAATACAGTCCTTTTCATAACTAAACTTGCTTTCTTACCATGCAATTATTATGATATGTCAACTTATACCTAAATGGGCTGATATCAAAATGACCAGTCCACGAGCTTTTTGAACTCGCCTCGTGTGCTGATATTTTTTACCATTCCTATAAACAGTAGCATTAATTTTGACGTATTCGTTGCCTGACTGCTTACTACAGATTCAACCGTATTTGTAATAGTAAATACAACTAAATGTAACGCTATGTTAATGAACAATTATAGCAGATAAAAATCAGGAACCGTCACTATGACGACATAATCCCGTAAACGGTTCAATTTTCCTAGAAAGCAGATTTTACGCTCCAAGATAGATCCGAAGGAAGCCGTATCGGGTCACTTCAATCCAAGGTGTCCAATTCCTCATCCGTTCATGGTGAGAATGCATTCTACAGCCTTAAGTACCTAATTACACTTTTCATCGGATTTCGCCAATTTACCGTCCTATCTTCATATGACAGCCCATAGTTTAAACTATCCTATTGTCTGGCCTGCTGGGCGAGCCCATCTTTTTTCCATCCATCATGATCAACACGTCTTCGCCAAATTGAAACGCCAATGTCGGCAAATACACTGACAAATAAACCTATTATACTCACTGCTATAATTGTGCAACGATCGTCAACATGCTTTGATTAATTCGAGATGGACAATTATCACACTTAGTCGTTTTGCAGAGATCTCCCATATTTAAACACGAAGTTAAATAATGTAATAATACGGTTTCCGCGACTGTCATTTGCTTAATCTTGTTTGCGCAAATGTCATTTGCCTGATTGAATTAAGTGGACAATTGCTTTCAACAATAGCAACAGCTTCCTCCGTGGGAACTACTTTCACTAAGGAATATCGCGCGGAGGAATAATAGAATAAGCCATGGTGGTCGTTGTTGAAATTGTCATTTGAAAGAAGAGGATGATGCACAAAAATGCCTTTTATTGCTTTGTAGTATTTGACTATTTGAAAAGGTTCTAAAATCTATTCAACAAGAATTAAACACGTGCGCACACATTAGTAGAAAAATAACACTTGAATTGATGGAAGTACACCGCTATTACATGATTTCCTAACTTTATATTCTCAATTGTTGACAGGCAGCTTTGAATCGAAGATACTTCGTATTTCCGTAAGCCGAAAAAGATTGAGGAAAATGAAATCGGGCACAGGTGCTGAAATTAATTTATATTTCCGGTTATTAGGCATGCATGCGGGAAAAAATTAGCACATTAGCGCAAACGTATAAAAAATGACGGCGCAACTTAAACAAGATTTAACAAGCGGTCCCCAGTATCTTTAAAAAAATATATGTTTTTTTCTAAATATAAGATATAAGTTATGGTGTTTGTGTGCGGTAGACTATTTATGGATTAATTTTTTACTGGAGGAGCAGTCCTATATAGCGCCGACATTTTATCCATTTACTTGACATAAATAATTATTAACGTTTATTGTTCTCCATTATGGAGAGCTGAACTGATTTTTAAAAACAGTAAACATATACATATGATGCTGTTACTACTAGAGGTGAAAACGATATACAAGCCAAATTTATGACATTTATGCAATGAGGTATAGATCTAATGTTGAATTGTCACAAACGTTTGGCTTAGAAGGCGAAAGCGAAATAGAAGCCAAAGTTGTTGCATTACGATTTCATACAGTATCCTATTATGAAAATGGGTTTCATTAGCATTGACAGGTAATGATCAATAATATACAGCAATATATAGTCCAGTAAGGATATTGTGACAGTGACGTTGCAGTTTATGGGTATGCAAAAAATCACAACCATTGTCTAAACAGGTAGAGCGAGGTTTAGTATGTTAGTTTAGCATTGACATTATAGTTGTTTGTACAGTATAAGCCTTTATAATTGGTTTTACACCGTTATAGTGGACTCGGCCGCTGCGTCACTGGATTTTTATCCTGACAGGACTATACCTTATAGCACACATTCACAACATTAATTAACCTGGTTTTAACATACAATGTATAGGAAATCAGAAATAATTCAAGGAGTCAAATGTTTCATCGTGTTGATTTTTGCACCGGTCGGAGAAACTTACAAAAGTTCTAGCGGCACCAAGGAATCACCTAATGAACTGAGACTTTGTCTTCTTTCAGATCGAACATATCAATTCATCGCGCGCTTTACATCGGAAAACTCGACAGCTTCGATTACGCTGTTCACAGCTTGGAGGAAAAGCGGGTGACTTGTTGCCGTGGGTAAGAAGTCTTAAAAAGTTTAAAAATAACAGTAAAATAAGCTGAATGACCTAGTTTCAGCTACAAAAAACGCTTAAAGCCCCAGCCTGATGACCCTGCATGACAAGTTGAATGCCTTAGTTAGATGGTCCGCCTCATTAAGCCGAGCGTAACAGTAAAACTACCCAGCTACAATAAACTGAATGCCCACAGGCGACCGACCTACTTTAAACAATTAGTATGCCCGAGTTAATTAACCACGTTTCAACGGCTAAAGGCCGAAACACCTAGTTGTATTGACTTATGAACGAACCGGACAGGGTACGAGTAGAATTGACCTCGATCAAGATGTCGAATACTGAGAAATTATGGCGTATTCTTGGTTAATTAAGATTGAAAAATCCAAATCCACCATGAACGGAAATGGAGATAAAATCCAAAACCAAATCCATATTTTAATAATTTGAACAAAAATACGGAACTACGGAAAGAAGGACACGAAAGGACACATGAAACCAAAACGGCACATACAATGCACAACGTAACTCAAAAAGGTGCAGACCACGCCAAACATAGAACACCAGCATAAGAACACGACATTATAACAAAAAGGCATAGACAATGCCCAACGCAAAAAACTAGCAAAATGAATAAATACTTTTTATTATTTTTACTTCATATAATAGTTCGTGTTTATAGGTAACATATTTTCGACTGTAACTCTTAAAGTAGCATGGGGGTATATTTTTTTAATGGTTAGGTAGATATGAACATACATTAGTGGTGTACTAAATTAAAATAAATCTCTCCGTCTGACTTTTTAATCGGGAAAAACTAACTTAAAAAGTACCTTTTATGTGTAAATGTCTGTCTCTCATGAGCGCCGCGCCTTGACTTGGTAATTGTTAAATACCATTGGATTTAATTCGTTTAGTGTTTAAAACATTAATGTGAATCAGAATACACAATAATTATTGTAAATTCTGTTTTTTTCTTGTTACTTTTTATGAGCCTGATTTCTGTATTTTTGGAACAGAGTTGTCTCCTATGGTTGCCAATGACTCAAAAGTTAGCATGGGAACCTATGTTTTTTTTATTTATTTTGTTTGTTTATACGTTAAAGAATAAATACAACAAAAATGGAAAAAAATTATCTCCGTAGGAAAACTGTCATATTCGACGTTAATACCAACGGGTGTTGTTAATATTCCAGTCCCGTTGTTTTCTTCATATTCAATGACAAAACCTAATACTCACTTGTTTAACAAAACTCTATTTATTTAGAAATTTGTTTTAGTTTTTTTCTCATTAGCTTCTCCCGGATAAAAAAATACGTGTTTCAACAAAGCAACGCATCGTTTCATTTCCGTTGCTTGCGTATCGTCGTCACAACCAATTCCAATAGCGTCAAATTAGCCAAAGAACTATTGACAACTATTGTGACATAGAGAGAATTAGCAGTGAATTTATATCGCCGTAAGACCGTTTACCAAATGATTGAATATCCAATAAAAGAGCGTTAATTTGTTCTTGTTCTGACGCTAATTCAGCATCGCTAGGACGATCATTCCCAAAGGTATCCAAATGTGTGAATTAATCCAATAGAGCCACTTCCGTAACGAAGAAGTTGCTAATGATCGGTGCACATTTCATGAAGTCTTAACACCTTTTAATATGTCACAGGTCTGAAAACATCATTTGCATAGCGAAGGAGACCCCAAGAGACTGTTAGTTTTCTTAAATCAATGAAATTGTTTTGCATAGCGCTTGAGGTCAACCCGCGAAAGACGGATTGGCTCTTGAAAACAGTCAATATTGTTTTTTCTGAGAATAGTTAATTTTGGTGATTGATTTCGTTTTACGTCTTATGGTCAAGTGTTTAATATCCATCAGTACGAGGATCGTTCTTGCTAGAAACGATATTCATAAACGCAATCACACAGACGAAATGTATGCAGATTAAGAATTATTTTATGTGCCAAAAACTCCGGAATAGTCCCAAGGGTGCCCCCGCCATTCAGCGGCACCCAGTTTGCCAAGAATATTTTGTATTAGGTTCGTACGATGTTGCTTCTGTAGTTAGTATTAAATTCATTAGCATTGTCACTTAATTTGATTAATTAATCAAGTGAGACCGACAAATTGGATTTATATGACATCTTGTCCAATCGTCACGAACTAAAGGAGAAAGGAATTGAAGGCAAATATAACATTATTAACAACATGAGTGTCTTTAAACGAAATTGTTCACTTTGAACGTACAAGCTTTATTTCCCTAGAAAGACTGACAAAAATGTCGACAAATATTTAGTTAATTGTTTGAGTGTTGTCGCTGTTGTCGTTGTTGCTGTAGTGTTTGTTCTACATTCATGTGTTGTTGGCGATACTAGTACATACTGTTTGTCGTTGGTGATGTTGCCTTTCTTGTTGTCGTGATGTTTGTTTAGTTGTTTCTTTGTTATTGTTGCTGTTAGTGTTGTTTCGGTTGATGCTGCTGCGATTAATGTGCCGTATGTTGTCTTGTTGTTGGGATGTATATGTAGTTGTGTCTTCGTTGTTGTAGCTGTGTTTTTGTTCTTCTTGTGCCACTTGCTGTCTTGATGTTGTTGAAGCTGATTGTATTTTGTATTGTTATTGGGTTTTATTGTCGTATCTTGTTGTTGTTGCTGTTGGTCTTTTTACCTTAGTGTTGTTACTGTTGTTGTGCGGATCTAGTTGTCGTGACCTTTGTTGTCGTTGCGTATCTTGTTTCTAATATTAGCGTTGTGCAATTGCTGCTGTTTTGCATTTTGTTTTTCTATTTGACGTTTCTGGTGTTTGTATTGTCGTTCTTCATCATTCTGTAGTTGATATAGTTGTTTAAAATTTAAACATTTGATTGAGACTCTTAATACATAACAATAATTCTGACAAGGCGTTTACACATCACGTCCTTCTGGCAGTTGCTGTTCCTTTCTGGACTTTACTCAATGGGCTGTTTACGGTCTTTAATCATATAATTGCCCCTACTGATGTCACTTTCATACATAACTAACCACGTGTACACTCCTCCATTTGTGTCCTTCGTGCTATGTTGATTCTGTTGAGACCTGCCTTTCACGTGCGATTTGTTACTATCTTTATGTACACGAGTTCCTGCTGGACTTTATGCTACGGACAGTTATAACAAAAAGACAGTTTGAAACGACAATTCTTCCATTAGCAGAACCCAATGAAACAACACCATATAAAACATTTGGGTGCGGACAAGGGACAAGGAGTTATGAGCACGGTCAGTAATGAAGGAAATCATTTTTTGGCTGATTATCAAACAGACAGAAATATTTTATGTGAAAACAAACGGGCATTGGGTGAATTGAAGTCAGAATAAACGAATATTATATACATTGTACATGTATCAACAATATAGAAGCACACACATACATACCTGGGAAAAGGGGGCATTGTTCACATTGTTCATTTATCTAACATATGATTATGATTACAACGCTAATGATTTCTGTTACGTAGATGGGCGAATGACGAGTTGTTCAAATTACACAGACAAATAGTGTGTAGTTACATCAGCCGATTTTTAAGCCACATTGGCCTCCTTTAAAGTAGAACATATAACTCAGTGAAGTCAGAGAAATGGTACGGTTATAACATGGCAAGTTGAGGAAACATTGTAATGTCTTGTGTCATTATGACATCGCTGTGACACAGACGTTGTAAATGTGCGTCGATTTACCAGCATAAGTCATGTTATTCCGAGTGTTGTACATTGTATGGTTAGAAAAAATATGAAATATGGACTTCGTAGGTGCATCAATTCATACACACGGATGGTATTCTGTAAGATTGTTCATATGAAACTATCTAAACGGTGTATGTCTCATAGAAGATGTGCAAACACTTACTTGCACCAAGAAGTACGTTTCTGCAATGGCGATGTTTACCAAACAATTAATAATAAATAAAACATGGGGAAGGCCGCACTCAACAGAAAACAGCCCAGTACGCAGAACAGTGTACAAATTGCAAAATTGATCTGCAATGGAATTTGGAAAATGTATCGAACAGGGTGTGTGTATGCTGTATGCCATGGTGATCGGTTTGAGGCGTCAAAATGCGTTTCCGTGGGGTGTATGGTTAATGGGTGAGCATCGTGTTAATAAGAGGCTTAGTGTGTACGTAAACTTACAAACTTACTGAACAAAAACTGTTTTTGAGTCGTGTAGGTCTAGCCGTCAGCTTATGTGATAATGAAACGCAATGTTTAATGACTCGTTAATTCACACAAACACCGATCTGATAGCAATCGCCTCCCTTCATAAAAAGTTAGTTTGTTGTGGTTTGTTCATAGAATGTTTAAACGGTTTGTTTGGTTATCATCGCCGGAACCCACGATAGTATATTTTCGTTAAAACTACAATTTATAGCGTAGCGAACGTGCACCATGGGTCCGACGAAGCTTTCAATGTTAGTAAATATTACTGCGGTCAGTAGATATAGTTTTCAGCATCACCAAATTGTATATAACAACTCTTTTGCAGGCAATCGTAACTACTTGGGTCTTTCCGACATGGATCCGGAATTTCAGTAATGTCCGGAGCGCCTATTGTTCTGTAAGCAGCCATATCCAACTATTTGTCCCATTTATATTGAATGTGTTTTCAAGTCGACCACAGTTACCTTCCCTTGACTGGTGTTATACCGGTTTTAATCTGATCGATCTTATCTCGATTGCGTAATCGCGCTATGCTAACTCAGCGGGTTGTCGGAGTGTATAAATTAATGTATATCATTTGCTGGAGGGGTTTTGTGCGTTCAGTTACACTTTGGTATTTTTGACATTTTGTATATGATGCATACCAGGATCTTTTTTATGGGCATACCTCTGTCATTATGAAATTTTGTTCATAAGGTAGGTATCATCAGGAACATTTAAATGCTTCCATGGTATCATTCAGAATTCGTTGATCATGTGTGAGGAATCTAACAATTATGCATTTGTTATACTAGTAACCGCAATACATGTCACGATATGTATACTTATTATCATGCATATTCGATGGATGATAAAAAAATAAACGGTTACTAGTAACTGTACAATGCTTGAGTATGTGTGCAATATCACAAAGTACAGTTTAAATGAAATTTAGCAACCACTGCTGATTTTTCAAGTATGTTGTACGGTTGATTGTTCAGTTGCATCTTCGAGCCATAGACCATACAATAATGGAACTGGTTTTTTAATATCTTGAAAAATAAAAAAGTTATGACAATTTTAAGTTCGTGAAATAGAGCGTTTTTTTCTTGAATTAAATAAGAGAATATTCGCGCGCTTGCGGACCCGACAAAACTCAAATTTTCCCTCTAATTGTCACAAATATTTTATTTTTTCAAGATATCGGGATGAAACATTTGTTCAACTTATTTATGTTGGACAAGTGCTTTCAAAGTTATGAAGAGTTGAAATGTTAAACAAATACTAAATCAGTTTTCATTGTTTTAATCAAATCATAACATCAATCATATAACCAACAAAGTCATATATTCATTTTCAAGTTATCACAAAATGTAGTTTGGCTATTTTGACCTGAACCTGACCTTTATGCAAGACTATATTACAAGGTTCTTGCTTTGAATACATGAATATCAATTTCCGCAAGCAAGTCGTGCGATATCGGTATTTCAAATTTGTGTTTCTATTACATCTCGAGCTACTTCGTGATACTCCCCGATTATGAAATATATTGTGATATTGACTGTTAAATTATGCTAGTCAATTCATCATCCTGATTTTTTAAAATAATGAGTTAAATACTTAAAATGGATTTAATCACATCGGCAATTTATATCTGAATATGAATGTGTGCTTTTAACAGACTTGTTATAATATATAGACTGTAGACTGTGGCTTGATTTATGATGCGTTATATGCCCGTGGAATTTCCGGTGACACCCGCAATAAAAGTTACAGGGGTTTGTTAACGAATACATGTATTGTCTTATTATAGCAAAAAGGCTGTATCTACAAATGAAAAAAGAAGGCAGATAGAAACTTTATATAAACGCATCTTGAATGATACTTACTGTTTTATTTTTACATTGTGGTTATAGGTATCAGCGATGCGACCACACATGTATGATAAAAAAATATTTATGATACTTATTATACGAATATGAAAATTTACTTTGCATGAAGCATAAAACAATGCTTATAACAAATAACAATGATGGAAAACATAAATTTTCAGGAGAAAAAAACCTAATATATATGATTAATTAATATATAGAATGTTCGAATCCCAACTGGCTTCGTAATCTGTCTGGTCAGAGCAGACACGCTTTATTCCTCTAGCCGGGCTATAGTTAAGAGATTATCATTAAAAGATACGCATATTATTAGCAATATATAAGCAAGTACATGTATACTGTAAATGAACCATAAAGCTATAATGCACATGTATTTAATCTGCCTTAGTGTAAAACATACATTTCAACATCTGAATTCATGCCTCTAAAAGTATACGGATTTTTTCTCACCTTTTTTGACGTTTAATTTTCATTTTACAATTCGTATATATTCAATTAGGTAGTACAACGTGTCAATTAACCAGTTTATTTAACAAGTGTCATAGGAATGACATGATTCTTCATTTTTATGTCTCACCTGTTCGATTATTATAATTTTAAATTATGCCTGAGCTTATGACATTTCACTTTTAATTATTTTAATGCATGTATTACTTTCCAAATCGGCAATAAAGTCAAAGTTTCAAATCTCTAAAATCATAATAAAGTATGTATACAGGAAATATAGCGGTTATAGAAATATAGCGGTTATAACCCTTCACGCGAATGTACCACTTTTATTACCCCACATGCTGTGACAATCGCAGCGGGGCGCGTCATAAAACAATTAACAATGTGCAAATTAGATATGTGTATTACTTTTTTACTTAAAAAAAAATGATACCTGTTTTAAAAAACCGTAAAAAGGGGGCAGATCTAATTATCACATTTCTTATATCAAAACACCAATCTGACGGGAAGAAATTAAACTATAAATCAAGTTTGCACAAAATATATTCCCCGAGAAACAAAAGAACTACGGACAAGAAAGTAACCAAGTTTGATATCAAATCCGTTCATTTCCTTCTTTGTTCAATGTGAGTGATAGTCATGTTAAAAACCTTTAAAAAGGGGGTTGATCCCATAAAGATACACCTATGAAATTTAGTGCATTATATTGTAGACATATCAAACTACAAAATATGTTTGCACATAAGAAATATCTCAAATAGTTATTATCATATGGACAATTTTACGTGGAGTCCCCATGCCTTCCAATGGTAAAAAAATTGTCACATGTGCGAATACAAATGGGACAAATAGTTGGATATGATACTGCTTCTCTGGTTTTAGATAGCTTGATTGTGTGAAATTTAGATATATACGTAGATAAGTATATCTTGAGCTAACTTTAACATTTCACATACATGGACATTTGTAATGATATAGCTCCATTGTTTGAAGTTCAGAATGTACACGAAAAAAGGTGTCAAGACTGGTTGACCTAGTGTGAGGATTCTGTGATGAGACAGGGCTGTCTTCATATGGCTTAAATACTGTCCCAATATATGTAGAGTCCGACTAGGTAGTTTCTGTATAAATAAAACGGTCAATCAAACTTCACCCCCCCCCCCCCTTCAGACAAAAACAATAAAAAAAACTTATTTTATCTTGCAATGCAATTGGCACGCGACCCACTTTTCAGTTCATTCTATACAAAGACAACAAACTGATTTCAATTTCGATTAAGGAGTAACAGTCACGTGACTAATCAAGACTTGACCACAAAAAATGATAACCAGTCAAGATGGCCGTTAAAACAATCAGTATCATGAAGACGCTTTACAAATGAATCCATCTCTAAGACACTGACTAGAAAATTGCATTTGATATGACACGCGAAAACTAATGTTGATTGCTAGTGTCATGTTATAATTGGTTAATCAGACACAACGTGCATATACATATATTTCATATAATTTACTATGTGGACAAATAAAGCGGAAGAAATGAGCTCATATGATACATATAATGTACATATGATGTACATATCAATTTTAACACATCGTTTGCGTTACAACTTTTCTGAAATAACGTGGAATTTTGTCAAAGTGACACACGATATACGTCTCTCGCCTGTTTTCATCATGTCACCAAAGGTATTTTCCTCCAGAAAAAATATCATTTATGTCAAATGTTTAACTATAGCTGGTATTTTTCTGCTTATATCTTGTATGTACATACACTACATTTCCATTAAAACATGTTTTGATTTATATAACTGCCTGAGTTTGTGATTAATAGTTTGCACTTAATGTGGGATTCGAACCCATACTGTACGGGACCACATCGCCCAGCAATGCAAAGTACGAAACTAAATGCTAGTAGACCACCAAACAGCAGCATAGGGGGGGGTCCCTGAATGATGCTATTTCGTGATAATAATATACAATGCAACTATGTACAATATATCGCTGGCTTAGAATTAGAAGGCCGTATCGGAACTGGTTTAAAAAGCTTGTTTTTTCATAAGTAAAGAGTAGTTTTCAGACAGTTTTTTCTTGTTTTCTCAAAATATCGAGTTTGTACTTCTAATTCTAAGCCAGCGATATATGAATGTGATACGGATGAATAAATAAATCGATTGATCAGGCCTAATATGGCGTCTTCCAATTACTAAGTAAAGTTACTAAGTTAGTCCTATTTACACCCAGTGTGACAAAGGGCATCCACCACCCTCCGTCATCTAGGTATGTCTGTGCAGCTGCCCTTTGCTTCATTCTAGGACATGGAGATGGCTACGGTTTTCTAGCACCAATGTAAAACGAAGACGCCTGACTTGTTCACAGAACGCAACACTAAATATAAGACAGGTTTATTTTTGGTGCATAGCTATGCCAATGTTTTACGAATAACCAAAAATAATGTGTTTAAGACCCAGAACTCGGCATTATCTTTAATGTTGCGACTGTTTCAGAAAACGGTTTGCTTAACGAAACTGTCTACTTTATTAGCTCCTGCACCAGCAACAATACTGTTTTGTCATAATTGCACCACATAGAACATGCTCTTATTCTGCGCAACCATTTTCTCATTGTGATTTATAATGGCAAGAGCATAAAACTAGGCTGGAATTCACAAAGCACCTTTGGTAAAAACTTAAGTATTTTGACTTAAATTTAAAACTTCAGCAGCTCATATGTCTCACAATTTGAAGAATAGTCCATGTTTTCTTAGTGATTATAGTAGCTGTTTACACAAATAAATGCTTCAAAACTATGTTAAATATTATTCATCATGATTTTCTTGCTTAGCCGATACACTTGAGACCATTTTAAGATTTTAAGAAATATCTAAGTTTACTGCTAAGATGCTTTGTGAATACCATCCCTGGTCGTGTTTTGCAGGAAAGCTGGTTATGCCAACTGGCCGCTAATTATTGAAAAGTGAAGTAATGCGGATGAAACCATATATTCTCGTAAAAAAGTTGTTTCTCGCAATGAGTTATCGGATGGTGTTTTAGTGATAACCAGGTGGCTTATATAATACTAGCAAATATTTTGAACATTTAATATATCTGAATAAAAACACTTAAGTGTCAGATTTCTAAACCCCTTAATTATATTTCGAAGTCTGCATGACGTGACGAAATGTTATTCGATACATTGCGAGCAAAATGTAAATCAAAGTGCATTTTATTTTTAAACAAAGTGCGCTTTTGAAATGGGCGGATTCTTTGAAAGATAAAAAATGAAAATGTGTTTATTTGTCTTTCTTTTTAACATTTACGATTATTAGCCATGAAATCATACAGAATATAATCTCTAAACCTGCCAGATTCTGCCTTCTCAGAATTCTGATACAAGATAACGCATTTCGCGAGAACTCGCGAGATAAGTAACATCACGATTCGCACCTTCGTTTACTCGTACACGTGTTTCAATTTGTTTACTTACATCGATTTTGGAAGCTAAAATACTTATATCAAGACATTCGACAGCTGAACTTTGATAAATGGCGTGTTTTCATTGCCAGAATGACCTCGTTTAGCGAATAGTTATTTGTTGTACTTTTTAAATTATACTAATTTGTGGAGATTCCGAGCAATCATACTGCTATAGAATCTAGGGTCTATATTCCAGCTACTTGTGGAAGGCATCAATTGCCAAGGAAAATTGTGATGGACCTGATTTAGCCAATTAAATTCAAACATCTGTTGTTTGAATGGGTTGTTGAACTTTACTATTATCACAAGGCCAATCACAATATTAAGCCTATATACGTGCTTACAAGTCTGTATAACAAATCATACGTTATCGTTAATTACTAGAAGTACAACAGCACGGACCCCTACTGGAACTCGAACCTTCCGCTTTCAAGACGCATATCTTAGCCCCTCAGTCTCGGAAGGCTGTTCTGTCAGTTATTATAAAGCACTGTGTTATAATATTAGGAATCAGAGATCACAAGCAAGCTGTACTTAACCTTATGTTCACATACCTTAAAAGATATATGTACAACTGTAAAGTTCAGGAAATCAATCCGACCCTAAATCGAGCAAAACATTATGTCAATTATCAATATAAGGTACAAAAAGGGGTTGCGGTTAAATTAAATAGTTTGGACTCTTTTAATGCAACTTGGAATATGTACATGTACTTAAATTTTTTCCAATAATTCAAGAAATCAAAAAAAATATTTCAAATGCACTGCACATGTACATGAGTGAAGATTAATTTAAAGTAAAAAAAAAAATAAAAAAAAATTATAAAGCACTGTGTGTAGTTGAGACTGACAACCACGAAAACAGGGATCATGGTCTACCGATATCGATATTGAGCTAAAGACAATCTTAGGACCACTTCTTTGAAACGGTCTTATGTAGAAAACTTATGTCAATCATAAGTTTGTCATAAGTTTTTAGACTTAGGATTCTTTAAGAAACAGTTCCTATCTTCTAAGAGTGATTAGTTCTGTATACTGATTTATATTTCTAAAGGTCGACAGGGAAACAATTTTAATCACTCTCGACACCTCATTCCTGACGGTATCCATTGACACGGATATGAGAGAGAAGTCATATTACCATGCTATGCTGAAGGGAACTGCTTCGTAAGGGAAGCGTTGCTACACCATTTGTATTTCGTCTTTGGCATGCCGCGACCACGGATCAAACCCGCGACACCCTCACTGGAAGCGACCACTCAATCACTAGGCTATCGAGGGTAGGTAGCATCCCTTTTATAGCAATTATACCTCCCACAACAAGTCGATAGCTTAGATAAAAGTTCATTTAAATTGAAAATTCAACAACAACAAAATTCCTTTTCTAAAATGTTCTGTTCCATGTTATTCCGAACTACAAAATTTTTATTAATGCACGTACTTATTCAGCGTTCATGTCAACGAGTATCACACGTTTTGCAAGAAACCATTAATTTTATTACCAAAAAAAAACAAGTACAGTCGTAAGTAACAGATATTTCGTTTTCAAAACAATGTAAAAATGCCAATTAAAATATACATTAAGCTTAATTAAATACTGATTGGCGCTTAAGGTGTTGGTAAATAACTTATAGTTGATTAGATAAATAAGCTATGTGTTATGTTTAACAGTTCAAGACAGATGATTCCACAAGAAAACGAAATAAATTCAAGAGTTATAATTACACACCCTCGTGAAAACAGATCTTTTTATTTAAAACACGTTCGAACACTTCAATATATTATAGGGAATTGAATTATTTTGAAGTTGGTTCCATTAAAAACTATTTACTTCACATTTTACGTTCATTATTCATTTCTTAATTATATATATGTTGTCCGTACGCTACACACATTTAAACGAACCGTACGTACAAATATTATTGGATTGAATTATTTTCGACTACTGGATTGTCCTATAAGGGCAATGGGGGCATACAGGGTTCGTGTGAGGGTGTATCTGAAACCCCATTTGAAGATACAAAAATGGTGTACCCAATACAGTAAAGGCAAGCTTAGCAGATTTCCAAAAACGCACTTTTCTTCATGAGCCCGTGTGGCGATCCACGTACTCGCTATTCCTGGACCATGCGGTTCCCGCATGGGTCTCATGCGAACTGATTGACTTCGAAATCTCTACAAGCTCGTGAAGTACCTCAATCGCACATTGGTCAGAAATAATAAGCAGCCGGACTGGATCACTGAGTCATAATTCCAGCTACCACGTATTTGATTAGGGTGTATACTGAAAGACGCTGGGTGAAGGCGCTTTTAGTATTACTGTTCAGTTATACAGAACTACAGCACGAACATGTCGGAGTTTTGTTTCTCTATCTGTTCAATTAATAAAAATGATTGAGAATAATTACAGCGTACCCTAGCACACTTTCAAATTTCGTAAATATGCATACCTTCATATATTAGTACAATGTAATGCATGTTGAACTAAATTGCGGTTATTGACACAATCAAACAATTTATTGTATATCGTGAATTCAACTTCAAGGTTACAGGTATTGCAAGCTATGTTTGTTGGCCATCTACATTTGCACATCAGTTGAGATAAGAAGGTCATTAATACAAGGGACTTTGGCTTTTTAAGGGCCACTCTCCATATGTTGGAAACTGTTAATTCAGTATGTATCTCTCTGAACAACGCAAAATCATTGGAAGCGTTCATGCGTTTTACCCATTCCGATCGTTTGTATTCTAGCACAGCCCGTTTGCATAATTCATTCCAGGTCTTCTTATTAGGATATGAATTGGAACGATGTGTTAATACTTTAATCGCAAAGATGTATGCTCGGCCCTTTGTGACACAAAATGGATATTACACGTGCCCCACGGATTCAGGGAGTTTGATACTGCCCGTGTTGACTGTTTTATTATTTTACTGAGGCAAATACAGACTTGGGATTACGTCGACAATGTATATGACGTAGCTCGTGCTATTTTGTCTCATTACGTTTGAAAGCTTAATCAATTTGAAATTTGAAATGACATCACAAATATTCACAACGCAATGCACATCATTACAAAATCAGCCGCTAGGTTGTGGTGTGCGCTTTTGTAGCGGAATGTTAATAAAGTTATTACAAAATGTGCATACTTCATAATTATAATTATCTATATTTGATGTTACATTTTAACTATAATCACATTTCTAATTATCAGTTGCAACAAAATATACACTTCTAATCATTGCTTCTTTATTCTCCGTGCGTGGGTATTAAATTTACCTTCGAAGAGTCAATAAAAATTAGACAACGATCGTTAACTACCGATTCCGTTTACCGAAAATACTAAATATTTTGCCGGAAGACACGCTATCAAACTTGGAAAGAAATATTTCATAGAAATCAGAAATGGCCAATTTAAACTTTAGAGTAACGGTTTCGTACATTTTGTAAAACAGATTTTGACACGCAAATACGCAGGTTAATGGTATGGTATTGAGTGTTTTAATTACTTCTACCAGTCAAAACATACTTATTTTATTAAAAGCACGCTGAAACACTTCACATTATGGGTAGAACCCAATAAGTGTTTCTGTTTTATTTGAATGTCTATCGTTTTTAAAACTCGTTAGATTTTAGTACTCACCGCCAGATTCTACGATTTAAAGTTAAGTATTTTCTCGTGTTTTATGTATTTCCGATGGTATTAACATCAGTGAAACGGGTGAAATGAGCGAAATGGGTAAAAACGTACGAAAGTATACGTTTCAGTTTTTTATTCGTTTATAATATGTTCATCTTTTAACTAAAATGAAATTGAAAATAAGAGATGGCTCTTAATTTAACAGTTGCATCATTGGTGATAAAATACATGGGTAAAATTAATGCGCGCATTTTTTATATATTTTTGAAAATTGTAAAACTCATTCATAATCGCTTTGCATTTCAACGTTTTTGTTTTGTACAATTTCTCAATGACATAACGGTACTTGGTTGAAGTGGTTTGTAAAATTGTGGAATTGAAGTTTGAATGTAAAATTATTGCACATGTTATACGTTCAACTTGTAAACAAATGAACTTTATGTATCGGGCAAAAAGATGGATTCTGAACAATTTTTGCGCCATCGATTTGCTATCAAAATGTCAAAATGTTCAATTTTCCAAATCAATGTTTCATTTTAAAACAAATAAAATTTTCGTAAAATAATTGAATGGGCTAGTACGATTTACCAAAAATATCCCAATACACTACACCGGTATATCTTATGTTCCTCGATATACTATTTCACGATATACCGTGCAGTTATCACGATATACTTAGTATATTGCAACAATCATAACAAAGACCAACTTTTTACTGTCCCGATATGCTACAGTTACACCGATAATCTGACAGTTATCCTGCTCCTACTTCCAACATTTTGTCATAAACTTTTCCAAATATATTACAGTTATCCCGATTTGCTAAAATTATCCCGAGAAGTTTTGGTTATCATTTAACCGGATATACGTATCATTATTATCAGTATAAATTGCAATAATTGCGACATAAAATAACTATCCCGATATACTAAAATTATCCCGATATGCTACAATTATTCCGATGTATTACAATTATCCCGATATACTTCAATCATTCCGATATACTACATTTATCCCGATATATTTCCATGATTCCGATATACTACACGGATTCCGATATTCTTCAATTATTCCGATTTATATGCTACAATTATTCCGATATACTACAATTATTCCGATTTATATGCTACAATTATCCAGATATGCTACAATTATTCCGATGTATTACAATTCTCCCGATATACTTCAATGATTCCGACATACAACACTGATTTACCCCGATGTACTTCAATTATCCCGATAATTATACTAAAATTATCCCGATATATACTTCGATTATCCCGATATACTGCAATTACCCCGATATACTAATTTATTATCTCGATATACTAAAAATTATCCCGATAAACTAAAATTATCCCGATATACATGTATAACAATAGTCCCGATATTTGACAAGGCTTAATCGGTTATACGGTTGCAGTATATTGATTATATTGGCGGTGCGATTTAGGATAACTTTGATAACCCTGGTATATTGCGGTTATTACCAACATCTGTCGCACAGTGTTCTTACCAAGGACATACAAAGCTTTACTGATTTCATATTGCGCTTCATTTGTTTACATTTAACAGTAATAATAAAATCAAAATGATAATTTATTGAGTGCGAAAAGCATTAAATTGATCAATCCGAATACTGGTCTACTTACATTCATGTGCGCATTTGTAAGCGCATGCGCACTAACGATACTAACTAAAGTAATAACGAATGGATTTATGGAACACGGAAACAGGAAAAGGTTAATTACAGTTGACCATATGAAAACGACTATCATCACTTTACCGTAGAATAATATTTTCTTCTGTGTCGATGACCGACAGAATTAGCGTAATTATTTACTCAGAACTCTGTAAGATGTCTGACACGTGCGATTGAATATTTCAACATTTCGTTAATTGTGCTTTATATGTTTAACATGTGTTTGTAATGACTTCCATATTGAACTTATATTTGAATAAAAGACTAGATTATTTCAATATGCAAAAAAATGCTAATACCATCCGAGAGAACGATTGATTGCCTTATGTTCAGTTGCTCTCAGAAATCTTCTAACGTCAGTACAATCAAGGAATGCTCCCTATCCCTCCTTTTCAGCCCGACATCAACCCGGATCAAGGAAAGGAGTTCACAGGGTCAAAGCTTTTTTCATTCAGTTTAAATATACATACTTATTCTAAAATACCATGCATGATTATATACTAATTTTTAAAGGTTAAGTATGAAAGACACGATATCTTACTGAATTCTTCCAATTGTATATTTTGTTATTTATTGATCACCCCTCGTATTATCAGCGTAAGGCTTATAAACAAATGAAAACATAAGTGCATTATTTCGAAAAGCTTTGAATTTAAATACGAAAACCATAAATTTGATTTATTTTCTTAGTCTGACACTGGGTATGATCTATTTTTGAACGGAAATCTATAAATTGTATCGCACGTAAGCGTGGAGGTGTTAAAACTGTATGCCACTTTCGCGTAAACGTTAATACGTTTTTGAAATTTAAAACACAGCTTTCCATCAAAGAATATAACTATAATTTACTTATGTTTAAATGCTAAATGCAAAATTAAACGTGTCAGCAATGGTCATTTGCATTCATTGCCTCATTGTGTCAATTTAAGCCCCTAAATTGTCAGTTTTTATTACAGAATTATTGCCCAATTAAGTTGAAGGGCCCGAATAAATGACCGTAAATACGAAAAACAAAACCCTATTAAGCCGCTCGTCAATACAAGAATAACTAGATGCCAGTCTGGCGAGAACAGATATATCATGGCAAATCGGACAAGAATCGCTCAACGCCTCATCAGTAGCATTAACTGCTCGGAAAATTCGAAAAACAAACAAACAGTTAAGCCCTGCTCAAGAAAATCTGTGAGAATGAGGAGTCATAAGAGCGTACAAATGATATCATTACTGCGTTGATGAGTTTATATAGTAGCGCTAAGCCTCATTCAAGTCTCGTTCTTCAGTGTTAGGGCGATTTTTCCGACAACATAATTACACGGTTGTGAACAATTGTCATTAGATTTCGCTATCTCCGACAACGCACACATTTTAAACTTCGATTTTTTTCATAACTTGAAGACAATACAGAATTGGATGTCATTTCTAATTCGATCTATTACGATAACATGAGTTTCTCTTTCTTTTCCCCCGCCCCTACTTCAATAAATGAATGTTTGATTACAAAGGAAATGTGAATGTTTTTGATAAGTGTTTATTCCGAATAGCAGTAGAATCTAAAAATCGTCGCCATTTTTGGTGCAGAATGGTTTTATGGGAAATACTCACGTGACTCTTTGTCAGTTTAACAGTTGCAAACGGTCGAGTTTGATTCATCTCCGACAAAAATACGAGAAATGTGAAGGAGGCAAAGTAATTTGTCTAGTTCAAAAATGGTTGGAACTGCCGTTATAAAATGATCTTCGCGTCACAGTTCATTGCAAATGTTGTGTATTTCGTCTGTTAGTTGTATCGTATTCGGCCCCGTACCGATGTTGACCTGTGGAAGTCATCATGTTTGAGGTTGTAGGATATACCACAAGGAAATCCCAACACAAACCCATGCGGGGCGCAACAATTTAACAGACACGTTTGATTGTAATTATACATCTTAAAACACGTGTTCAATATCAAAACTCTGCACGTGGGCCATGGTTTGATCACCGGAAATGTAGAAAACTAGAAAATCTTTTTTTTTCATATTTTCGGAAGTGAAATATTTTGTCAAGTGTGAATGAAACCTCTTGAAGCTTTCTAAGGTACTTATGTTGCATCACAAGATATAGAATGTCATTACCTGACGTGTACCAGCAATCCACCTGTTCGTCTGCAACTGGGATTTCCGCCATTTTTTTACTGCGAGCGCTGCTTGATTCATTTGCATTCTAAGTACCTACACTCGGCTTAACCGGTTAACGAGGCAACAATTAGAAAGTCGGAAACTTCTTGTTTTAACTTTCTTTTTCCCCGTTATCCGCCATTAATTCTTTTTTTTACTAAATTGCAAGGGACTATACAGGAAATTGAAAATTACATTGTTCCGTTCATGGTGAATCTGTACTGTATGCATATAATAAAATCATGCATTGCATAAGACGTTTTTATACTTAAGGACAAAAGATTTGCACGGTTTGCAAGAAAAGACAAATAGTCCACAACCGCAATGTATAATCATAAAAAAATATATATCACTTGTATTGGACTTGAATATCTATGGCAACGTATTGTGCGGATTTAATATACATTATGAAACAGTAATATCCAATTTATTTATCATTAATTTAAAAAGTAAAGCAATGAATTCGTGTCATACGCGCAGCACAACATTGAAGTCTTGGACATACTACTTCACAGCGACGTCGCCAAATGTTTTTAATGGTACAGAACAATAATTCAATCACGCGTGTTCCTGACCGTATGTGTGTAACTTTAAAACGTCTTCATAAAAAGGATCACGCTGTAAACCCCACCGAGAGGTGTCTGTTGCACCACGTCTGGTGAGTTGTTCTCGGACACCAATTAACCTGAGCTGTGGTGATCCGAACTTTCAAATTATTCATGATACGCTCTCGGCCTGAATACTTCATTGCAAATAAGTTCCGGATATTTTATTGGAAACCAAGCAACTAAAAGGGATATTTGTTTGGGAACCATTAGGAATACATGATATAATCAAGGTTAGACATGAAAACTAAAATTACAAGTAAATACGTTTGTATCAATTTTAGGGTGGGTGCATGATATTACGTTTTGCATACTTTAAAAGGCATTCCTACTTTGCTAAAACCTATACATTTTTCATACAGATATTTAGATACATTTTCATTCAAATGATACTAATACTACCGCAACGGAAGTTTAAGACAGTGCGATCACAAAAGGACTAAATCTAAACGAGCGACAGAGTATACCTTTAAAATGCTGAATGACTTAGGGGAATCGAACAGAGAGCGTATCATGACCGTGCGACCATATACACGCATCGTGTAGTTTGTTCATCTCTAACAAAAATAAAAGCGTAGAGCAATTCCACCGAGACAAAGACAAGCTCCACGACAACTCTTTATCTAAGAGGGAAGAAGGGTTGTAGGGAAACAAACGAAGAGCAAGTCCAGCATAACAGAAAGCTCCAAAACGCTTGACAATAAATGAACTGCCTCCGTCAAAATCGACACTATATTATTCGACTGTAAAGTGACTAAATAAATATTTCATCTTGCCTTACCTTCCATTGCAATACATTGTCTTTCATTGTCTTGCAAATGTGTATTGCCTTGCCGTGTTGTGCTGCGCTGTGACATTCCATTGCCTTGCCTTAGCTTCCATTGGCTTGCCTTGCGGGGCCAAAAGTTATTTGGAGCTAGGAGTTATTTATTCGTATTTGCTGGTTGTCCGCTTACTATTTCGTCCCCACGATTCGCATCCTACCTGGTTCGTTCATGAGTTTATGTACAGCTGTGGAGTTATGGATGTAGAGTTTTGTCCCCTGAGGTCATTTAACGTAGTTGTAAGTCCCCTGCCGGTTTTTGACCGGAGGGGACTATTGGTTTGCCATCAGTCCGTCAGTTTTGGTTCAATTGTGGTTGCTATGGCAACAGACACATTGAATATGGCTTCAAACCGGTAGGGGACTTCTGTATTGCTTGCAATTCTTAATGACTTGTTCATTACGTCATATCTCGATTTGTTCAATTACGTCATTTTACTAATTGAAAGTAGGTCATACGACTATACGGGCCTTTCAACGTTTTAATACTGTTATTTAACTTTTGAGACTAAAGGCTGCTATAACTATGTAGTTCAGCAGTTTTACTGTTGTAACTAGGTCATTCAGCGTAGGCATTCCGCCTTTTGTTTGCTGAATCTTTTCTACTGGATCATTCAGCTAGTTAGAATTTATTATACTTTTCGACAGCTTGGACTTGGGCGGATCTGCGCTTGTTTAGTTCGGCATTGTGCTTTGTGTGTTTTTAATGTTTTCTGTGCTCGGCTGGTTAAGTTGAGTGCTGCCTTCCCTGTCTGACTTAATATAATCTTTTTGCCTTACTATCCATTGCCTTCCATTGACTTGTCTTGCCTTACCTTCCATTGCCTTGCATTGTCTTACCTTCCATTACCTTCCATTGTGTAACCTTGCCTGCCATTGCCTTGCCTTGGCATCCATTGTATTCCATTGTCTTTCCTTACCTTCCATTGCAATACATTGTCTTTCATTGTCTTGCAAATGTGTATTGCCTTGCCGTGTTGCGCTGTGACAATTCATTGCCTTGCCTTAGCTTCCATTGTCTTGCCTTGCCTTACTATCCATTGCCTTCCATTGACTTGTCTTGCCTTACCTTCCATTGTCTTGCCTTGCCTAACCACAAATTGCCTTCCATTGTATTCATTGCATTGCCTTACCTTCCATTGCATTTCATTGTCTTGTTTTACCTTACCCCAAATTGCCTTACATTGTCTTGCCTTGCCTTATTTTCCATTGTCTTGCCTTGCCTTACCTCACATTGCCTTCCATTGTCTTGCCTTGCCTTCCATTGCCTTCCATTGTATAGCCTTGCCTTACCTCCCATTGCCTTCCATTGTCTTGCCTTGCCTTATCTTTCATTGCCTTACCTTGCCTTAGCATCCATTGTCTTTCATTGTCTTGCCTTACCTTACATTGCCTTCAATTGCCTTGCCTAGCCTTTATAACATCAATTGCCTTCCATGGTTTTGCCTTACCTTACATCTCATTGCCTTGCCTTAACATCCATTGCCTTCCATTGCCATACTTTACATTACCTTCCATTGTCTTGCCTTTCATTGTCTTGCCTTCCATTGCCTTGCCTTCCATTGTATTGCCTTCCATTGCCTTGCCTTCCATTGCTTTGCCTTCCATTGCCTTGCATTCCTTTGCCTTCCATTGCCTTGCCTTCTATTAACTTGCCTTCCATTGCCTTGCCTTCCATTCACTTGCTTTCCATTGCCTTGTACTGGATTGTATTGTCTGGTCTCACACTACATTGCCTTGCCTTCCATTACATTGCCTTTCCTTGCCTTACCTTACATTATCTTCCATTACATTGTCTTGTCTTTCATTGCCTCGTAAATGTGTATTGCCTTGTCTTGTTGTGCTGCGCTGTGATAACATGTTAAATGAATAAGTCAGAGAGGTAGAGTATTGACAAGACTTTAAATGAACAATATCTGGAAAGTTGATGTATATTGTCAGGAATGTCTTCAATATTTATCTAGATCCAATTTCCGTGTAACAATTGCACTCGTGCATTTGTTTTAATCTCCAACAGATCGATTTTCCCCAGACTACAATTTACTTTAGCAGATAAACAACGAATGTTAAATTCGGGAAATGAGAGTTTTGAAATATAATATACGACTCGCATGCATGGAGACTATGTATGTCGACCCTCCTTTGCTCGAAATGTTTGAAACCGCAGAAAATTGTTCTAAAACTTTTCGGGACTTTTACAAAAACTCTACTAGTTTATGGAGCCAATTCCACATATCTGGAAATATATACGAGGGGTGTCCCGGAACTACGGAGACTTTTGTCAGGCCATTTTCATTCAAATATCGCTGGCTAAGAATTAGAAGGTCGTAAGCACTACTTGCGACCTTATAAGACTCATGCATATTTGAAATCTGCAACTCAAGGCGCTTCTTATGAGCTTATTTTCATGAAAATCGGAAGTTGTCATGTTGGCCAAATTGAAGTTAAAACAGATTGTTTTTCCATAAGTAAAGATTAGTTTTCAGGCAGCTTTTTCTTGTTTCTCAAAATATTGATTTTGTACTTACGACCTTCAAATTATAAGCCAGCGAAATGTACATAAATCAAACTTGCACTATCATAACACGTTAACAGTCTAGTATTTTAAGTATAAACTTGTAAAAGTTTAACAGCGGTTCTTTTCAAAAATGGATGTAGGTTATATATATATTTATTCTAGTTAAATTTTTTGTATGTTTGCGTGCGTGATTCTGTTACGAATCTATGATTAAAGTTGAAAGTTAATTGTAAGCGTTGAATTGCGTTCTGTTCAGAAACTCGACAATGTAATTCCATCATTCGTGTAACAGTTGCATGCAAGCGGTCTGGAGATTCGATGATAGATGTCTGTATATTTAACTGTTTCACAGTTCTGCTAGCTTAGATTAATGAGTACGCCACATTTACGAAAGCATGCAAATATTCCCAGCGGAATTTTGAATACCTTATCGCAGTAACGCAACTCGTCATGGTGAATTTACTTAGGAAAACTTTTCTGCCCTTTTTGACAGCAGCTTTCGAGATCTGCACATTACAAGTAAATTTGCGCCGTAACAAGCTATGACTAAATAAATATAACTAAAATTACTTGCAATAATATTGTGATGATCCGTGAAATTATGCATAAGGTTTTCGAGGAAGGTTTCGAGTAAATAGAGTTCTCTATATATATTTGCATTAGATTGCTCGTGGTTAGTTATCGTGTTCGGTTATTTAGCTGGTAAAAGTGTACTTTTTTCACACGAGAAAAGAAATTTTCATAACTTAATTTTCGCTAAATTTCAAATTAAAACTCAAAATTTCTAAGCATTTATGACAGTTAATTAAAATTTGTTTATTTTGTCCCTAATTGACTCCTATAGCATTTTCAGTACACTGGGAATACGATGCCTTCACTGCATGAGAATAAAGTCTTGACACACTGTGATAGATATGTGGACTGTATAGACATGTGAACTCTAGACTGAAGTACTGCCACCTTATAATATGCAGTTTCCCTCGAAACCGGAGGTCATTGGCCAATTCCGAACGGCTACGCACTGCGACTGTCTCAGTCGACAATAAAGAATAGACACACTTAATAAACTTAGGACTTTCTTGACACTTCCAGTATATCCACAGGTAACTGTATCTCCACAGGTAACTGTATCATAAATAAAGAGTAAACAAACACAATTTTTTTTTTTAATTTATACACCGAGTGGCTTTGAAAACGCAACACTTACACTTGCATAGCTTATATGTATGCATGTATGTTTTAACCCATAACTTAGCCAGTATGCATTAAATTTTGCTGAAATGTTCAGCATCTTTAGCTAAGATATATGGCATTACCAATCCATTTCATTCCATGACAATCTGATAAGACCCTTTACAGCCACAATAAAACAATTATGTCATAAACAAAAGCCAATTGTATGCCCTGTGTCCTTCTGCGTTTTTCAGATTGTTAATGCCGATGTGTACCTATTCTTCGTATAAAGTTCGGGAACTGATGCCCGTGCGTCTCATGGAGACAGAAATAAAGTAAAACACAGATAAATATACAGATCAATTTATATTCAGAAAAAATAAATTTTATTCACTCTATCTCTATCCAGAATTACTTCCCCTTGACTGTAAAATTCGTAGTATATGTTTCGGTAAATCTGAAACATTGCTATCAAGCGTTTTTGAAACTAAACGACGACTATGTTGCGGAGTGGTAAATCGTCTGATTTTGTGTTTTTCGAATTCGTCGATTGATTGACTATTCCAATTGACCTTACATAAAATAATAATTGCATCGTACATTTTTGTATAATCAATTCCTCTTACGTGTTTCGTTTTATCCATTTCATGGTTCAATGCACCATTGTAGCGGATTTAGATGGACAGTCCATCGAGTTACAATCCATTGGTAGCCAATAACACGCACACAAAATTTCGTTGAGAAATATTAATAAATAAAAAAGTTATCTTGAATTTCATTAGTGTTGCGTTTTCAAAGCCGCCCAGTGTAATTTCAAGATAACATGAATTTTATAAAAAAAAGTTTTACTCTTTATCGATGATACAGTAATTGTTACCTGTGGGTATATCAAGCATCAATATCATTATTGATAATGTTGCTGTTATGACCATCATGTTATCATACAAAAATTATTGTGATATCGTAATTGTTCGATAGGTCAAAATTATTTTATTCTGAAATAGGATAAATTTTGTGATTTTTAAACTTGAGAAACAACTAGTTTCTGGGTTTAATTGTCGTTATTTAAGTTCACTAACATTTATTTTCGCGAACTTATTGAAGTCGAACACCTATTCAAGATCTACATCACAAGATGTATCTAATAAACATAATTATAGGCATGCAAATCGGATGAGGTCATGTCGACCAAATTGAAGTCAGAAAAACTTTTTTTCCGCAATGCAAAGAATATTTTCAGACATTTTTTTTTTATTTTCTCAAAATAGTATTTTTGCACGCACAATGTACACAGCGGTATTCTTCTGAGACGATATGTGTTGTTAAAGACTTGTGCTTGCTTAATTCAGGTGGCCACTAGCACGAGTAGGTCTGTATGCACTTCTCAGAAAATGATGAGAACGTGTCCACGTGAAGCATTCAACTCTTTTCGCACTGTGTGAGAGAAAAATACGGCAATTGGTTATCCTTTGTCGTTGATAACAGCCGACTATTTTTTTCTAATTTAACAAGAAAAAAGTAATCGCCGCCAACAAGAAAACAAAAGTATCAAGAAAGTAAATCAATGAGGGAACAAAATTAATGAGTTTGTACTTCTTTGAGATTAATTTTTCTCGGAGCCCATGACAGATATTTTAATCAACAGAATTCAATAGTATTCTTATCTCTCCTATTCTGACTGAAAAATAAATTCTGTGTGTTTTATCATTTTTTATATCCATCATTTAGCAGTTGTTGGTCTTTTAACTTTGATAAAGATTAAACGAATTTGGTGTCATGTTAAGTGTTTTCGACACTATCTTTTTTCTAACGTTAGAAAATGGTTCATTTTACAAGTTCTGAAATCTCGTCAATATGGACGCTTGTTAAGTGATATATGTCTCCGACAGGGGGCGTTGAAATACGCGATGCACCCTGGGAAGGGAAAAGTCGTAAACTAGTAAATCATTCATAATCATAGTAAAATGCCGAAACTTGAAAGAAGTACAGACAGCGTATAATGTGATATGATGTTGGAGGAAAGATTATTTATACCTTGGTATAGTTTTTATCTTTTTTGTTCACATTGTAGAATTTTAAAAAATGTTTAGCCAACACGTCAACAAGCTTGTAGCGAGTGTTACTATTTACGCGCACATAAATTTATTTTAAACATTAAATGTTTCAACTGAAAGAAAATGCGCATGACATTTTCTCAGTACCTAATAGTTTAGCTACCAAACCTACGAAGTAATCGATATCGCTAACTGTAAAAGCAGAAAAAATAACGAAATAATAGTTCTGAACTAGTTCGCGAGGTGGAATGTTCGCGATTTTTTAAAATTCAGAAATGATTACTTTCTGTTGTTTCTTAGCGCCATTGTTTAAGTTCACGAATATAAATTTTACCAAATTCGCGAATAAAGCGAAACTTAATTCCTCGCGAAAATTTCTGATTTACAGTATGCAAAGAAATATGGTAGCGTCATTTGGTATCCAGGGGTACTGTTTTATCAAAGGACTTACGGAAAACGTAAACTTACAATCAAATTTAAATTCTTTGTAATTTGTTAACAATTAAAAAGTGTGGTAAATGTAGCTGCAATACTAATAAAGATTCAGTTAATTAACTCCTACAAACCATATCCATCACCAATTTGCTGTTGTTAAAAAAGTATAAAGAATTTAAATTTGTGCGTAACTTTAAGAATTTCGTAAGTGCTTTGATAAAACAGTACCCTGGTCGGTTTGGAAAACTATTCCACAGTAATCTCCCTTATAACGCTCTTTCCACGAGAGACACTCATTTTGTCAAGAAGGTTACTGTGCTGGCGTTTACACACGAGTACGCCAATAGTTGACTCGTCCATAATTTATTCGAATGTTTGAAAGTGTGCTGTCCTAACTATTATCATACTTAACACAATGTTCAAAAATGCCAATTCACGGTACTGTTTTATCAAAGCACTTACGAAAATCTTAAAGTTACGTTCATATTTTAATTCTTGATCATTCTTTAGCAACTGCAAACTTGTGACCGATATGGTGTGTAGTAGTTTATTAAATAAATCATTATTAGTACTGTTGCTGCATGTACCACTTTTTAATATTGTAAACAAATTATAAATACTTTCAATTTGATCGTAAGTTTATGACTTCCGTAAGTGCTTTGATAAAACAGTGCCCTGGTCAGTAGGTGGTATTGGTTCGATTATCTCTGAAGAAGTTGTAATGTGATTAATTTCTAGAATACATTTACACGGATACATGTACAATGTTTGTTTGTTTAGTGTCAGATTGTCGGCTGGTTACTGGTGAATGTTCTGGCAACGTTTCGAGGGTGATATAAGCACAGAACGACATAGCAACAGTCCGTTGTATGCATATATATACGTATTCCATATATCAGTGAGGACCTACCACGTGGTATCTTACGTAATATTTGGCTAAGAACACAAGTAGAAATATGTGAACAAAAAGTTATAAACAACCTTCAGAAGTTGAGTCGTAATAACTGTAAACATTTGCACAAAAATATTAAGTTGCATGGATAGCACATAATTATGCTTGGTTTGAGCTTCGAGGAGACCTCTTTAAACTTGGTTCGAGAATAAAATACTTACGGTTGTTTTAACTTTTTGTTGACAGTTTGTTACTTGCGTTCTTAGCCAAATATACGTAAAATACCACGTGGTATGTCCACACTGTATATTCCATACATTGTATGTAATATAACATGACAGACTGCTGACTAGATCTTCTCTCACGTGCTTGCCCTGACGATCTGATAGATATTCATAAAAGTGTCGTCTGGTGTCTCTTAAAATATGATAAAGAAAAAAAACGTTAACGTCTGAAAATAAGATAAAACATTTGTCGAAGAAATACATTTTCACCTTTTATTCCCTAAAGTCGCGACCAATTTACAAAATTCTATTACGTGTTTAACATTTCTGGCGATGTTGCCAAAGTGTCAAATCGTGTCTTCAGTAAATTAACATCAATTCTGTTCGTGTGGTACCGATCTATCCCTAGAGAGCCTAGAAATGATCCCTAGGGATTCAAGCAGACTGAACCATGATCGGGCTCTTCTGGTTGTTCCAAGTAACGTGTTAACACCTCATGAATATTTCGAACCTCATTAGCGAGTTCCCGAATCTTAAACTAATCTAAAGTGACTTCATACAGAAATGTGGCGAAGGTCAACCCCTCCGGGAACGCTTGTCTGTAGCGTAGTCATCCTGGATTCATATACATTATTTTTAAGAAGGAAATACTATGCACCAATGTGTCATCTTTTGAATACTGTCCGAGTGTATAACAGCCATGTACAGTCTGTCGGAATTTAAGAAAGGCAGACGAATGTTTATCCGCACCTCGAAACGGACGTCGATTGTCTTATAAAACTAGATATTAAGTAATTCTATGCGAATTCAGACGTTGTTTCGTATATGAGAAACACTATAATGTCTTATACAGAAGTAGAACATGTTTTATTTACCCGAGGTATATACTAGTAGCTGAAAATCAATGGACGATATCGCCCTAACGGACTAACGGAGCAAGACACATCTCTGTTACCACGTCCCATGATTATAAAGATTTATTCATGCTCAACTCATAAAGGCTTTGCTTATTATAGTGTGACCCCCTATTGAAAGGGCCAGCCGATTTTACTTATGAGACACCTATCTTTCTTGCGCACATTGCCTCCCGAATCCCTTATTGTCATTAGGCTTAAGGTAACAATTCTTTAACTAGCTGGCGGCTCACCAACCGATCGCATCAGTTCTAACCCAGCTTCCCCTGGGATTCGAACCTTCGATCTCCCGCTTCCAAGGCGGACACCTTTACCACTTGGCCACGGTCGCGGTATGAAACCTGAGTTCAACAATTAATATGAGACATTTTGCTGTTTAAAGCATTTAAAGAATGAGTACATAATTGAATTAAGCATGAACATAGTTATACAATCTTGGGGCCAGATGTCATTCAAAGGTCTCCATACAATATTTTTCTAGGATAAGGTTAAAGTTTAATCCGACTATGTGAACACGCGCCAAGGTTGGTGTTGTACATCATATATGACAAAGATTTCGGATTAATATTATATATGTACCGCTTAATTGGTAACGATAAGTCCATGTTACGCCAGTGAAGGCGAACAATCTAAGTAGAAAACCTTTTGTTTGTACAGATGGGTCCGCCTGTTATACAAATTCTCCCCAGCTGCCGATAAAGTTAACATCTTCCAAAGACATCATCGTTCCCAAATTCCTTCGTCTCTTTCAAGTTTTTTACCAATATTTACATAAATTTTAAGTATCTTAGGAGTAATAAAAACATTTGTTTTCCCCGAAATAACGAAAGATAACAGGTGAATATTTCCATTCCGATGTCGGCTGCTACTGATGAAGCGTACGCGTGCGAATAACGCGGACCAATTGTCGTTGTCATCACACGGTCCATTTCTCCCTGCAGCAATCGTTTGCACGAAACTTTCAAATAATTCATATTGAAATTATGCATCAATCATAATGGGCTATCATCTTCAACTGTTTAGTTTGAATCAAAGATGTAGCGTTTACACATTTTCCACACAAAAACCGCCCGTTAAATCCCAGGGCTCCGTTCGGTATATTGTAGCACGAGTCCCAATGGTGAATATAGCTGAGATTTCAGACGAGAAATACAAAATGTATTACATTATGACATGGCAATATGGAAATTCACGTTTTTGTCAGAAGTCATATCTCCATTTGTGGAAAGTGACGTTATGCATTGTTATGCGGGTTGACGCCTAGAGAACGGTGTCCGTCGACGTGTAGGATAAAAATAATGTTGAACAGTTTGTTATTATGTCGCCACAGTGCGGCTCTTGCAGTAATCAAAGCGCCAAACTTGATCATTTTTACGAAGAATTTGAGGGTTGAACATTTGACTTTGTCAGATGGTTTCTGTTAACTATTTTTTTATTTAAAAACTTAGATGTAGTGCTGGAAAAACGACCCATCTGTTTATAGGGCTCTTATAAATATTTTTATATCGCACACGCGAGGTTGTCTCCTCTTGGCGAGGGCGTAAATTTAAGTTAATCGCGTGACAAAATATAGGGCGGTTATTGGTCAAATGAAATCGTTTCAAGTTTACGTTGCTCTTATAAAGCTTCATGGCAGAGCACCCGCTTCGAGTACTGGAGCCTCAAGGTGCCGATCGAGTTCAATCCGTGGCCGTGTTAAATAAAACACAAAATAAAAATGGAACTAGTGATTCGCTTGCTAGATACTCCGCATCACGGGTAAAAAGGACAGCTGGCTTCTCCCCCATACCATCGATAACGCGTGTTCATATAAATAAGTGTATGGGATATGAAAGCTTGCTTTTTCCGTGCAAACGCATATCTGTGTGATGTAGGACACATTGTCTATGATTTTCTTATGTCACACGTGCGTTCCTGCTAGTAAAGGGGGACAAATCCTATTGCTATTTTTAAATCTTAGTATATTGGGTTTCCTACCTTAGAGCCTAAATAATAAATAATAAATCGCAAGTCCCTGGTTTGTCCACAGGTGGCTGTATTAGTGGTTTAACTCGTGAAAATATGTACATTTAAAACCCACCATTTAGCAAATCATGATACAACAAACACATATAATTGGGATGCTTAAAGTCGATGACATTGTCATAGGAAACTGCATGCGTTGAGACAAAGATCACTGTGGTGAATCAAAAATAATTGTTTAATGTACATTTGTACCTACATACTGTGTATAATGACGATTCTAACACAACAAACAGTTTAACCTACATGTATATAAACATAAAGGAAACTGAGATGCGCATGAATCACCAAAAAACACAGTTACGTCAAATAACCTAGTAGGCCTAGCGTTCCGATGAAGAAAATAGTGCAGTGGTTTAAAGTACTTAATCAATATGTATAATTATGTATTAAAGTGTTGCCAAGTGCGGAATATCGGTTACAGTAGGTTAGAATCGAAATAATGAATATGTAAGCTACCTGCGTTTTATCTATACGCACTCGTGATTTAATTACTACGCATCTCAACTCGTGACCGTGCTTTATTCTACAATAAAACACAAGTACATAATCATTATGTCTTAAATAAAGAAATGAGAGCACACTTTCCTCGTATGTGTTGATCAAATATCTAAATTTAGGTCTTTGTGTTGATCCTCCCTTGCACTATATATTACAAAATATTATTAATGTTACATGCATCCACGAAGTTTAATTTAAATTACCGTGCGTGATGCATCAAGGAATAGCGTCATGAGCCAAATTAAAGTTCATAAAATAACAAGAAATACAAAACAATGTTATAATTAATATTAACATGCGTGTATAAATGCAGAAAAAAAACTTTTCAATGAAATTTATATACTTTGTGAACTTTAATTTATAGAATATCACATGTTGTAATACAAATGCACAGTTATAAAGCCACGGGCACCATTTCAGGTTCATCGAAGTTTATGCGGCTGTTGGTCGATGGGACATAACTGCTGAGGAGTTTTGTCGAGTGACGGTCTGAGTGGATTTTAGCCAAACCAAACAAAAATGGCGTCGAAAGACAAGTTGTCACCGGTCGAAATGGCCAAGGTACGTGTATACTGTTTTATATTACGTTACGGTTGTGATTATACGTATTTATTTTGCTTGTTAAACTATGTACACTTTACTGGTCTAATTTAATTGTGTCAAATCGATTTGATGAACCAACTTTCACACTTTCAAGATTAAGTGTATGCTTACCCGGACAAATGTTTCGGACAAGGTTTCTGATGACTAACAAATGACGCTTCATGATTCTTTTGGACATGTTATTATAGATTCAAGCAGTTCAACCCATCTAATGAGTTATTTATATCACAATGTGTAAAAATGTGCAGTCTTGGTCTGACCGAGGCTTTAACCGGGGATCCTTAGGCCTTATACTCAATATCACTGGTTTCGCGTCATCATTGGAATCGTGGTAATTTCTAAAACTCCATCCTTGGAGTGTTTACTACAGTTAACTTCCTGTTGTTGTTGTTGAAATAGGTCAAAGGCCACTTAAACTGCTTATTTTTATGGTGCACACATTCAGTGAATTTGAAGAATCAAACTGAATCGGGATTGCTAACAAGGGACAGTCCAATTATTGCTAGCACTTTCACGAAGGGTATCTTTTGGCAGTATGAAGTATTTTAAATGCTGCCCAAATTTTCCATATATTAAGATTTAACTTCTAAATTTCGTAATTCACCACAAATATATGAAAATACAGCGTGGTTAACATTTAGTGGTGGTTAACCTTAAGTGTTCAATTTACCGTTTAGAATTTAGCCAGTACCGCGAAACCAATGATGACGTCATTGACTAAACATGGCCAATACCTACCATAAACAAAGTTGCAATACTCCTTGATTTTGCTACTCTATTGACTTAATTTGCAATGTATTCACCGTAAAAAGAATGAAAGAAAAAAATGATATCCAGTTTTAACAGATGTACGTTGATTATTGCATTTGAATAGTATTTTTAACTGCTAGTACCGCCAAACAACAGATAGCCAGTATACTAAGGGCCTTAGCTTACACTGTTACACTTGCAGCTACAGGGTGAATGCTCTCCTGACTGAGCTATCTGGCTACATACACACTCCCTCTGACACCCATACTGTCAGGCTACACATTTTTCTCACCCTGTCACATTCATATCTGTATTTCATTTGAAAACTTAGAATAAGGGTCTCCTTGAGATGCATCAGGAGTCGATTGTCTAACTAAAGCGCCATCAAGGGCTCTACTAGCATCTAACTTCTAAGCACTTTGCTACTATAAAACTCTATGTAATGGATGAAGCAAAATATGTCACCAGACATATTTGGTAACGGTTTATTTCTAAAGTCATTTCAAAATTATTCACCTGCATACAATCATGCCTGTATTGACTTACTTTCTAAAAATGTATTGACTTACTTTCTAAAAATAAACTTATCCTCTTTGATCCGGTTTGAATTGTTAAGTATTTACATATCCGATTATCCAAGCAGACTTCTGAACTTGAAAGCCATCGGACCCATGGACATAACCAACAAATTTTTACAAGGACTGACATACAGTATGTTTGTTTTCTAACATTTGGACTGACCGTCAGCCGTCTGACCAATTTTCAGATTTTCAAAAAATGGGCGTTTCTATTGCCCGATCAGGCAATTTTGGAACAAACTCCCAATCGAACAATAAGTTAGTTAGGGAAATTCCTAAATTGTCATTTTGGCAATTTCCTTCACTGTATTTGAAATCAAGGCATGTTTAAAATGAAAATTGGTCAATATGATGTCCGACAAATTGCTTTTCGGACTGACTGATTTTAAAGGCTTGTTCAAACTCTGATTATGTTTGAACTATTACAGTTCTGTTGCTAATATGTTGTTGTTTATATTTCTACAGGATAAAGTTGATACCTTGTTTGAATATAGGGATCATTATTTTGAACGATTTGGTGTCGAGAGAGCTTTGAATAAAAATGGTGATGTTAAAGCACAGATGAATGAAACCTTGAAGTTTGTTGAAGCCCAGAAAGGTGAGTGATTTATTTCCACGGTTATAATTTGATTGTTTACATGATCATCAGGTTATTATATGCTGTTTTTCTAAACATTTTTTGCAGTCATATACTGTGGTCAATTGGCTCATTTTCCTGCAATTAATTTTGTCAACCTATTATTTTAAATTTCATATTTTCAATGTCTGTTACAGTGTAGAATTTCCTGCATGTGTTCTTGGGTGTGTACTGTGTACACATTACTGGTTTTACTGGTAGACCTGTCATTGATTCAACAAATCATCAAATGCATCGAAGTTGTTATTGTTACAAAATTTACTCTCACGTAGACTTCGCAGATTTTTTGAACTTGTCAGTCCAAATTAGTAAAATGACTGAAATTTTCACTATGTTCAATAGAAAACTACAGTATTTTCTGTCAGTCTGAAAAAAGAATTGTCTGCCAGGACTTCATGACAGACCGGTAGTTTGCGCAAAGTCCTTGCGTATTGAGCATCTTTCTAACATGTTTGTAACACTTTGTGTATTTTCAGATAGTTTCAAGAACAAGGCTGAATATTTTATGTTACTTGGCAAGGTTCTGAATGTGACCCCGGACTATGATAACAAAGCATATGAGTATCTGTCGAAATCTGTCAAACTGGACCCAAAGTTAGTAGAAGCTTGGAACCATCTTGGAGAATTGTACTGGAAGAAAGGAGACGTAAACAACGCTAAAAGTTGTTTCACTGGAGCTCTTACACATGTAATGTATTATTGTTGCCATATCTCATCATACACATTTGTTATACATGATTATTAAACAGTTAAACCTCAAAAATATTGTTTTAAGGCCACTGGTCTTGTAAACAGCATTTTAGTAATATGGAGACAACCCAGTATACTTTGGTACAGTCAGATCTCGATATAACGACGCTGTTTGTTTCCAAGAAAAATGTCGTTGTAACGAATATGTCGGTATACTGAATTGATACAAAGAGCATTTTAATACTTTTGTCCCCAAAGTTGATGTCAGTATAATGAATTTGTCAGTATATTGGGTGTCGTTATATCGAGATCTGACTGTATGTCGCTGGTATGTCAAACCTGGGATCTGTATCGTGCTATACACTGGCCACATTAAAGTACCAAGGAGTCTATTCGGAAAGAGCTAGGGCAGTATGCCCTGATTCCTTGTATCACCACAAACTTTCTGTCTCTTCCACCAAAACCAGTGGCCATTTGGCAATTAGGCAGGGATAAAACCTAATGACATGCACTTAACGAACCCCAAAAACCCCCTGGACCTCTCACAATTGAAGTGGATGCTGTACCACTATAGGACATCAAGCAGGATCCATTTACAAGTAAATGAAAACTATAAATGTCTAAAATCTGAAATGTTATTGTATAATAGACAAATAATTTTATTTTATCATAAACAACAGATGAAGAACAAAATATCATTGCGTAATCTATCGATGGTGCTGCGTCAGTTGAATGTTAGTGGTGAAGAACGGTTGAAGAATGTTGAAGAAAGTGTGGATAAAGCCAAGGAAGCTGTAGAAATAGACATCAAAGATGGACAATCTTGGTGTAAGCATGTACAAATAATAAATCAATAGTTATACTTTGATGAATTAGGAGTTAAGTTTATACTAATTATATCTGGGAATATAATCAGTTCTATATGAGGGGTGATTAATACATTTGAGAACTTACCTTCTACTTCGTCACTTGTCCATTCTGTGAATAAAAAGGTGTTATCGATGCATGCGGTCAAAGGGCTTTTACTATGAATGATGAAAATTTGCATTTGAGCGTTATTTACAAAACAAAATTGCTAGGTGGAACGTTCTCGAATATATTGATCTCCCCTCGTACAAGATGTAAGTTCTCGATTATATGTTGATCACCCCTCATGCATCATACTTTTCAGTTTGGCAATCTCTGTAAATAGACGACATGTTTAACTTTACAATATGTATGCAACATTTAATTGACATTAAAAGATATTATTATACCATATTTATCATGTAATAACATATTGGAAAAAGAAATTTCTTCTAGAAAGTGCAAGTGAGTGAATTTTAGTTGTGATCAATCACAATATTCACCATTATTGTCAAGTTTTAACCTAAACCAATTGGAACACATTATGTTGAAATGATTTGTAACATAGTTTTCAAATAAACAAAACAGTTTTTTGATTGGTGAATATTTGCTGCAACCAAAATTGAGTGGACTTATAAGCTTTGCAGAGCTCTCCACAAGCCCCTGTTATCAGCAAAATCTTGAGGGATTTACTACTGGCTATTTCTCAAACTACACTTGTTTGAAAGAGTTCAATCTTTAAAATGAAATTAATGTATTAAAACAAACAAACTGCTTTGTTTCAAACCTTGTATTCGTGGAATTTTCTATTTTTCTGAATGTTTGGTTTTAACAAAGAGCTTTGTGGCTAATGTGGTTTTGTTTCCATTTCAGTAATCCTTGGAAATGCTTATTTTTCACTGTTCTTTGCAACTGGACAAAATCCAAAGATTCTACAACAAGCCATGAGTGCTTATAAACAAGCAGTAAGTAAACTTTTTCCTGAATATTGATGTACAATGAGTGTACGGAAAGTTTCAGGACAAGTGCTGTAATATTTCTATATCTTGACATTTTTCCATGAAACTTTATACGATAAGAAAGATAATTTAAATTCGGACAGGGAAGGCAGCAATCCACTTAACCAGTAGAGCACAGAAAACGTGAAAACATACTGGGCACAATGCCCAACACACAACCGAATTAGAAAATGATCCAAACTTGTAGTTCTATAGACAGTTTTAATAGTTATAACTACCTGACATCGTCATAGCAGCAGAATTAATAGTCTTAAGTGGAATAATTGTGCATAATATTATGCATACATGTAACGAATAGGTTAAGCATGGAGCTACTTCTGAGGAAATATCCAAACACCCCTATTACTTTCATGAAATTCCAGTTTTTGAACAGTTGGAAAAAATTATTAATTTATTGCCACATTTCATCGCCACATATGAATTTTAATAGCTGGATAGCATTTGAATAAAAAATTGCCAAATGACGATAAAGGCGAGTCACAGCTCAAGCCCTGCTGGGTACATGTATAACTACAAAACTGTTAAGATGGCCCTCCATACAAGTTTGAATGGTACATACTGGGCATTAATCATTTGTTTAGCAAATCTGTTTGTATTCATTTTTATACTCCACACACACGAGTTGTAGGAGGGATGTACTGGATTGTTTTCAAACTTTTTCAGATAAACAACTTCAGTAGACCTCAACTTCATGTGGATGTGTATGAAGGAAAGAATTTGCGCGAGACTTTTTTTGTCGGAATTATGGCCCTTTGCAGGCAGGGTACAGTGTAGAGGGGGAGTATTTTCTGCCGAATGGTTACAGCTTTAGTTTATAATTTATTTTTGCAGGAAAGAGATGCAGTGGCAAAGAACAATGCAGATCTACACTATAACAGAGCTTCAGTAAGTCACAATCTTCTATAACAATTAATGAGAGAACATTTAAGTATCTCCCTGAAGATAAATTATGTTATTATACTCCTAACACAATAAGTTGTAAGAGGGTACAGTCAGGTCTCCATACAACAACCATGTTTGTTATTGTAACTAATATGTCAGTACACTCAATTGATGTATAGAGTGTATTAAACCAAGGGTATGTTCGGAACGTCTGTTCCGCACACTGTGCGGGATGTTCTACTCCGTACAACTTACGAACAAAACGGAACTGTCCTGCACAGTGTGCCGAATGTTCTACTCCAAACACCTTACGAACAAAACGGAACAGAAAGTAAAATGTTAAAGATGACCAAAATTGTAGTTTCAGCCGTAATATTGGAGGAAGAAATATGCATGTTGATATATTTAAGTGCGACTGTTTGCCCGCAATGGTCCATAATTGGAAAATAAATTTATCATATTCTATTTTATGACACAAGCGGCCATTGTTCTTGCTGTAATCACGTGACTGTTCTGGCTGCACCACCTCTGTGGCGGGCACGAAAGAACATGTTCCGAACAGTGTTCCGGTTTGTTCGTAAGTGTGTTCCACTGTCCGGGATGTGCGGAACAGCGTTACGAACGCGCCCCAATTGTCCCAATAAAATGATGTTAGTATAAGAATATGTCAGTATATTGGGGGTTGTTATATCAGGACCTGACATTATACTGACCATGATTCAGCCACCCTTTGACATTTTAACTTCATAACATATATATGCACCAGTCACTATTATTATCATCTTACTACCGTATTAAATATTCTTACTGATGTATATTTTCACAGGCGTACAAGTTTGAGGAAGATTTCCAGTCAGCATTAGAAGGTTATTCTCATGCATCATTACTAGATCCAAGCTGGAGTGTACCTGACTCAGAAGAACGACAGCTTGTTGCACACTTAAATAGTGTCAAAGAAATGATTGAAGCTAAGGTAGGGTACAGCTTAAATACTGGATTATTTATCTGTTGTTAACCAAGTTTTTAACATCAACATTTACCAGTATTTAGGTCTTGTGCATATCTCCTAAGTTTAAACCTTTTCTCATTATGTTCATGAAATGTTGAAGCGAATGGTTAAGGTTAGAGCTGTCATTGATTTGATCTAGATGTATCGACGATTCAGATATATCGGAAAACAAGTATTGACGATTCTTTGATATATTGACTTGAACGTATAGTGAAACATAACAGGCCCATCAGGCATGGTTCACTTATTTAGCTGTTCTACATTGTATATATTGGGTATTTATTCAGTTTTGAAAATAGTAGCTTTGGTTGGATTTTGACTTAACCTATTTTGACAATTTGTAAACTTCCATTTAACCAAGAAAAGTGTTTGGTGCAGGAAAAATGAGAATTGTGGGTGGTTCCAACCATTTTCTTATGTTTCTAATGTGAATCACTAATTGATCAGTCAAAAAATATTGTTGATAGATCGATATTGCTTCTATTGATGACAGTTCTAGTTAATGTAAAGTGTTTGTTACAGTGTCACCCCTAAATGAAAATATTTTATGATTTCCGTCCCAGTCCTAATCAAACTGTCTTATGAAACACTTAATATCAGATCACAGTATTGTACCTACCGGTTCCTACATTTATCCTTCAATGCCTGACACATAGGCATTTGGTAACTATTATTGAATTAGCTGCATAAGAACGAACAGAACATAGTGAATAGTGCTAAAAATAGATTAACACAAATGCCTGGAATTTGTAGCATATATTTTGGACACTTCAGGGTAAAGTTCGTGGCAAGCGACTTCAGACGTTATCACAGTCCCCTAGAGATAGTGCCCTGGGTCCATACGCTGGTGGTAACTACACTAGTAGTAATGGACAGACGGTAAAATTGATGAGATGTTCGTTTAAAGATCTGGATGTAGGACTCAATCCTGAGAGAGTTGTACTAGGGAAAGTAGCTTGTACCGTTCCCAATGCTGGAAACGTACCATTGTAAGTAATATATACATGTATAGTACGGAGAATTTGACGTGATCCTGACCTTAATGCATGAATATATTACAAGGTTCTTGCGTTGATTATATAAATTTCCGCCGGCAAATCATGCAATTTTATGCATGAATATATTACATGGTTCTTGCATTGATTATATAAATTTCCGCAGGCAAATCATGCAATATCAGTTATTTAGATTCAGGGGTTCCATTTGACCTGGATTAGGGGTTTTGACCATCGAAATTTCCAAAAGTCACATTTCTATAACTGATATCTTACCACAACTAAACAAACCGTTCCACAAAGAACTAGTAACTTCTCCAAATGTGGAGGAAAATCAAAATTGTTGTCAAATTTTCATTGAAAGGCCTGACCTGCTGCGATCGTGAATTGAACCTGGAATGGCCGGTTACAAGTCCAGCACACCAATCACTAGACCACAGCCTTATCTGAGCTCAGAGGGTGTTCATAGAAAAGTTTCAAGAAAAAAAAAATTACTGCACTTGTCCCGAAACTTTCTGAATACCCCGTGTACATGTATAATATCATTATCTGATTTTGATGTTTGTGGAATATTTCAGCACATTTTGTATGTTAGATGAAGATGAGACAGTGATGCCGGTGAATGTATACAACCTGGCTGTAGGATCCGGTGTGAAGATAGGTGACTCTGTAGCTATACCTGAACCCTTCATACAACATGTTAGAGTCAAACATAAGGCTATGGTAAGATATTGAAATATTGTCCCGCTGGTCGACAGTAGTTACCCAGACTACATAGTGGTTGGATCCCATGCTGTGTCATACCAAAGACGAAATAAAAATGGTACCAGTATTTTTATGCTAGCATAATAGGGAAACTGGCTTTTCTTCTCTCATATCCTGGTGGTGATGGATCTGATAACATCAGAAATGAGGTGTCGAGAGTGATTAATATAAGTTGGTAAAACTGGTTTCACAATCTATCTAAAAGAAATAAGTATAAACTACCCAGCCTCATTATACTGACACTGGTCGAATCAGCAGTTTCTTGAAACTACCTAATAGTATACGTTGTGTCAATCAAGGGAGATAAACCAGTACTATTATTAATGACTCTGGTATGTTGTGGCCTGGCATCATAAACGAGGCCTCTTGCAATGGAAGCAGACACTCTACCACTAGGCTATCGAGACAGACAGTTGTTTCATCACTTTCCACTCAAGATATTGTTGTTGAAACTTAAATACTGGAGGGCAGTCAATCCAAAACCACACAAACAGCGGCAGCGCATATCAACGAAGTTCAACGCAGTTCCAAAATGGATAATTTAAGCCTGCCTATATACTATGTACTCATGCCGCAATGAATGACACACTGTGTTACAGTGTACTTCCAATTAGTCATTGAATTTCGTGCTTAATTAACTGTAGAGGGAGGTTATGGTATACATGTAGATATGGCACCCGACTTCCTTGTACAAATGTACTTACAACTGTCCATTCCCTCGAAATCGAAGGTTGTTGGCGAATCTAGCAGGAATACAACTGTACAAACACACACAACTGCCTTAGTGGAACGAAAAAATAAAATGTTTCAGCAAAAAATTAGGAATGTTGATATAAAAGCATGATAGTTAAACAGCATTGTCTTTGTTTGAAGTTTAAAATGTCTGCATTTATATCTTCCAGGAGTTTGACTACAAGAGTATTCGTGTAAGCTCGCCTATTGTACTGGTTGTAAATGGTCGAAAATTGCCTCGGGACAAACAAGTCGGGACTGTACTGTTCGTGGGAATCAGCCCGGATCATTAAAGAGAATCTAAACTGATTGAAGATAGATTAACATTTTGGATTTGACAAGAGAATGGTTTCAGACTTACCTGTCTTAAAATCAGGGGTTTCACTAGCTTCTGAAGGGTCATTGTGATACTTTTGGCTAAATTTTACCTTTTTATAGGCAAAATATCCAGGATTTCAAGAAAAAATGATCCTTCGAAACCAAAATCTTGAGGGTCAAAATATGGCTTTTTTTTAAATTCAAGTGTCACAACCCCTACATACTACAGAGTCAAATAGAATCCCTAAAAATAAAGGACCTGGTGTATTTAATATCAAAATGGCCGATTGAGATTTAATAGTATTGGCTCTTCCAGATAGGTGGTTGTTTAGTTCAGGTTTGACTGTATGTCTGGAGGTGCAAGGGTCAAAGTTCCAGGAAGACATGCTATTTTCAGCATGGTCTTAATAGTGAATAACTCCTAGTAGTGGACCTTTTTTGTTCGAAAAATTCAGACTTTGATCTTGAAAATTGATTTCATGTAATTTCAAGAAAAGTGTTCTTATTTGCGAAACTTTGCTATATATGACATTATGTACAGTACAACCATATCGAGAGCGACCCTCTGTACAACAACACTTTCAAAATTTCCCTTAGGAGATAATGACTCTAAATTTCACCTCTGTAGAGCAACAACTTTTGTATTTACAATGGCCAATATTTGTCCATCCGAAAGGATGTTGCTCTACAGAGGTTGTACTGTATACTGTATGAGTATTGAACAAATGTTCAGCTATGATCTCAAATTATTCATCTTTTCATTGTGTACATGTTGAAAGTTGAGTGTTGCATTATGAATTCGTCATTCACCAAATAGTGAAATTGCAAAGTCTACCTGAAACATTTTATGCAAGCATTTTCTCATATCTTGCTCATTTTGAAATCACCATGCTTGTTTAAAGGCTGATATATGGCTGGAAACTAGGAGTATTGTGTCATTGTTATTGTGGGAATCAGTGGCCTAGAGATACTCTGGGCGCTTGCGTTGGGATCGAGAGGTCCCGGGTTTGTTCCCTGTTTGCGCCACTGCTTAATTTCTCTGAGCAAGAATAATCCACAATGCTCCACTTGACCAAGGTGTGAGTTGCTACCTTTGAGGGCGGTGTCTGAACATGTTCGATATTCCTGTGTGCCGTATCTTGATGTTGGCTGCACACAAACCAGGAGAGAAATAGTGTATCCGGGGGGACTAGAATACAGGTTTCCTTAGGTAGCCCAATGACCAAGGGAAGTTAAATATCTGTTAATTGTATTTTTTGTCTGATTGAAGTTGAGGAAGTGGACACAATATGAAGTAACGAGCATTATAGTTGAAATGTATAAATCCTTTATTAGTGTAGCATTATCATGAATGAATGTGAAGTATACAGTAGTACATGTATTAGAAAAACAGTTTCTCTATCAAATGAAATAAAATGCTATAAGTGTTTTGTATGCCAAAATAACAACATTTGTATTAAATGAATTCTTACTGGCAAACTTAAGTAAAATATTTGAAAGTTGGCAATTTCAGATGCTTTCCTTGTTACATTTTTGGAGCATTGATATGTTTCGTATAGGCTTGTTTTTAGCTAACCCGTCACAAAGTGACAGAGTGAGCTTTTGTGATCACTCTTCATCTGTTGTCCGCCTGTCAACAATTTGCTTGAGGTTACAATTTTGGCCTAATCTTTATGAAACTTGGTCAGAGTTATCATCTAAAGAAAATCTAGGTCAAGTACGATATTGCTTCTTATGGGGCCAAGAACTAGGTCACTAGGTCAAATCACAGGGCTTGCATGCATTGCTGCAATAGGTGAGCGACCTAGGGACCTTTGGGCCCTCTTGTATTTGTTGGGGATATTTTTTTTATAATATTATATGAAGAAAAACCATGAAATTATATGCTCGCATGATTTATTGTATTTCTTGTTCAATGCGAAATCCACAAATTGATTCCTCCACAATTGTATTTTGAGTAACAAAATTTTTGAATTTTTTAACCAAGAAAAATATCATGATTTTATTGTTCTTAAAGTTGTTTATATTGATGTGTTTGAATGATCTGAGGTTGTGAGTTATTGTTTCAATGACTTATTTGTATCTGTGATAATTTTGACAATACATTGTATTTATCATTCCGTGTTGAGTGTTCTGTTATTTGTTCTTCTACCAACATGTAACAATACATGCAGACCATGGTGGTCCGACATTTCTTAACTGAGTACATACTATCTGGACTTCTGTATACTGTTTAATCAACGCACATACAGAAATCTTGAAGTCCAAATTTAAATTATTATGCTTCCTTAACAACTGCACGTAAGGGACATAAATGCTGTGTACATGTTGTAGAAATTCATTAACTGAAACATTATTTATATTACCGGTCCCATTACTACAATTTGCAACTGTTAAAGAATTATGGAGAATTAAAATTTGAATGTAACCTTTCAATTTCCGTATTTCTTAAAGTGCTTTGAAAAAAAAACTGTAGTGGAAATGCACTGAGCTTAATTACCTGGATATGCTTTTATGATCACCAATTAATTTGTTAACACTGTTAGCCTATGTAGAGGTCACAGTCTTAACATAATCTTAATAAAACTTGGTCTTAATGTTTGATTCTATAAACTCATGCAAAGTTTCATACTACGTCAACTTTTAAATCACCCCATTTCTTAAATACAAGTAATGGTTTATTATGGGGAATAGTTTCAACAATCTACTTGGAAACTTGCGAAGATTATATAGGTGAGCCACCAAGTTCCATTATTTGACCTATATTAGCTCACCTGTGTTTGTGATTGCTCTCTGTCCATCAACAATCGCTTGTGAAGAACCTAGAGGTCATAATGTTGGCATAATCTTTGTGTAACCTGGTCACAATGACCATATATAGGCATTTGGGTACCCTTCTGAAATTGGGCCATATGGGGTGAAAAACTTGGTCACATTAAAGGAAAACCTTGAGTACCCACTAGAGGTAACACTAAACATAATATATGCGAGACTATAATCTTTTTGGTCACAGTGACTATGTGCACAAAATATGGTTCCCATTCGAAATTGGGTCAAGACAGGGACCGTAGACCCTGGTCAAGAACAAGGTCACAAGTAAAATCAAAGGAAAACCTTGTGAACACGCTGGAGGTCAAACTTGGTCTATTCTTTATGAAACTTGGTCACAATGATCATCTTATGACATCTGGGCTGGTATTCACAAAGCATCTTAGTGGAAAACTTAAATATTTTGACTTAAGTTAAATATTTGTGTAGCTCATATTTCCCGAAAATTGAAGAATTATCCATGTTTTCTTAGTGATTATTGTAGCTCTTTACACAATGCTTTAAACCTATGCAAATATTCCTTAATCTTGATTGTCATGCTTAGCTGACACACTTAAGGAATTTTTATGCTTTAAAGAAAATTCTAAGTTTTCTACTAAGATGCTTTGTGAATACCAGCCCAGGCCACCTTTCGTAATTAGGGTCAAAAGTCACAATGCCAAATGTGTATCATAGCTATTGAACACACTAGAGGCCCAAATTATGAATCTATCTTTATGAATCGTGATCACATTGGTCATCTGTATCTAATCTAGATATCAAGGTTTAGTTCGACATGGGGCCATATTGGTGAAAAAAGGTGAACGATTTAGGGCTCTCTTGTTTACCTCATGCACCTTACAATTTGGACTGTAATTGACCCCAGGTTGACCTAGATTCCACCAATACATCCAGTTGTCATCGTAATCCCATACAAACTACACATCGGTAAATAAACAATGTTTTAATACCAAATGTTTAACCAAGGTGACCGTAATATGATACTTAAAAATCATTGACTATATTCCGCACCATTCTCGTTCACCTGTGTGTTCTTTACCCTGAATGCATGAGAACTTGATAATCAAAAGACGTATGAGGATACAATGTAATTCCACACTTCACTAAAAATACATTTATTTAACATCATGTTGGGTACAAGGCTAAAATTAGTAACGCGTTTTCGTAACTAAATTTAGTTTCAAATGGCATATAAGACTAGTAACCTTTATATCATCGAAAACTTCCAAAATAACCTGAAAAAAATACCGTTTTTGCAAGTAAAAACAACATTTTTATTCAATTCATATTGGTTTCCAAATTTGATTTAATATGGAATCATTTTGTTATTTTACGGCCAACGACAATTAGATCAACTGTAAAACATTCCATTTATTCATTGCTATAACATACAAAACAAATAAGGAAAACATATTTTTTTACAAACATTACTAATCTGGTCTTGTCTCGAACTTGCAGATCTAGCTATCAATCGTATGTATGTTTCATTCACTTTCCATCACTCATAAAATATTCTTAAACTTGAATTCAGTAAAAGGCATGCTTATTTTATTCGTGCGTTTGAGAGAATATTAAGGAATGTATTTATATCGCTGTGGTTTAATTCCAAATCCTGGTTCCTCCACAACTCTTGTATTAACAAATGACGGAGTTACTGTTCTCGACTGACGCCCATCGTCTTCATCGTCGTCACTAAATGCCGAATTCCGGAACGGCCCTGCAATGGTATTACCTCGCTGTAGGAACGGTCTAGGCGGAGGGTGCTCAGGCGGAGGATGGTGGAAATCTGTGTCGGTTTCCTCCCCCTTGATTTTCTTCTCCCTTTTATACGCTATCATAGACTTGAAGCAGCAACAAATGATGATAACAAAGGGGATGCCAATCAACAAAGACACCACGAGGATGAACACAGTGGTTGTGTTGTGGAGTATAAGTTCTGATGCCAAGGTGGTAACCGGAGCTGGGGGAGTTGTTGTCGACGTATAAACTGTGTCTGAAATGTAAATTTATAATAAAGTTATCCATACGCTAGATTATGCTGGTAAAAGAATTTCTTACATATAAACATGTTTCGAGCCACTGGGTACTGTTTTATCAAAGCACTTACGGTAATCGTTAACTAACTTGCGTTCAATTTGAAATTCTCTACTACTTGTGGTTGAAGGTTGTTCAGTATTAATTATCATTCAGTCAGCGAAGTTCAACAACCAATATTGCTGTCCCCCAATGTGCTGGTTTAAAGAAAAATTAAGAATTTAACTTTGAACGCAAGTTTAAGATATTCGAAAACTTGTACATTATTAAAACAGTACCCAGGACACATATACAGCATGTATAAACATACAGAACATATGATACACACGTACAATGTACAAATATTAGCATATTAATGCCTACATAAAAAAAACTTTAAACTTCCGGTCAAGTGCACATCAAAGATTATGATAATTATTCAGAAAAAAGGTTTTACAAAGATTTTTTCATTATCAACATAAAGAGGAGACATCGTATAGAAGTTAAGTCGTTTTCATACATAAATTATAATGGAGAAATTTGGAGAAAAGTGTTTAGTTGTCAATACAATCAGTACGTTGTATAACATTTTAATCATAATAAGTAATATGCAGTATTGATTAGAATATGTCAAAAGGAGTCTGCATATTTTTATCGAACAAAACCTCTAGTATCTCTTTTTTCCATACTTTTGTATATATAAATTGAAAAGGTTTTTACTGTTTTAGTGCTTTCGGTGGTATGCAATTCAGTAAATGTTAGTATATTTGGTACTTTCAAAAACATAAACTGATTTTTAGCGGTTACAGTGTATTCATAAGTTGGAAGTTATCAGGAGAATAATTTGAAATACACAATTATATGTGATAATTAATAATTTAAATATACATGCGCATGCAGTCGTATTTAATACAGATTAAATGAGACCAACAACAGTTTATTGACATCAAACCTCCATATGACTGAAATACTGTTCAACATTGGGATTTAAAATGAAACCTGACCAATTCCATAAACCCATACACATTTTAGTAGGATAGAAATAAAGACGAGATTCTTATATAGTACACACAAACTTACCTAGAATCACTGAAAACACCATTATAACCACCAACATCCATTTTGAGAAAGCCTTCATTCTGGTTGTGTCAAACAAAATGGACATTGGTAAATTTTATAAACTGAATCTTTTCTGAAGCAGTTTATACTCAGAAATAGTTTTATAATCAATAATTAGGCTTCAATATTACTGACCATTGAATGACCAATGACCACTTTTAATTGTCAATGTTTACCATTTCACTTTACTAATCGATTAAGACGCTTAATTTTCCTTTAGGCCAGTTTACCGTTTTTATATCACCGCAAACAAAGTTCGAAAGGGGTATATCGGAGTCACCGTGGTCTATAACTTTGTCGGGGGTTATTTGGGGTTTTTTTCTGGTTTAACGCCGTTTATTGAACATTTTTTCAGTTCTATACGGCGGCCGATTCACCTAACCAGTCGGTTTCCTGGACTGAACCATTCTAACTACAAATGAAGTACCAACTGGCTTGCCGTCCCTTGTGGATAATCAACGTCTTCATTTTTGTACGCAAAAATCGTTCCATATCGCGCACAGAAACACAAAAACAATTGACCTGGCCTTACATAGAATTGGGACGCCCTTGTATATATGAACTACCGTAATTCAATACTGCAAGATATAGGGTGTAAATTAAATATGATTATAGCACAATTCACGAATGAATATACGCTGATTTACATTTACGAGAGAACATCGTGGCTGTGATATTCAACATTATTCATATACAACTATTGTTGCATGCATTGGGTTTTTGTTCACCTTTTTATTCCATTAGTTTAGGTTTTTGCGTTCGACAGGCAGACGTCGGACGTATATGCGTGGTTTTCAGTTTTTTTTCCTGCGTAATTGGCCGACGAGGGAAGGGAGGGACAGAAACATTTGTGTTATATATTGTAAAACGATAAATTCGGGTGCGATGCCCTAGTTCTTTCCCAACAGACTCATTGCATCTAACCGATACACGTGAGACTACCTCTTAGTTACCAACCAGTTCATCTCTAGTTGGGTGGGAAACACTAAAAGCGTTCCAGAAGTGACCAAGTTCCCCGGTCAAGATTCAAACTAAGTACCTCTCGATATGTAGTCAAGGGTGGTACATTGTAGTTTTAAACTTGTCCTCACGTAGCAACTGACGACTTTAAAGAGGACATGTACTCATTTCGTTCATATTGTTCAGTTAGTAATTACGCAGTTTACAAGTTTACATGTTCTATATAAATGGAATTAAGTACGCGGTAAATACCCTTTGTACAGCCTTATTTAGCACTTGGGAATACCCTTGTACAAGTGTAATTTGATACTACAAAAAATATAATATAAATAAATGCAACTTCACAAAAGGCCATAGGAACATTATTGAATTCAAACTACATTTGGAAATAACCGGGTATATGAAAGGCTGCGCTTAAATTTATACAAACCCAATTGAAAGGAGTATGCATGCATACTAATTTATCATAAAAGCAGGAACACTATATGTATATATATATTAACGTATAAAGTGCCCTTGATAAAACATAAGAATTTGGGAAATGTCATACATGCCAGGCATCTAAAATCTATAAAATGTGATGAAAAAGCTCGACACCCTACTCCGACAGCTTGCCGCCTCAGTCAAGTCAACCAAAACCGGAGAAAGAGTCAGCAGATAGCTAAAAGACTCACAAGGATGACCACAAACATCATAAGGACAGTCCACAAATCAAACCCCACAGAAACAGCGCACGGGTCAATATGAATAGGTTTATAATTTTATATAAATGCGCACAATATTACTATTGGTCTACCGCCAAATTGCTTTTGTTGCGTTTTGTACAAATACGATCGGCATTGAACCAGAACAGTTGAGCACGCAGTAATGGAATGCAAATATCTATTGATCGACCAATGCGGAAGTTTTAAAGCAAACTACTAGTATTAAATATGTGTTTTTAGCAGATCTTATTACCATTTTGTAAATTACGTCATTTAACGACCGAGAAGTGGCAACAGACCAAATATAACAGTAAAATAATAAATTTGGACAAGTTAGTTGAGGAATAATTTATCCAGTATTGTTTAATTAAAATAATTATTAATTGAAATATTACCAACATGAAGGCGCTGATTCTTGTCGGGTTGGTGACTTTACTTTTTATAGAACATATAAACTGTAAAAAGGAAAATGTACAGAAAAGGGGAGGCATATTTTACAGAATTTCCTTAGAGGAATTTAACAAAGGTAGGCCAAATTGTGTTACATAAATTTTCTTAGGGATAAAACTATAATTTAGACTTACAATTTCAATGTTTTTGGTACATTTATCTTATTACATAACGAGAAACGATGAAATAGACCATTTTACTCAAGTATTTGTAATAATAATAATAATAATGATAATAATAAATGAACGAATAACGTTCGATACCACATTCCTGATGTGTATCCATCACTTTGTGGGTACGTTAGATGACAGTTATTTGTTTTAATCAAGGGAACACCTAGAATACAATACAATTTCGTCTTTGGTGCGATGCCTTCACAGAGTAACTCAATGTCTCAAACCTCCCGTACTCAAAGCGAACGCTCCATATAGTTACATTGTAGCTATCATGATCATTATTTGTTTATGGAATCCATTCTAGTTTTCATATTTTTTATGAAGATCTATTTTTTGTACCCTTACATCTCACTGAAAGGTCCTCAAAATTACGAACAAGCGCACCTACGTATTTTTTTACCTTTTAAAGTTTCACTTTTTTTATATTGTAACTCAAAAATAACAACAATGTATTTAGGAATTCTTCATAACCAATATGGGTTTTATTTTTGAAGTTTCACTGTTTAACAATTTTAGAAATGAAATATGATAAACTCTTACTATTCATAATTTATTTATAAGTTTATAAGCCTCCAATAAATCGATATACCTGTACCTATTAAATCAAGTGTATGTTTAAGGTACATGTAATTATTTCAAGTTTCGTACCTCGGTATAGACCATTATTTTGCCTACTAACTAGATTTTTTTGTTTCTGAGCTACCTGCTTCGTGTAGCTTAACTGCTAGAACAATCATCGGGACTGTCGACGGAGTCTTTATGGTTCGATTTCCAGAACTGAGGAACAGAGCAGAGTAGATTTTTTATATATCCCAGGCATAAATGCAACATGGTTACATTGCGAGTGGGCGATAATTACTTTCTATGATATTTTTATACTTTCACCATCTCAAATAAGTTATAGATACAGAACTGAAACGCGAGGTTAAACGTATTCACGCCCGAGATTAAATCGATATCAGAGTGTTAGTTCTGTATGTAATTTGTATTATAGTTTAACGGAGGTCGTGGTTGATGTGCCACATCCAATGCAGTATAATTACAGTTATTGTACACTTTTCCAGTGCAGTGTTGCAGTCAGTATTGTACTCTTATCCGCCGTTACTATAATAAAATATATGTACATGTATATTGTCATTGTGTTTCAGTTGGCAATGCTTTGATCGAGTCACCAACAGACAATACGTTATATTATGGTTTTGGTGTTGGTCAGACAAATGGAACAGTGGGACGTGTACATTACCAGTTCAGTAATGTCAAGGAAAGGTAACCATAAGAACACTGTTACTCGACCAGAGAAACAAATATATAAATTATCGTGGCCTATTATATGTATTAGTATAGATTACAGGCAACGACTATTTATAAAATTGTTTGTCTGGTCGAGTGCCAGTGCATGAGACACATTAAGGCTATATTAGTTTGTCGAAGGCGGTACCCGAAACTATATAAAATATCCGAGTGTTTGTTACTCTATCTAGTTTGTATCATTATCCAATCGGGTGTGCAATAACTTCGGTGCTTTGTAGTTACCGCACTCCATTTAGCTCCACCCATTCAATTAACTTTGGGAGCGGTGTCCTAGAGGTGGGGCGCGTTGCTTCGGGATCAAGAGGTCCCGAGTTCAATCCCATCTTGACCACTGCTTAATTTCTCTGAGCAACAATAACCCACATGCTCCAATCGACCAAGTTGTGAATTGGTACCTGAGAGGGCGGTGTCTGTCTTTACATATTCCTTGGTGCCGTATCTTGATGTTGGCTGCACACCCACCAGGAGAGAAATAGTCACCCTATAGGGAGACTCGAACGCAGGTTTCCTTTGGTAGCCCAAAGACCAGAGGAAGTTAGAATGTCAAAGGGTGGCTGAACGGCTGGACTGATAAAAGCCCTTGAAAATTGGTAACCAAACAACTTTTTATAAGTTGCCGTAACTCGTGACATTGTAGGGCGAAGAAGATTTTCAAAATGCCAGTACCTAATTAAAGTATTGTGTTAATATACACGCGTGACTTATAGATAGATAGTTAGATATAGATAGTTAAGATAGTTTATTTCGAAAATAAGGCAATATGCCCATGATTTCACATATAATAAGTTCACGCATAGACATAATTATTAACACAAATATACACATTATAATATAAACAAATCATGCATGTATACATATTATTATTTTCGATTCCGGTACCAAGTATATGTGGAGTAAGTGGAAATTATCGGCAATAATGAGTTATATTCCAACATCACTGTAACTTTAAATATAGTTATTTGCATGACATTAGTCATGCTACTATGTAGTCTCAAAAATTTAAAAGTACGTAATTTATTGTGTATGCGTAGTTTGTTTTTCGGACAGTAGGGAGAAGAGTGCTAACGTACATAATATTCTGCATCTCTTCGTTTCAGACTTTTGTAAATATATTGAGAAAGATTAATAATAGTATTTCTATTTTCAGATGACATAAGTTCTACAAATTTAGGGATATTAGGTCGTTTCCAAAAGTAACGTTTGATATGTTGTTTTCGTATTTCATAATATAAACATTACTATAATAATATATAGTTTTTCTGGTAATTTTAGCAGCCCATCCTCTGGATCAATGCGACCTACAATGACCAGAGCGAATATAACTGAGGATAACCGAATGTGTGTTGAGACGATGTTGCCAGAAACAGAAATGACCGGAAATCTTGTCGTCAAGCGGTAAGATTGATCAAAGCACTGTAACAATTTTCATGACGCAACTAACATTTGACAACGTTCCCAAATCTATTTTATTTATTTACATACATTATAGATCTACTAAAATTTGAAACAAAAGATTCCAAATACGGCGATTATCTAGAATACGTGTAGTGTTATGTCACTGTATTATTTACAGTGTTATTAAATGGATATCACAACTGACCAATGAAAATACTTTAAATTTGAAACTCTTACATTGGAGATTGCTTCGCCTAAGGCTGTCCATCGCATAATAGCATTGGTGAATTCCAAATTTGCATTTTTTTGTATTTCTACTATAATAACATACCGATATCAGCATAACTTGGACAATTCTTTTTCACCCACACATCTTTCGGAATTTATTTCCTTCTTCGGCATTCAACTAGGATGTCTTACTACAATTGTCGTAACTGAACAACTACGTTTCAACAACATTTTAAAATGGTAGACTATTGAATTTCATCCAAACCTCACTGATGATCTTTTAAAACTGTTTTAATACATTGCTTGTGCATTTATTATACCAAATTACAGACTAGTCAACCAGGACGTGATATACACAGGACCATTCCATATCTCATTTGCAAAAATGAAAATGCATTCTTTAGGAGGAAAAGGTAAATACTATTGAACATTGGTTTGTGTCTTACCATAGGACTTAGATCATTTTGTTCGTGTTCGCTTGCGTGGGCTTTCGGTTTCGCACTTCCTAATTGGTCAATGACATTCAGTTTCGAGGGAGTTATCATTATTAGTATACTGGGTTGTAAGAGCCATGGATGTGCACACGTTGTATAAAGCTATGAGTTGATGATCTTAATCCTATATATATAGCGATATGAGTTGATGATCTTAATCCTATATATATAGCGATATGAGTTGATGATCTTAATCCTATATATATAGCGATAGCTTGGCGTTTATAAGCCACATGATAGTTTTCAGTTGGAACCATTGATTCTGTATAATTGCTCTAGGTTTCTCAGATCATCGTGTTGCATACATTAAAGGAAGAATACAACGTGATCTTAATGATGCATGATCAAGTGGTCGTATGGTTTTCGATGCAGGGATTCTAAAAGCTTCGTTATCTCTCCCAAAACTTTTTTAAGATCATCCAGAAAATACCAGGAACAATGATCTTATTCAACAAATGACCAATAATAGACGACATACTGTTAACTATGTCTATCGAAATCGTACGGCACAAATCACATCTAAGTAAAACGTATTGAAGACAAAATACTAATTTTGCAAGAGTTGCTTCCCTTAGACTATAGATCATGCATTTATTGTTTACAATTCGTTTTTTGTCAGCAATCCAAATGGAGGCTGTATTTCCTTTTATTATTTGCTTTCAATGGATTATGGAGATTTTTCAGTGAAATAAACAGTGAAAATAACAGTGAAATTAACACTTTGTTATTTTCACTGTTTTAGAAGCTGGTTCCAGTATCATGCAGAAAAAGAAACGTAACGTCAACGGCGCCGGGCTTTAAAATATGCGTTACGTCATCATGACGTCATAACTATCGCGTCGTGACGTTCTAATTTCGACATGATTTTTCCAATTAAGCCAATTACGGCACATATTTAAGAGGAATTGAGGCATATAATAAACAGAAAATTTGTTGATTTTTGGTGTAAGATCAATTTTATTTCACTCGTGATCACAGAAAATTACATTACGCCACTCGTGAAAATATTGATTTTCTGTGATCACTCGGTGAAATAAAATTCTATCTTACACCAAAATCAACAAATATCCTCTATTTATTATTAGCTTTCAATGGATTATAAAGATTTTTCAGTGAGAATAACAGTGAAAATAACAGTGAAATTATCATTTTGTTATTTTCACTGTTTTCGAAGCTGGTTCCAGTATCGTTCAGAAAAAGAAACGTAACGTCAACGGCGACGGGCTTTAAAATGTACGTTACGTCATCATGACGTCATAATTGTCACGTCGTGACGTTCCAATTAAGCCAATTACGGTACCCTTTTAAGGATATTGAAGTACAAAATGTATATAATAAACAGAAAATTTGCTCAAAATGCATCATTCTGCAGAGTGTTATTTTTTGTTTTAAAAATAGCTGTTAAAAGCTTCATGGGGCTTTAAAATTAATGAACACGTTTTGGATCCTGTTTTAGATGATGGACCCATTGTGCAGCTTCACGACGCACGTCATACTGTGACCTTGAACTTTCCCGAGTGTGAAGTCGGCATGAAAGACGTAAAGATGGATGCCAAGGTCATCAACAATGACAACAACGTCATGACAGTTTCTGAACAACAACAAATGTATCAGCATCTGGTGTGTGTTTAATGCTTTGTATTGCCCTACTAGTAGTTCGTCTATATACAGTGTTAAGGTCCTGTCACACGTAACGTATCTATTTAACGAAACATCCTGACGAAAAATAGTAATTTTGTGATGTCTTACGAATTTTGACCGAACAAAACTAATCTCTACGGACACAAGCGCTCCACAAACAGATGCATCCATACTAGGGGCGTAGCCAGGCTGAAATTAATGTTATGCTCACAAGCTTTAATTGTGGAAATTTTGGACTTCAATGCCATTTTGGCGATATTTATATTTTTCACTTTTCAAATTTATGTTACGCACACATGCGTATGTCCGTATCGCTGGCTATGCCCCTGCATACCATCCTTACGAACGCCACCGATGAATGACAGACTACACTTACTAATTGGAACGAACTAGCGGAAGTCCTTTTCGCCAATATTCGCAAGTTGACGTCGGGTGGCATTCGTTATAGTGTGACTGGGCCTTTAGTTTAGTATATTTTCCCGGAAACATTACTATGACTGTTCATGGCACATTGACAATTAATATTTACTGTTATATATAACATTATTAAAACACTGAATGGTAAAGCAGGAACTATCCATCGTTCATACCTAAACTACATCTGGACAACAATGAAGTTAACTTCAACCAAAACATATTCATGCCTGTCATGTGTACATTACAACCCCTTGTCATAATTTGATTTTAAAAATATGATAATACTTTGGTTACTTTTCTGTGCCTTCATTTTGCGTGTTTTTAGTTATGTTATATTTTCGTTACAGATATGTGACCAATTTCGACTGAGAATCCCTCTCGCATTTGGAGGTACTGTATACATTTGTAAATTTTGATAAATGTTTTGGTAATATTTAGGTCACAAACTGAAATTCACATAGTACTTCCATTTATATATGTGCGTGAAGTTGGCATGCTAGCTGCCTAGCAGCCGAGCAGCGTGAATTTGGCAGCCTGGCGGCCTAGCAGCTTGAAATTGGCAGGCTAGCGCCCTAGTAGCCGAGCAGCGTAAAGCTGACAGCTGACAGCTGACTGTTCAGAGTGCCAAGCAATGTCAATTGCCGATTTTAAAATTGTGTTCAGAGCACAGAGCAATGTTATTGGTCGACTTTAAAATTGTGTTCAGAGCACAGAGAAATGTCATTTGTCGATTTTAAAATTGTGTCCAGAGCATAGCATAATGCCATTGGTCGATTTTAAAATTGTGTTCAGAGTACAGACCAATCCCATTTGTCGACTTTGAAATTGAGTTCAGAGTACAGAGCAATGACATTGGTCGATTTAAAATTGTGTTCAGAGCACAGAGCTATCTCATCGGTCGATTTTAAAATTGTGTTCAGAGCACAGTGTAATGTCATTGGTAGATTTTAAAATGTGTTCAGAGCACAGTGTATATAATGTCATTGGTCGATTCTAAAATTGTGTTCAGAGCACAATGTAATGTCATTGGTCGATTTTAAAATTGTATTCAGAGCACAGTTTCGTGTCATTGGTCGATTTTAAAATTGTGTTCAGAGCACGGTGTAATGTCATTGGTGGACTTTAAAATTGTGCTCAGAGCACATAGCAATGTCATTGGTCGATTTTAGAATTGTGTTCAGAGCATGTAGTGTAATGTCATTGGTCGATTTTAAAAGTGTGTTCAGAGCACAGAGCATTGTCATTGGTCGATTTTAAAATTGTGTTCAGAGCACAGACAATGCCATTGGTCGGGTTCTAATCTCGAGTCCTTTACAATGTTTCAGATTCCAATATGCAGTTCAGCATTCAAAACTACACGTTCAATGTCGGCACAGAAGCAACAGATCTTGAAATCAGAGCGGATGGAATATACATTGCACAAACAGTAAGTAATATCAGTACTGAGCATCTCTAGTTGGATGGGTATCACTACAAAGCGTTTCTAAAGTTTTCATCCGAGCTTTGAACAAGGCACCTGCGGATTGGAACTGAGTCAACATAACACCAATATAAGATGTTACTATAGTATCTTTAAAGTTTATGCTAATTTATTTTAGGTCGAGTGTGAAACAAGTTTTTTCACCTTACATGTATATATTTATCAACCCCTTCCTGATGTTGTCTATCGTCATGAGGGTTTGAGAGAAGAGAAACCAGTTTTCCTTTTGTGCTGAGCGTCTAACTAGGGAATTACTTGTACCATTTTCGTTTCGTCTTTGGTATGACGCGGTCTGGGATCGAACCCGATACCTCCCGCAGCACCCGAAGCGGACGCTCTACCACTAGGCTATCAAGGAGGCGGTTTATTTATACTACAATGCAAATGTTCATCATGTTTACATTTTATATATACTTACTTTATGTTTCCAGGTGTCGACTGGCAATACAGGCGGACTATTTCCTTTGCCTGTGGTACCGAATAACACACCGATGAAACTCCCACCGTTCTCTGGTGATCACTATCCGTTTGAGGTGGCAGTCAGTGTAGAAACTTTTGAACAAATATGTCGAGGCTTCAAACACCAGATGGGAATAGGTGAACGGCCACTATCGGTAACTTATTATTTTCATTTGATTAGATAGTTTGCAAATGTGGGATTCCAAACCTATACTACTTATCTCCTAGCAATGCGACGTACGATAGGGGCAAGACCCTCGGGATGGGAAGGTAAAATCCGGTTGTAACTGTTAATCGGCTCCCATATTCCCGCCATTTTTAATTGTGTTAGGGCAAATTACGTACAAACGTACTTATTACACGTACTAGTGGGTGCAAACCGATATTTCGAATCGCATGCCTACCAATATTCGCCATTCCCAACAGAAACGACCAAATCATTGATGCATTTAATGCACCTGCTTTGGAACTGGCGACTGTTTCATTATGTACTTTAATTATAGATATGGACGATTTTGGGATTCATTTTTATCATTTACCTACACATAATGCATCTAGCTCTGTCTTATTCAGAATATCACATTACGTTCGGCTGCATACGTCTTTGTATCGATGCGCATTGTAGAAATTTAACAGTAACGATGTACTTATTTCAGCTTCTAGATTTTGTTCCTGTCAGGCACAGGGACAAGTACGAACTGGATACTAATGGTATTATGATTGGAATGCTTTTTCCAGAGGTAATATGAACTACAGACCACCTAATCCATTTAACAAACTTCTATCCGAACAACCGATAACATCAGAAAATAAATCACATCCCGAAATTGTTACTATTTATAGTAACATAGGTTGATTTCGCAACATTCTATCTGAGCAGCACGTCAATTTCGAAAATAAATCAGATCTCGAAATTGTTACTATTTATAGTAACATAGGTTGATTCCACAACCTTCTATCCGAGCAGCACGTCACTTTCGAAGATACATTAGAAAAATCAGATCCTTAATTTGTTACTATTTATAGCAGAGACATTTTGATCCAAAGAATTGTTCACCTTTACGTAGTTTATTTATTGTCTAAATGAGCATACAGTGAAACCTCGTTATTTCGAGGACCCATCGGGACAAGCCAAATGCTCGAGTTAAGCCAGTTTCTCGAATTATCAGAAAAGTATGATGAATTGTTGCTAAGACTAAGTTTTACTTTGAAATTTGCTCGAATTAGGCCGGTTGCTCGAATAATCGCTGCTCGTATTACCGAGGTTTTACTGTACTTTAAATGTAAAACCATATCATTAAGTGAAAATAATTTTGAAATATTAAACACACAGATGGGCGCAGTGTTCCCCGAATCAATTGCAGAGATGAACATCACAGATGTGGATTTTGCTTTAAACATAGAGGAGGGAAGAATGCGTCTGATCGTGGACTTCACGTGTAACCTTTTTGTAACACTGAATTGTGATAAGAACCGCACATATAGTGCCATGAACTTTACATTGGTATGTACTCTTTTATACGTAGGTAAAGTTGGACAGAATTGTCCGGATACTGATTAAACTTAGCCAAATACTTTGTGGTTGAACCGAGTCTGTTGATGAAGGCCCTATTATCAGAGCACATTAAATTGATAGTCCGAGATCTAGATCTAATTATGCTCGTTCTAATCTGAAGCGTCTGATAACTCTTAATGTGGTTTACTAATAACGAACCGGAATGTTTATTTTATAGAATAATACTATATAACCCAGAATTGACCAATCGGGACACCTCGGAAAATCTCTACGAATCATCTCTCGGGTGTAATAGAACGTCGCCATTTTTCAACGTCTTTCGCCATGACGTCATCATGACAGATTTAAACAGTGCTTCAATGGAATACACGTCCATCAAGCAAGTGCTGTGTAACTGCTCAAGGAGTGAAGCGAAATTGTATTGTTCAATCAATAAAACATATTTTGATATTCCCGCTGCTGATAAGTTACGGTCTATTTTCTTCGGCCCATTTCCATCTGCGTAGGATTTAAGAAAGATCGTTGCTGGATTCATACGCTTGATACATCCGAGGTATTTTATCATGTAAAAATTCCGTACGGACCGTTCCGATTGAGAATTGACAACGTAAGATCACAGAAAATGCCTACGCATGGGAAAAAATATATCAAACTATAGCCAGTATATCATTAAACTTCAATCGATACTTCTACAGTAAATACGGGATATAACTATGCGCGTGTTACGGCATGAAATGTTACAGTTGTGTCCCTTAGCACTAACCTCTGCAGAAGGCTCTATAGTTCCTCATTAAGCCTAAACACATAGATTTATTGCTAAAATGTATTATTCGAGATCAACTATTCCGATTGATTAGATGTTTAAAAGAAAAAAATGACTGTGTTCCTATACATCGACGCTCTAGTGCTATAAGGGCGTAAGTGGTACTTAGGCCCTTTTTATGTTTTTACACCATTCGAAGCAGTACGTCATCGCGCACCTGCTGACCAAATATCATAGTCATAGCATTACAATTGGCTTCAAAATTGAAGAGTCGTGTACACATGTACATGAATAATTATACATTTTCCCTCGAAGTTGGGAGTTATAGGCCAAGTTGGTAGGGACAAAACCAAATGACAACGCACTACAACTAGCTGACTCATTCGAACTCAAACAAATACATTACATGTACGTGTTGTTTTTTTAATATTTCAGAATTTTGCTCTTCCTGTTCAAGTAGGGCACGACAACATGTACTTGACGATGAATATTCTAGGTTTTGGGTGAGTTTGGATTTGTGACTTTTCGGCGTGTAATCTCTGGTGGTGCGCCTTATGCTCATTACGCCTTAAACGACTATTTTCAAAAAGCAATTACTTGGTAACCTATCTGCCGAAGGGGGTCCAAAGGTCGAAAACACCTGAAGATTGATGAAAACGAAATTCAGCCTCGAGTTGGCTTGTAAACAAAATAACGAAATGTCCAGCACCCTGTGAAACCTTCATATTCCACGGTTTTATAGAGTGCTGGACAAAACGGCACAGTTGCTGGAAAAGATCTTATATTTTATAGAATGCAAATAATTTTCCCGTTAGCGTGGCATACATTTAATGGAAATCGATGAAGAAATAAAATACTTATGGCTATTTTTGTTTTCGAATGTTGACAAATTTCGCCTTGGACCTGCAGCCAAGAGTCACGTGGTATTGCTACTCTGATATTACCATTCTACCAAAAGCGAAATTTAATACAATAATTGTACAGTATATAAATGTTCCATATATTTCAGTGCAAACTTGACGGTGTTGAATTCTCACATTGGACATGTCGCGGTAAGTGTGATTCTGTTAAATTTCGTCCTTTCTCGATAGTTTTGTAGGTAGAGCTCTTGACGGTTGACCGGTTGGATGTGTATACACCAAATAATGTTCCTGAGAATATAGTGAGCAGATCCGGGATGTTCCGGGAGAAGGCTCCTATCTGATGGTAGCCTGTTAATGCTCGTCTCAATCCAAATTCTATAAAGTTATACTCTCCCGTGTTTACTTTTACCTCATATACATGTACTGTGATTGAAGATTGTATAAGCGGAGAGCCGTAACTCAGATCTGGAACTTTTGGCTCGACCCTGTGACCCATGCATAGGCCTATCCTATAATAATTGTGTTATATAAATTGTTTATGGTATTTGGATAATAAAATATGTTTAAACTAACCCAAATTATTATTTTTTCTGTTACAGAATGATCAATTTAGGACTATGATGACGTATGCCGCTACACAAGTAAAACAAAAAGAATGGGATAATATAAATAGTGAGTCAGCATTTTTTTATATAAACATGTGCACCAATACTATTCTGTTTTGGTTGGACTTTACAGGGACAAAAGCGGTTATTCAAAAATGCCCATAAGGGACATACGAAAATACACCCTTGTTATCATAGGCTACGTGACGATATCCTAACCTCGTTTTAAATAGATAGAATACTGTGCAGGGTACATTTTATCATTTTCAAATCATGAATTTAACGAATCGTTATAATTAGTTTGGCCTTTTATTCCTCAAAATTGAAATATTCCTTATCTTTTTGCAGAGAAGATGAAAGGGCTCCGTATTCGAGATTTCCTTCCTCCAGGTGTGTACGAGAATGTCCAGACCATAAAAATCGTCAAGGTAAAACTGATTATATCATTTTTTTTTTTTTTAATTTTTCATACATAAGACTTCCGGTAAACGCAATAAGGTGTTCACGCTGAACTATGGAGTCTTGCAATATGTCGTACAGTGATAGGAAATCACCGGATGTTTCAATCACAACAAGTCATACAAGTTGAATTGTATAGTATCCCAATCAGTCGTACAGTGATTTGGTTTATACGCGGTGATAATAATGATAACATAATAAATACTTTTTATAGAGTCAACATAGATGTCTCCTATAAACAAAGTGTCTACAGGGTGTTAAAAAGTACGATATCAATGTTTAAATTTCAAAAGTTTATTTTTCTGACTTCGAGAGGGTTTTGCCATTTTGTAATATTTCGAACATTATATGAATTTATTAGCGTAAGACATAAAATAACACACTGTGTACTAAGCTCGGGTGAAATTTAGTACGAGTTTAAATTTTGAGAACAAACTGTTTTAACACCCTGTTTATAGACAGGCTCCAGAAATAGTACAGCACACAGAAACACAAGGTAACAAGAATAACGTAAAGGGACAATACACGGTATGAATCTCGGTACACCGCTCCTCAGTTCCGTCAGAGAATTGCACTGATTTCATATGGCTCTGACGGAACTGAAAGGCGATATAACGCTCTGACGGAACTCAAGATATATGTCATTTGAGTCCCGTCCGAGCGTTACATCGAATTTCAGTTCCGTCAGAGCCATATCAAAACAGTGCAATTCTCTGACGGAACTGAGAAGCGGTGAATCGGGATTCATACCTTGCTATACACGGATGAAAAAAACAACATCACAGGGCATTCACAAAGGACAAGGATAACCATCAAAACCAGAAACGCAATATTAATAATCATTGGCATCTCTTTTCAGGACAACATCGTCATATGTGGAAACTTGACAACAACCGACCCGATGTTAAAGCAATTAAATCGGTCTGATATAGCCTGGGTTGGTCAACCTATGCAAGATGCGGATAAATATATGAATGTGGAAGACAACACACCGATTCATCTTCAGGCTATGAAGGAAAGAAACTGTAAACCGGAAGTAAAGGCGAAGACTCCGACTTCCTCTACCAACACAGTACACCATGGCAACACATTCTTCCTACTTCTTGTGTCTTTTATTGTGACCATGTTTATTCGTGCATGTTAACTGATGAAGACTTGTGTAACATTTTAGTTGCAACTCAAATGGAGTTAATTCGATCACCATAGTGTAATTTTACGGATTTTATGCTTTGTATTTTTCTTTTCTCAAGTTGTTCCTACTATTTGTAATGAAGGCAAATAACTCATTAACGTGTTTCATGGACTAAATTGTATCATATACAATCATCGGAGCTTATTTTTGTTATAAAGGGTATATTGTTTTGTTTCCACTAATGAGTATTGCAGAAGTAAGTTGTGTACAGTGTAATTAAGTTATACGTATGCGTGAAGGAGTTTTGCCCCCCCCCCCCCCCACCCTCACGAAGGCCAAAGGCGCATTAGAGTTACGGCCCTTCTGTCTGTTTACTATATAAATTCATACGTTATAATTATATCACAATTCCTATGACAAAACAACCAGTATCTTTTTCAGAAGTGTATTTACTTACAATAAGCACGAGGAAAGGGCCATTACGACAATGTGGAAAGTAAAATAATATTTTGGGTAAGGTTTTCATATGTCGATTGCTTTTCAGAAGGTAATGACTTGTACATATCTAGTTGAGGTCACGAGCTTTCTATATAATCTCCAAGATCCTATCAATTTCATTCGTATTATATCATGTTTGTAATATATTTTTTATAGTTTGAATGTCTATGTAATTATATTGAAACATTACATATTATGACTAATGATTAAACGGCTTAAAATGCCTGTAATATATAACCCATTTTAAAGGTAAAAACTCATCATTCATTATCACTTTATCATATATTTGTGTTTATTTCTTGTGCAAATAGATACAAAAAAGCATAATTATACAGTACGTGTTAGCAACAAATTAATTACTGTAATCTCGGTTTCTTGTTGTATTTTACGTTATGACGTTTTTTATGTTACAAGGCATATTTTATTTTCTCATTACTAATCTGTTTTACTACTTTATTCCCAACAGATGTTTGCTTATAGGTATCGAAGTTTGAATTGTGCGTGGTAATTCGAAAAGAAAACCATAAATATGTACAAAAAGTGTACAAAAAGTGTACAAAAAGTGCATGCTACATGTATGTTATTTCTCAAAAGTTCAAACTTCGATGCGCTATTGGGTGCTTTGCAGTAATGTTTATCTTGTACATAATGGTAAAACACATACATATAATAAAAGTTAAACTGCCATTGTATGTACCTATTGTACGATTCGCACCCGTACAGAACAGCACAATCGCTTGGCAATGTGATGTACGAACTCATTAGGCGAACTCGGCTACCTCGTAACAAACCCAAAAGGTTGCGCTAATAGCAAGTATCCATGTGATTACATCACACCACACCGGTAACATGTTAATATTTGGAAAACAACACTATGTACGGGTGCACTTTACGGCCTACTTTACTGCTGTGGTGAGATATAGTCACACACTGCGCAAAAGTTTGGGGATTGCTTCGATAGCCGAGTGGTCCAATGCATTCGTATATTGCTAGGCGAAGGTACCGTACAGTACGGGTTCGGATACCAGTATAGGTGCAAACTTTTTAATTCACAACAGCACTGTTTGTACCGTGAAGAGGCCGTAAAGTTACTAATTGATATATGGATGACAAGACTGACTATTCATGGTTGTAGGATATACTTTTTACAGCCGCCAAACGGTACAAATGGAGCAGTACTGGAATAACTAGTTGGCACCTTTAGTGGGATAAGTAAATTAGAGGAAGCAAATGTACACACGTATAAAGCAGCAATACAATACAGCATAACCAAACATCATCAAGATAATAAATCGGACATGGAATGCACCATTCCGAATTTCAACAAAAGTACTAATGACCGAGGTGAGAGTGGAATGAGCCGGACTGCCGACTGAATAAGGATTCATCAAATAGGTAACTGTAACTATTGTAGCCGGGAAGTTTTCGGGTTTGACCCCCATAATCCAAACAACCTACATCACCGAAACAACAATGTAAGTTACAATGTTTCATAACAACACAGAATCAAAATGCACATTGGTGTTAATATGTAAAAAGGAACTAGTTTCATTGTACAGGGTACTTTGTAATTTGAAGTTCCCCAATGCATTCTAATGCTGACATTCCATGTGTCCGCGTCCGTGTTTCGCATCCACTTCGGGATCGACTACCGTAATCCTAACCCAACGTATCATTCAAAATAACACAGTACCTTGCAATGTTTCCAACCAACATAGGATCAAACTGCACATTGGTGTTAAACATGTAAAAAAGAACAATTCGTAATGCAAGATACTTTGTAAATAAAACATGCTAATTATAAGTTACTGTCGCAGTCTAAAAACGATGCTTTGGTTTAAAATACATAGATATGCTAAAACGAAAATGCTAGTAAGCGGACACATGGAATAGGGTTTCCGTGTCAGTATGCGAATCGCGGATACGAAACGCGGACGCGGACCACGGACGCGTGCTCATTGAAGATCGACCTAAAACAATGCTCTGAATAAAAATAAACCGATACGGTAACACGGAAAGGCTAGTAAGCGGAAACATGGAATACCGAACAAACAGGTATATTATTTGTAGAAATGGCTTCCATTTTTTTTATTGTTTGTAGCTTTAGTCATTTAATGAAGGTATTCAGTATGCAGGTTTTACATGTTGTCTTTCCCGCCTAGGCCTCTCATTTTTTAATCTTCCATTTTATTCACAATGCGGACACTCCAGATGGCATAAGGATAACCGACATGATAATTTAAGGTGATACATGTTCTTTGGTCTTTGTAGACTATCATGTAACTCATCCAATGGAAGAAGGTCGACCCATATCACGTTATCAGGGGATGGTGCTTTAACAACAGCAATGTGTTCAGCATATTGGAAACGAGGCGGAGAATTGATCGACAGTCGGTACCAATTGTTGTTACAAAAGTAATACTTATATGCATAGTTTTCCACGCGTCGTGGATGAGGTAGGGCGCTTTTATACTTTGGTTTGGGCGCATGTGCATTACCATCGTCAAACTCATTTTCAAAAGACTCATATCTCGTAGACAAATCCTGCCTGGAATATCGAACTATACTAATACATCGAATGTTATCATGGATCACGAAGCCGTTATCAGTGGAGCATAGTTTGTCATTCTCTCTCGTTTCGATTTCCAACTTATCCAGTGTACACTCAACAGTATCATAGATTAAAACATGTTTTCTAGATGCTAGCATCATTGCAATGATGCCACTCTTGTTCACTCTGACTGAAATAACTTCAGATAGGGCGATGGAAAATTGAGGTACCATATCAACCTTGTGGTCAACAAGTTTTCCAATCAGAATTAGAGTAGGCCTATAGCTGAACTTTACGCAATCGCCTTCATATGCGCTAGTGCAATTAACACATAGCATGTTACTTACATGGCAAACGTTTGACAGTCTTACCTCTTGCCCAGAATATGTATGTACAAGTTCATACCTTTCCACTTTTTTGTTATCTACATTTAACTTACGTATACATTGCTTAATGTGGGAGTAATTGTAGGTATATGACCAGTACACCTCGGAATCATCAGGGTTTGTGCCAATGATGTTATATTTAGCTGTTCGTCTGAAGTGGTTCAATCGAAACCACATGTTTCGTTTTATATCGTAGATAGCTCCTAGTTTATTACATAAACTAGATTTATATATTAGAACGTCACGCTTCACATCATCCAAATTACTGCCAACATCGCGAAGTATTTCGTCCGCAGCGATATCACATTTTATTGCATGCAAAGACGTGGGCGGTATCTCTTCAAATGCGATGGATTCTAATAATTGTTCCGTGAAATATGTTCTTTCCTCTGGCTGTGATTTGTACCAACGCATCAAAAACTCAAGCCGTTGTTCCATTTGAAAGTAGCAAAATCGCTCTTCCTTAAAAACGTGATCAATGAACTCGTATGACAAAGACAGAGCATCTGGGTGGGCAAATATTTCATTTAAATGCCTTTCTATGTACTGTGAACAGTTTGGTAGTTCAAACTCGTACACTCTAGACAGCTGAAACCAGTGTAGACAATTATCGAGTGAACATTGTTCATAGTTAAGCCGTTTCACGCAAGCTGATTTTAGAGTAGGTAGCAGAAAGAATTCCGCGAGATGAAACATGTCTTCAATGTTGTTTTCACTGAAGATGGGGAATATACCGTATAGGTGCATCAATGCCATGTCTATACTGGCTGGATATCCTGTCTCCAAACTGATTATTCCTGAATAAATAAATAAATAAATAAATAAATAAATAAAAATAAAAAATCAAGCATACTTATTATAATCCAAAAGCACGTTTAAATGAGTCAATGAGCTAAATATTAAAAAAGATCGTTTAAACCTTTTTTATCTTTAAGAAAATTTGTGGAATAAGTCTCTATGATCATAATCACCAAAAATATTCAAATTACGAATATCATACTATCGCAGACCACGCACTTTAATTTTTTAATTATGCACTTTATTACATATTTACATATGCGTATGATTACTACATGTATTAACAATTTAGCATGTTGCATTTACTTTTATTCCTATATTGAAGATTAAAACATATAAACTCACCAGTACGTTTCTCTAAGAAATCATTTTTCAGAATACGATCAAAGAACGGACTTGCTACCAGGACACATCCGTGGTATTTTCTCTCCTGGAAAACAATTGTGGCCATATTATAATTCCGTAGCATGCCTCGTTAAGTGGAGAGCCGTAACTAAGTTATGGAACTTGAGGCTTGACCCTTTACTCATGCTTACATATTTTTTCAGCGTAACCTGTCTAGCTTGAATATTGACCCACTTTAATCAAAGCACTGAGAGTACTTATCGGAGGCGATCTGGTTGCTGCTACTAAAGCTTAAACCGACTTTACACGTTTAATGTTCGTTTTCTTACTGCCGACCATGTCTTGAATGTCAAAATAGGCATATGTGACTATATAGGCATGTTGGGTATCTAAATAATTGTTAAAAGGTGCATATTAATTTATATGTAATACGTGTATTGAATGTGTATATCAAAAGTGGCTTTAAAATAATACTACGCGCCTATTTATCAGATTCTACAGTACCGTCTGGTAATCACTTCCCTCACAGCGGGAGACAGTCTATAGAATGGGCGCTAGCTAGTACAGCGACACCATATGATTGCATAACAGTACTTTGCAGACCGTATACGATTCATTGATAAAACCATCACTTCACCGTAGTCTGAAGTTTCTAAAAATAGCTTTACAGCCGGGACATTTGCTGAACACGTCATTTTCGTACTATGACACAAGTTCGGTATCAGCCGGTGTAGTGATTTATTTGGCCAAAATATCGATTTAACGAACAGTTTCACAATAATTTTTGATCTTAGAATAAACAAATGTTGCTGATTGGCTTAAATCAGTTAAAAAATTTGGAGAAACATATGTAGCAGTATTGGGAATGTTGACAGTTTCTGGAACTACTTGAATGCGGATTCACATAGCAGCCTAAAGGCGGTTAATTTTGTATTAAGAAATGGGCAATGGTAGTAATGAGAGGCTTAATCGCCTCCCAATGAAATGTTTGTAAATATCTCCGCACGGTATAGATTCTAAATTGTGATTGGGACTATATAGTAAAGTTAACACAAAAGGTTAGATGCTGATTTGTATGTTTTTGTATTCGTAGTGTGTTGAAAAGTATAGTGGTCTATTGAGTGACAAATGTCCGCTAGCTTTTTCCAAGCTATGTATCTCTGTTAATGCCCATGCCTTACCGGTGACTCATCGAAAACAGCCATGCGAACACCTTCGGTTGTTATCGGTTACCGCTTACACATGTTGACATAAACAGGGTTTCGGTTTACAATAGCAGAGCACAAATGCGGAGTAATACGTAGACATGGATTGTTTTATAACGTTTTACTATTACATTATTTATCTCGCTTCTTTCTTTAAATACAATATCAGGACACCAATAACAATAGCATGTAGTGTACATTTTTACAAAACAGTACGCATATAATATGATACTTGCCGGTCATTTGAGAACTATTTCGTTTGCGTCATTATAACTTATTCATATCGGTTGTACGGAAAAGAAGGCAGTGGCAAGGGAACCGGCACCGAACGACTAGACAGCGAAATTATTCGTTCGGCACCGGTTCGCTAGCAAACGGTACGTGCATTGGCTATGAAACCGTCATTTTATTTTTATGCATTAGGCATCCGGAATTTTCCCCATATTTGTGCTGGACATTTCTCTGTCACGATGGATGGATGTCTCTCACAAAGTTTGTCTGCTTCGATATATTTGTGAGTGGCTGATTTACATCTTCGAGTCTAAAACCACTTGACATCTTTTGCAAATGTATTGAACAAATATACATGTAACAATCGCGATGTGTCATTTAAACTCAACGCTGTATATCTTTTTTAGATATATTTCTTGTAATGTATAATTTGTATGTTAGAAATTGTATACTAGTAATCATTATATTATCTGGGTATTCAAACATGTTTAAACATGTCTCTTTAATTTGGTGTCTTCAAGCCAGATTGTAATGTGTCATACAGTAATACTTCTGTCGAGCAACACCCTTTAGGGAATGCAAATATTGGCCGTTGTTTAGAGGTTGCTGTTCTACAGTGGTTACACTAATAGTAATTATCGGCTAGTAACATTTTGCGGAAGATGTTTTGTAGAGAGGTTGTAACTCCTCATAGTGCCGCTTTGGAGAGGTTTCACTGTTTGTCAATTTGAGTTCTTCTATAAAAGTGTACGTTTTCTAGTTTCAATTTTTGTTTTCATGATTTTATTATTTGTTAAGTGGCACTACATAGAAATAAAAACTATTACATTTACTTTCTCTCATTTTTTTCACATTGGTATGTTCTACTAAAGGGCATACTGACCCATCGACCCCTCCGTACAGTGACGTCACACATCCCCGACTGCTCTTCTACTTGCTGCACCAGAAGGTCCAATGTAGTCTCCAGTTCATATTCACTTGTAACAAACTCCATTGTTGTATAGTCCACGTTTTCTGATGATAGACTGAATAAAGGAATATGATTTCACCAATGTACCGGAAAATTTGAATTTTCTTAAACCCACGTATAAGCTAGCCAGACCAGTTGATGCGGCAATGTATAATCGAACATCGAAATTGAATATCGAGCTAGGTAGAATACCGAGCCAGCTCGGTAATCGATATAAGCGAAAGTTAAAGCACCATGCCTAATGTTAATACCGAGCTAGGTCGAATATCGAACCAGCTCGGCAATCAATATTCGACCAGATTCTGAATATCGAGCTAGCTTGGTAATCGATATTCGAGAAAGGTTCTCAGCTAGGCTGCCAACTTCACGCTGCTAGGCTGCTAGGCTGTCAGGCTGCCAACTTCACGCTGATATGCTGCTAGGCTGCCAACTTCACGCTGCTAGGCTGCTAGGCTGCTAGGCCGCTAGCCTGCCAACTTCACGAACATTCACAGCGAGTCTAGGTTGAATATCGAGCTAGGTCGAATATCGAGAAATGTTTTCTGAGAGAACGGCTCATGTTATATCATATAATCAACACACCTGATTACCGTAATTGGCCTGGAATTATCGAAATAGTCGAATAGTTATATGATTATTGTAAATTGCTATTTATGAGTCGATCTGGCTTATACGTGGGTTTAAGCAAAATCCTATTTTTTCAGTACTTTGTCCGAGTGGTTCTAGTGGCGCAGGTGGTCTAATAAGTGAGTACATACCGTTGTTTAGAGCACGGCATCAACAAAATGTAATAAAAGGACAGCGTTTGTGGCAACCTGATCAAAATCATATACTCAAACCCGCTAAGCAGATTGGCATTTGAGGCTTCCAAATATCAACCGATTTTTTAGCAAATACACAATGTGACGAAACACAACCAAACATGCCGCGGGTACCCATAGGAAAGAGTCACAATATTATTCATAATTAGTCCTTTTTGATGAATAACTCCCAAAACAGGCTGGTGACCCCTATTTTTATTTGACTAAACTGGTGTTCTATTTGATACTCAACTTATGACCAATTCTTAATTGTATTCGATCGTTAGATATTTTTTGACGTTCATTTGAAAATCACACTTTTTTGCAAGTGGGTGGGGTAACTATTTATCATGTTCAATTACCGAATTTGTTCACCAGGCAGCCGGAATTGTGACTAATGTCAATAGGAATGACCATTGGATACATAAAATATCATGCATTGCTTAAACGTGGTTTCATATAGTAACAAGAGCCGTCAGTGACGGGTGATGCTCCCCGTGGGATGTTTGTCACAAAAAAAAATACTCCAGAATATGCAAAAAAGAGTTATGGTTCTTAGCCATTGCACTTTCCCTCAATGTGATCTATTTACCTATGAAGTTCCAAATTGATATCTCTAATACTGTTGAGTTATGGCATAGACAGGAATTAGGTATGAAAAATTACAAAGGGGAATAACTAAAAAAATATGCAATGAAGAGTCATGGTTCTTGTGCACTGCACTGCCATTCGATGGGATATATACACCTATGAAGTTTCAAATTGATATCTCAAATACTGTTGGAGTTATGGCCCGGACAAGAATTAAGTATGAATAAAGTATGAAAAATAACAAAGGGCAATAACTCCAAAAACAGGTTATGTAGAGTTGTGGTTCTTGAGCACTGCACTTCTACTCATTGAGATATATTCACCAATGAAGTTTCAAATTGATATCTCAAATACTGTTGGAGTTATGGCCCGGACAAGAATTAAGTATGAAAAAAACAAAGGGCAATAACTCCAAAAATAGGTTATGTAGAGTTGTGGTTCTTGAGCACTGCACTTTTACGCATTGAGATATATCCACCTATGAAGTTTCATGATGATACCTCACATACTTTTTGAGATAGGCTCCGGACAAAAACTAAGTATGAAAAAAACAAAGGGTAATAACTCCAAAAACAGGTTATGTAGAGTTGTGGTTCTTGAGCACTGTACTTCTACTCATTGAGATCTATCCACCTATGAAGTTTCATGATGATACCTCACATACTTTTTGAGATAGGATCCGGACAAAAACTAAGTATGAAAAAAAAACAAAGGGCAATAACTCCAAAAATAGGTTATGTAGAGTTGCGGTTCTTGAGCACTGCACTTCTACTCATTGAGATCTATCCACCTATGAAGTTTCATGATGATACCTCACATACTTTTTGAGATAGGCTCCGGACAAAAACTAAGTATAAAAAAACAAAGGGAAATAACTCAAAAAATAGGTTATGTAGAGTTGCGGTTCTTGAGCATTGCACTTCTACTCATTGAGATCTATCCACCTATGAAGTTTCATGATGATACCTCACATACTTTTTGAGATAGGCTCCGGACAAAAATATTCGGACGGAACGACGGAACGACGGACGGACGGACGGACGGACAAAGCGGCAACTATAAGCTCCCCCGAATAGATAAAATGAACGAAATACAATAGTAGGTCATTAGAAAGCCATGTACGTCGAAAGCGAGCCTTGTGACATATCTTTTTTATAATTTCAATGTTGTTCTAGAAGAATGTTCTGTCATTTTAAGATGTTTCAAGGAAAATTCGATCGTTAGATCAAAGGTGCGCGTACGTCCTAAGAACGATATAAAGAATTGAAATTTGAACGTTTTCAGTGTTTTGATAAAATAGTACCAAGTTGTACACGCAAGGAGAAGAACCACTCCATAAACCACGTCGTACCGAAACAAACCAGAAGGCACAGGAAGGAAGATTTAGTACATACTCACATGGAATCAGTCCATTAGATACGGTAGCACATAGACAATCCAAAATCCCACAGAAATGGCTGCAGCGCCTAGAAAGAAACCCACGCAAATGACGCAAATGTCAGACATAGAAGTAACCATCCATATCACAAAAAAGGATATCTCAAGCAAGCCTATAATGAATGGCTTACTGTGGACTTTGAATTTCGATCATTATTAACCATTTAGGCAGATAATTTTGAGTGATAACTACATAAGAATTGTATGCACATGATATAAACGAGCAATATCTTTCAGAGATATCAACCCATTCAGCACATCAACAATGAAAACCCCGTTTTAAATAATCAGAAATTAATTGTTGATTTGTTATCCGAAAATGATAACCTGTATAATCAAACATAATGATATAATTTTTTAGCGTCAGTCATATGGTATCTCTTTGTATGGATATAATACAGGTTTTAAATACACGGTACATGCAACTGTTTGATATCTGGGTCACAAATTAACCGTACGCCGGACGATGTCCGTGTATCCGACGTCTATACCCGATTCCTAGGCATCGTGCGGACGCAGGCCAATGAGTTACAATGACATTTTTAAAAAATGATCGGCCGCTGGTGAACTGGCCGATGACCCGATTTAACCAAATAACCCCGTCCGATCATCGAACAGCGATCGGATTTGATTTGTGATCCGGGTATACATCGGGATTGAAATAATTTACAAAAAGTTTTAATGATGTACGGTGGACCAGTTTCTTTGAATAAGTTATAAAGTAAGTGCTATTCCTGAAGGAAATGACAATAGTAACACTTGACCGTTATCAACATCTCGGAAAACATCCGAACAGTAAACCAGGCCCAATGATTATACACCATTAAACATGCTCAATTCAATCCGCGCTCAAACTTCAAATAGTTCTAACAGTTAAACGTTTGTTTTAAACTTACTTTTATAGTTGATGGAAAGTTGTTTGGTATTTCCTGATAAAGTAAAAAAAATATTTGATTGCTGGTTTTAGAGTTTGCATTTCAGCATCATTATGTTTTATTTCCAAGGGAGACAAATGTGTCAATACGCATGTTATGTCTTCATGATTGCTGTCCATGCTTCAACAACCAGCAATAATAATTATCCATTACTTTGATGTATAACTGAACGTTTTTATTCCAGGCTGCGACATAACGTACGGAGATATTGATGTGATCCTAACCTTTATGCATACATATCTTACAAGGTTATTGCGTTGAAAATACCAATGTTCACGAGGTCTGTGAAGCTGGCACGTAGGTCGTACATCGACAGTCAGATGTTTACTCATTTTATTTGATATGAATACACAGCAATTATCTCGTTACCCGTAGCACGTTCGTCGAAGCTCGTAGGTCGTTTATCGCAGCTCTTTGGTCGTTGGTCGCAGCTCTTAGCTCGTAGATATTTACTCGTTACTCACAATTTGTAGATCGATGATCGCAGCTCATGGGCCGTTGGTCGCGGCTCTTAGCTCGTAGATCTTTACTCGTTGGTAGTAGCTAGTAGGTCGTTAGTCACAGCACGTATACGGTCAGAGCTCAGAGGTACTATTTTCAAAGCCGAAACTATACCCAGCATATACAGTTTTGAATGGATAAAAAAGTGAATCATGACTGATGGTCCTGTTTCTTGTTCGTCTATTTGTAAAAATCGATATATCGATGTTACGTCGATCTTGTCTTCAGATATATCGCAATCATCGGTATATTTCGTATATAACAATTCAAAATTTCCCTAAGTTGATATTTACATGTACTATAAATTTAACCTCTGTACAGTAACAACCTCGAAACAATGACCAATATTTGTAGCACCCACAGGGTGTTGATCTACAGAGGTTGTACTGTGCATATATTATAAATTTAACCTCTGTATAGTAACAACCTCGAAACAATGACCAATATTTGTAGCACCCACAGGGTGTTGATCTACAGAGGTTGTACTGTGCATATATTATAAATTTAACCTCTGTATAGTAACAACCTCGAAACAATGACCAATATTTATAGCACCCAAAGGGTGTTGATCTACAGAGGTTGTACTGAACATATATTAAAATGTATGTATCTCGATCTTTGTGCATGGGTCCAGGGCGTAAACCACCGTTTGAATGTGTAGGGTAGTGAGATTACCAGGCTTTTACACTGTGAAAGTGCTTTGAAGTTGCATGGTGCCCCTGTCTCCGCTAATGTCTTTTACTGTTGTTGGGGTTTGTGTCACATTAACAGACAGCAGTCATTCGTAGAATATTGTAACACTCCTGAAATTAAAATAATTGGAAACGTGGAGACAATCTTATCAGAACTCGGTATGGGGAGATCACTGCGTCCTGGCAAGGTTTGATTTGGACAGGTATCGTCACGTGTGAAATGGTTTGAAAATTGATGTGCAAATCTAGTTTGATTATGTGGCTACGTTTAGTTAACGTTATATGCCCCGGGGTAAGAAATATTACAAAGGGAAGATGAAAGCATAACCTGCTCAGTTTTAATTTATGATATATCTAATTCAATTTATAGCCAAGTGTAACAAAATTTGGACAATATATTATTTAATACAGGCGTAATCGTTCCATTAAAATTCATTACATTTATTGCAAGGTTCGAATTGTCTGACATGAATATTTATCAATGCATCCACGAAATGAAATCCACGTTCAGTCACTTAGCAGTCGTATATATAGTGTATGTTTCGTAATGGGTCATCCAAATTTCAAGCGTTTGCCGTAGTCTGTTTTGCTTTGCTTGCTCTGTGGTTGTTTCCCTACACCCCTTCTTATAAAAGTGACATTTAATCTTATAATAATTACTTATTTATCTAAATGCAGAAGTAAAAAAAACTACGAAAAGTCTAAAAGACAAAACCTGACAATTTCGACATACTGTAAAATCATTTAATTTCAATGGGACTAAAGTTTGTGGTTTTAGTAAAAAAATACCATTTCGTGATTTGATGAAAAAAGGCAAGGTCAAAATTCACATAAATTATAAGAAATCATTCAGAAAGTTATGTTCCCTTTTTAGTGTCAAATATTTGAAAGATTGCACCCACATTGTTTAAACAATGTCACTTTTTTCCAATAATGGCGCGGTAGGTAGGTAGGTAGGTAGGTAGGTAGGTAGGTAGGTAGGTAGGTAGGTAGGTAGGTAGGTAGGTAGGTAGGTAGGTAGGTAGGTAGGTAGGTAGGTAGGTAGGTAGGTAGGTAGGTAGGTAGGTAGGTAGGTAGGTAGGTAGGTAGGTAGGTAGGTAGGTAGGTAGGTAGGTAGGTAGGTAGGTAGGTAGGTAGGTAGGTAGGTAGGTAGGTAGGTAGGTAGGTAGGTAGGTAGGTAGGTAGGTAGGTAGGTAGGTAGGTAGGTAGGTAGGTAGGTAGGTAGGTAGGTAGGTAGGTAGGTAGGTAGGTAGGTAGGTAGGTAGGTAGGTAGGTAGGTAGGTAGGTAGGTAGGTAGGTAGGTAGGTAGGTAGGTAGGTAGGTAGGTAGGTAGGTAGGTAGGTAGGTAGGTAGGTAGGTAGGTAGGTAGGTAGGTAGGTAGGTAGGTAGGTAGGTAGGTAGGTAGGTAGGTAGGTAGGTAGGTAGGTAGGTAGGTAGGTAGGTAGGTAGGTAGGTAGGTAGGTAGGTAGGTAGGTAGGTAAAAGCTGCGACCAACGAGTAAACATCCACGACCTAAAAGCTGCGACTAATAACCTACGTGCTGAGACTAACGATTAACATCGACGAACTGAGGCGACCTAACAGCTGTGACCTACGAGCTGCGACCTATGAGCTGCAATCAACGTGTAAATTCTGCGACCTACGAGCTGCGACCTATGAGCTGCGACCAACGAGTAAAATCTGAGAGCAAAGAGCTGCGACCAACGACGTATGAGGTACGACAAACGACCTACGTGCTGCAATCAAAGAGTAAACATCTAAGCGCTAAGAGCTGCGACCAACGACCTACGGCTGCGACTTACGACCTGCGACTAACGAGTAAACATCTATGAGCTAAGAGCTGCGAAGAACGAGCTGCGACCAACGACCTACGAGTTGCAACCAACGCGACCAACGAATTGAGACCTACGAGTAAACATCAATGAGCTAAGAGCTGCGACCAACGACCTAAGAGCTGCGACCAGCGAGTAAACATCTACGAGCTAAGAGCTGCGTCCTACGAGCTGAGACCAACGCCCTACGAGTTGTAACTAACGACCAACGTGCTGCGACTAACGACCTACTTGCTGCGACCAACAAGTAAACGACTACGAGCTAAGCGTTGCGAACAACGACATAGGAGCAGCGTCAAACGACCTACTTGATGCGACCAACGAGTAAACATCAAAGATCTAAGAGGTACGACCAACTACATGAGAGCTGCGACCATCGACCTACGAGCAGCGTCAAACGACCTACGTGCTGCGACCAACGAGTAAACATTAAAGAGCTAAGAGGTACGACCAACGACCTAAGAGCTGCGACCAACGACACACAGGCTGTCGCTAACGACATACAAGCTGGGACCTACGATTAAACATCTACGGGCTGATAGCTGCGACCAACGACCTAAGAGCTGCAACCAACGAGCTGCGACCAACGACCTAAGAGATGCGACCTACGTTCTGCTACCAACGAGTAAACATCAACGACCTACGAGCTGCGATCAACGAGCTAAGAGCTGTGACCAACGACCTACGAGCTGCGACTAACGACCTACCAGCTGCGACGAACGACCTAAGAGCTGTGACCAACGTCCTTTGAGTTGCGACCTACGAGTAAACATCTACGAGCTTAGAGCTGCGACGAACGACTTACTAGTTTTGGAATAACGACCTACGAGATGGAGTAAAAGAGAAAAAATATACGAGCTAAAAGATGCGACGAACGACATAAGAGTTGCGAACAACGAGCTAAGGGCTGCGACTAGCAACCTACGAGCTGCGACCAACGACCTTGGAGTTGCGACAAACGACCTACATGCTGCGACCAACGAGTAAACATCTACGAGCTAAGAGCTGCGACAGACGACCTACTAGCTGCGACCAACGACCTACTAGCTGCAACTAACGACCTACATGCTGCGACCAACGACCTAGGTGCTGCGACCAACGAGTAAACAACTACGAGCTAAGCGTTGCCACCAAAGACCTAAATGCTGCTACCAATGACATCAGAGCTGCGACGGACGACCTATGTGCTGCGACGGACGACCTACTAGCTGCGACCATCGACCTACGAGCTGCGACTAACGACCTATGTGCTGCGACCAACGAGTAAACATCTACGAGCTAAGAGTTGCGACCAAAAACCTAAGAGCTGCAACCAACGACCTACGACCTGCGACCTACGACTAAACATCTACGAGCTAAGAGCTTCGACCATCGGCCTAAGAGCTGCGACCATCGACATAAGAGCTGCGACCAACGAGCTAAGAGCTGCTACCAACGACATACGAACTGCGTCTTTCGACCTACATGCTGCGACCAACGAGTAAGCATCTGCGACCTACGAGCTGCGACCAACGACCTATGCGCTGCGACTAACGATATACGTGCTGCGACCAACGAGTAAACAACGTAAAACACTTTTGACTTTTAAACATAACGAAACAAAACAAACACACCGCAAGAGATGGTCTTTTTATCATTGTTACAAGGTAAGTAGTGTATCCAGTGACTCAGTCGGGCGAAAACAAACACGCCAGCGGGTCCTCCCTATTGTTGTTTGGTTGGTTGCAATTGACTAGGATATTCGTAAGTGATAATCCGGGTTGTCCCTTCGTAATTGACCAATTACTTTTTATGATACATGAATCCGGGTGCGATTCCCTACGTCTTTCCTTATAGACCCTTGTCTCTTTAACAATCCTGATTTATAGCACCGACTCATATGTGGGACTACTTCTGGGTTACCAATCGGTTTCATCTAAAGTTTTGCTGACAAAATTGAAAAGCGGTTCTTAAATGACCGAAATGCCCGGTCGTGATTCGAACCAGGAGTCCCTCGATCCGACGTCAAGCGCGTTACCTGATCGACCACCGTACAACCCTATCTAAATTATATGTATTTTAGAATAGAAAAATCACAAGCGTGTATAGCAATAATAGGCTTAATGTCACATACGTGTAATTAACAATGCGATCATAAATAAAGCCAGATGTTACGCATACGTCAATAAACACGTGCTTTGAAAAATCAACAACGCGAAGTATTTCATGAGCTTCGAACAATGAGCTCTTATACCTATTATAATCTCTGAAAAGAACGCTCCTGCTTTAATAGCGATTTTAAATCAAAGCTCGTTGTTTAAAGCATGATAAATCATTTCATAGACTTTTAAATACTGTTGTATCTAAATATGAGTTACTATGGCGGATGTTACAAACTCACGGACAAAGTTCGGAAATTCAGGTAGGAGTTCTATTTCTTATAAACTGTTGACAGCTTCACCCAATGGTAAGCAATACTCGATTACAACTCTCAGCGAGGCCGTAATACTATAGTGTGCTACACAAAGTATGAAAATACCATTTCAATGGTGAAAGTTCGTTTTTGATATTTTACAACCGGTGTAGGTAGGAAGAAATGTTATACAAGTAAATTATTTTATTCAGATTCTACATGAGAGTTGTGCATAATGTTGGATGTACTGCCATTGATCTTACAGTACCAATGTGTTGTTTTCATTAGTATGTTTTCTGTACTCGGCTGTTTCAGTTGAGTGCTGCCGTCCCTGTCCGAGTTTTCTATCTTTTCTAGTTATTTGCACTTTCTTATAGCCACACTGATTCTCTCGCGTAATACAGTATATGTTGACGTTTATGTTTGCATAGACAGTCACTTTTCATAAACTGTCCATTGTCCACTACTGTACTCGTGTGTCATGCGCATACCTCATTGATCGCGTGTTTTGATCATATTGGGAGTGGCCATACGATGGACCCGCGCACTGCACATCGGGAATAAGTCATCAAAAAATGTCTTAAATTGTGATCAAACACCAGCGGTGTCATCGTCAGTAATTTGAGGAATTTCCTTTTTGTTCTTTTGGTCGGGAAATCTCCTTTTTCGTATTTTAGTCATACCCTTGATTGTAAAAATGTGTGCATATATAATTGTATGAGTTATGTATATTGTTTTAACCATGTCTTAATAGTGATTGTATAGAACTTTTGAACGTGTATATACATGAAAAAAAGGGCTGTATAAATATGGTATAATGATGAAATAATAATAATAATAATATGTACGTCACAAAGCTACATTGCCACACCCACTCCTGTTATCACCTGCCTTCTCTGTGTTATGCCATTGATTCTTGTCACGTTGCCCTTGACCCGGAGCCACTGTCAGCCACACACTGTTGCCGAGGACCCCAATCACACGTCATCCCTTGACATACGCTGTGCACACCCTTATTTGTCATGCCCCCATTTCGGTTCATTCGTTTTTATGGTGATTATACAGGGGTATTCATAACATAATTATGTACCAAATAATTGTCACCCCCAAATTCCTCTAGTAGCGTATTTGGTGACGATATACAGGGTGATTCATAATATATGTTCCAAATTATATACACTCAGGTCAGTACTTCTGAAACGTGTTAATTTATCACTTTAGTATAATCAATGTATTTCTTGCTTTCATCCAATTCAATAAACATAAATTTCGAGTGAAAGCTACTGTAAAATTATTAATATTCGCGGTGGATTCATTTTCGTTGATTTCGCGGATGAACATTTGATCGAGAAATTAAATCACCTCGAACAATTGACATCAAAATAATGTAACAAATTACTAGCAATAGATTTTTCTTTCTATATTTGAAATCCGCGAGTAAAGAAACCAACAAATTATCATTTTACCATATTCCGCGAAAATTAACTGATTGTTATTGCCAATGACGTATATTACAATAATAGATATTGACTAATTTAATTAACACACAAGCTGTTGTCCTGTTCTTTGATTAAGGATGTCATATGAACTGCATATATATACATTATCATTTTACCTGGTAACATATTGTGAAGTGCTTATAGCATGTAGTTTAGTCAGATTATGTTCAATCTGTGTAGGACATTATATAGATAATATTACATTACATGGTAAATATGATATATACATATATGTTATCTTATCGTAAACTATTTTTTCTCTTATCATTTACCTAACTAAATTATAACGCGGTTCAGTTCTTTTTTGACGGGTTATTGCGTATTCTACATCTTATATGATATATATTAATATTTAAAATTCAAATAAAGTTTGTAGCCAGAATACTAATTAAATCAAAAAAGAATATCGCGAAAACTGATGACATAAGAACAAGGGTATCGCGAAATCTGATTACAATTAAAAAATACCTCGGAAGATGACTGATTATTTTCAGTAAGGACTATCGAGACTACAGGTTGTGTTTGCATGTAGTTTGTTGTTGAGTTATTTGCTTTGACAAATCTATTTACATATATATATATATATATATATATATATAATTAGAGATGGTAATCGGTTACCCGAGTACTCGAGTACTCGTTCAAAGTTCCGATAATCGAATAGTAAAACCAGTACTCGAGTACTAGCACTCGGGAAAAAGAAATTGTTCATCCGGTCTAGTACAGAACATGTCCAAGTGTTACCTGGTCAACAAAAATTACAATTAACAGCGTGTTATCAATCCCTAATCGCCGCCTCGAGTTCGCTATTCATGTTTCACTTTTGTCCTCTCAATTCGTTTTAGAATTTTTGAACGTAAACCTAATAGCTTGAATGTCCATTGCTGACTGTTTCTACCAATACTTTGTATCTATTTGCAGTCTACACAGAGTTGAGAGTCAGGATAGTCTTTCCGCTCCTTTATTCGTTGACGACACTAACGAGTGTATAGCTATGAAGACGTATGGTGGAGTAGACGCGCCAGAAAAGTCAAACGGAAGCAGACGATCGCTAGGTAAACGCTTGCAGAGACGTCATGATTTAATCGTCTTACGTAAAAGTGTGATTGACGCTGTCTGTGGACTCGCGTTGGTAGGGATAGTGTTAATGATGATTGAGACAGAATTATTCCTATTTCACTACGTGGATCATATGTTTCTGTTCGTCTGCAAAATATGCATAAGCGCATCAACATTTTTGCTATTAATCGGAATTTGTGTGAACTATTATGTTGATTTACAAATTATGGCGTTAGATGCTGGGGTACGAGACTGGCATGCAGTGATATCAAATTATACATGGCTTTGCCTGTTGGCGGAACTTTTAGTCTGCTCTCTACATCCGTTTCCGGGAGATATGAAAGTGATGTACGTCTCCCCAACTGGAGAGTCGAAAAAGGTTTCTATAGACGCCGTGCTGTCCATCTTGATGATGACGCGCTTGTATTTGATTGCCAAATTCGCTGTGGTTCACAGTCGGCTGCTGACCGATACGTCAACAAGCAGTATTGGCGCGCTTAGTAAAATAAAAATAAATGCAACGTTTGTGTTTAAAGCTGCAATGACGAATAATCCTAGTTGTTTATTAATATCAGTCATGTTGACGACATTTTTGGTCAACACCTGGGCAATGAGAACGTGTGAAAATTACTATTTAGAGCCTCCCACGCCACCGAATACATACGTTGAAGTAATGTGGCTAATAGCGACGACCTTCATCACAGTTGGTTACGGGGACAAGATTCCACAGAGTTATTGCGGACGGTACATTTCGATCTGTACAGGCGTCATGGGAGTGGGAACTACTGCGTTGTTGGTAGCAGTTTTGGCGCGAAAATTAGAGCAGTCGAGATCAGAACGTTACGTGTTTAATATGGTGACTAGAATTCAGATCGAGAAAAGACGAAAGGTGGCGGCAGCGAACGTGATTAAAGCTGTGATTCATTTATGGATGGTAAGCAAATATTCAGCAGACGATATTGCACTAAGACGAAAATATCGGGACGCGCTAAAAACTTCCACACGACAGCTCAGACTTGCTAATGTTGAGAAGGCGCATGTTGATGATTTTAACGTAGGAATACTTGAAGTGTCAGAGAGCGTTAATCGAATCAGTCTCACCGTTGAACGATTGGAACGAACTCAAAATGAACGAGATATTCAAACACGTGATCAATACGCTAGTCTTGTAAATAAACTTGATAACATCAAATCTTCGCTAGTTGCGAAATTAGATAGGTGATAAACGTATATATATGTATACTAGGCGTCACTGAAAAGTTACAACTTATATAGACTTCTGTATTTTGTATACAATATGACCTATCGTTACAAACGTTTTATAGTGTGTGCATTTGAATATTGTTAAAAAGGATAGCTCTGACTACACAGTAAGGTCAAAACATAGTCGTGTTCGGCTTTTAACAAAGTGTAAAGTGAACTTTAAAATATAAGAGTCAATAGGGTGGTAACTTTTCATTGACGCTAAGTATTATATGCAACGTATATATACAACATGTTGTCTATTCAAATTCATTGATCTCCATAACCAAGTAGTAAAGACAATCGCTCTGGTCTTCATTACAAGAAATGACGTTTGCCTACGTAGTTGTTTCCCTTTACAAAAAAGAAGGGCAATAGTCCATGCAGTAGTTTATCAGTACAAAAAGAAGGGTAATGACCTACGCAATCGTTTCCTTTACAATATAATATGGTATTTGCCCACATAGTCATATCCCTTTATGAAACAGAGGGGTGGACTCCAATGCAAGTGTTTTCCTTTACAAAATTAAGGCCGATCGCCTACGCAGTTGTATTTTTTTACAAGGAAAAAGGACAATCGCTGAATAAAGTGCATTCCTCTACATAGTGGTCCGTTTTTACAAAGTACTAGGAAAGTACAAGTTGCATAGTATTTTTACAAAGTACGAGGGCAATATGTAGTGTTTGTTTTACCAAGTACGAGGACGGATGCAAAGGTTTTTTTATCAAGCAGGGGGTGGATTCGTAGGAAATTCTTTTGACAAAGTACGAAGACAATGTAGTGCTCTGTTTTTACGAAGTGCGAGGTCGTTCAGCTGTATACCTTTGCCCTCCAATATATTTTATTGCTCCACATAATCATATTGTATTAAATGTTGATACTGATCTTTGTCTATATATCTAAAGGCACAACTTGTGCGCATGTGTTTGAATAAATGAATTAAGTTAGCGGAACACATTATCCTTTAAAAACGACTAAATGTTTTAAAGTGGTGTAATTTTAGCAATATGCGAGAAAAAATATATCTAAAATAAATCGGGCATACATTTAATAATCATCGGTTGTTAAAACAATTTGAACACTGGGTGTGTCACCTTTAATATAAAATGTAGGCCCTCGGTGCGCTTTTAGGGTCCTTCCTGCAAAACAAGTTTAGAGTATTTTGTTTAGCCGGACCCTGAAATTGCCCCGATGGCATGTTATATCAACATAGTCTTGGTGGATTATTAGCTTTAGTTTAATCTATACCCTCTCCAGAGTGGACACTGTTTGACCAAAAATGTTCATTCAATACTTGATTATGCTAAGTTATTTGTCGTCCTCGTGTTTTGTTTAACACTAAAGTCTTGTGTTTGTGACTTATAAAATCCATATTGATATGTGTGTATTATTTGTGTTGGCATTTTTTTACTGGATAGGTCAATGCCGTAAGGTCTTTTCTGCGCCGGAAACGAACCCGATACCATCGGAACGAACTTTTTGCATGCGTCTTGTGTTATAAAACGATTAAGGTCTGGTGAGATTGAAGAAGTTCAGTATATAGGCCGTGACATAAATACGTTATTTTCTTATGTCTCTGATACGAGGTATAGGGGATAATATATTGGTCACATATATGTCAATGATTATTTACAATGATTAGGTTCTTGAACCGCCAGAGTAAACATTTTGCAGTTTGACAATCACTCATCAAAAGAGAAATTCTTATTTGGAGATCGTATTTTGTTGATAAATAAAGCAGATACCCCAACACACATTATGACTTTTATGAACAATGACTGATGTTTGAAAATACAGAAATACCTGTGAGGTACGCGCTGAAAAACCTGTGTTTATGGTCATCTGAATTAAACAACCGACCCTCTAATACACTTGTATCATACATGAAGTTACGACAATTTACATTGACATTAAGTGAAGAGGTGTGGCTAAATGCAATGCAAATTAGTGGGATAAGTCTTAATGTTCAAAGGAATCAGGGCACTAACTATATATACAGTGTATGATGAATACACTTTTCTTTGCCCCATCCAAGCATAGGCACTTGGTTTCAAATTACCTTAGTCAAAATTGAGTACACTCTATATAGATGGCTTTCGAAAAGTCAAATCCGTTGCGGATAAAAATGGCCGCTTCCCAAATTTCTCTCTAAATAGGGTACACTCAGATTATTTTGACTCAGATACATTTGTAATTTGAAACCAAAACCAAGTGCCTATGCATCCAAGATTCTTACATAGATTGAGAACAAGCGCATGCCATAGCATTTTACAGAGATGTACATAAATTATAACGATTTACGAAGCAACTGCATCAATGGCTACACAGCGTCTAAACATAGCATCGTACATGTAAATAAATTTAGCTTAAAATATTAATCATCTTACAAAGCTAATTATGTACAGACACATGAACGTTGATTACATGTTTATGATTATCGACGGTGATCAATTGTCTGGTGGGTAGCTAACTCATTGATAACATGGCCTGAATAATTGATAGTAAAATCGATCAAATCACATCATGGTAACTATATAAAAGATGTTTCGGGTACTAAGAACGAACTGGCGAAAGGTGTTCACCGGCTATGTTTAGTAAGCACATTTTGTTACATTATAGGGCAAAGTGATTTGGTAACATTAAACGTGGTGTTTCACTGGAAGGGTTTATTGCTTTTATTTTCCGTCACTAAGGGGAAGGGGAGTCCCATATGGGTGATACTAGTCAGCGAATGCTAGTCAGTTCAGACATTTGGAGCAAGTTCCAGAAGCACGCCTGTTTCTTTTATGTAACGATAATATGCACCATACATGGAAGACGATAATAAGGCTCCTTGCAAATACAACTCAAATCGTGAAAGCTCGGCCATTTCCGTTTGTCTCCGTTAAATAAACTATTGCAATGCATAAAGACCGAGGTGATCAGAATGATACAACTCCTTAAATAGTGTTCCCCTGTACTGCATGTTTTGATTCGAAGGCAGCTGCTAATAACACCTTTGTAGCAAATATGCACCTTAATTAAGTTGAATAACTGCTGAATACTATATGCATCGTCCCAATGTATGGCAACATATTGGCAACATATTGTTTAATCTCATCGATGGTGGTTATATAAGGAGCCATATTCGGTATACAGTTCGTCCGGCGTTGAGGATAATGTGACTGGGTCGTCTCAGTGTGACTGAAATCGTGTTGTCCGTGGTGTGATTCAAAACAATATTTAAAAAGAAGAAACTGTGTAATAGAATTGTGAAGTTAAGTAATTTTGACGAGTATAATGCTTATGTTTTTCTAGAATAAGAGGGTTTTATGTTTTTTTATCGTCACGTATATACACATGTCCTAGTAACGTGATTTTAAACCCTTCTGCCGGGGTTGCCGTGGGCTATTTGTTAAAATAAGAACAAATCGTGACTTTATGGTGTACTTAAACAAGTGGACGTATTTCCACTCAGTAAACATATGCATAATTTACGACCACTTCTTCTCTTGTTGTAAATATACGACGGCATCATGTGATAATAGTAAACAGTAAATACTGATTGGAATACAGGTGTAACTATTTCACCATCGTAGAGAAGTATGCTATCGTTTAGTATCGACCCACGTGTGAGGGTTGTTTAACAACTTCACAGAGGACAAGCCACGTGACTGATAAGCAGCAGGATGACTAAATATCACATGGACTAGTTTCAAAATATATTTGAAGGATTTTAAAACGTTTCCACATTCTAGGTCTGCGACATAACGTGATTTGAGTGATTTCGGGATCAGTTATTTGCATCTAAAATAGCGGGAATAAATTTTCCGGCGGGATAAGTTGTTTTCGTTTGATAAAGAAAGGAAATCTTTCGGGATAAGTTATTTTCATTTGACAGGGAAAGGGAATCTTTCGGGATACGTAATTTTGCGTTTGATAGGGAATGAAGGATTGATATCTTACGTTTTGTATCTAATAAACGATGGTGTTCGATATTAAGTTGTTGTGTGTGTGCTTTGTGTCTGTTGTTTTATCCGTCTCATGGACTCGGGTGTATGCAGGACCAGATCTTCCCGAATGTAAGTACACTTGAATGAATATTAATTATATAGTGACAATAGTCTTCAATTTAAGATCTACCATTTTAATGATATTGTTTCAGCAGAACTTGCAGAGGTTAAGACAATTCGTTTTGTTGTTGAAAATGTATGGAAAACATCCGGACTGTTTATCTAGTCATTCAAACCTTAATTTTGTAGACCTGTCTTTACATAATTTTGCAAATAGATTTATTCGAATGTTTGATATGTTGTGCTTTGTTCTTATATATATGCGTATTTAATAACTATACTCGACTCCTATGTATGTATAAGTCTTAACTAGAAGGTTTTGAAAGTATGCATATACAGATATATAATAATGCGTGTATACGTGTGTGCCATGACTGTCTCTGATCTATTCCGTTTCCATAATATGCACTTATAGCATATCCCCGACATACCTTACACTAAAATAGCTTATACTAGTATATCATTTGCATTGGGGTAAATACAGATAGTTAAGACTTATTGGTTAAAACGGCATTTTGCTTGTGTACAAACAGCGTCGTTGTATCGCTACCAGACTGAGACATCCCCTCAGTGTGTACCGATTTTGTCAAAAATAAACCTAAGCTATAGTTCTATCCTGTTCTTTATTCTGAACAAACACCGACTTGTTATTATTTCTTTATACGTGCCGAATCAGGGGCCACCATCATTGGTATTTGTGACTGTGCATATCATTTAAACACAAGTCAGAGTCAGGCGCAATGTACATGTTATACATAAAATAAAATAAATTGTAGGGGTGATACTTTTATAAACACAGACTATACATGTACTTAAGCTTTACATCATAAATATGTTTAGCCCTTATATGGAGTACATGTACACTAACTATTGCTTTTTAAAAGAGCTCACCACAAAAGAGGATCTGGCTTCTTTCTCATACCGGTACCCTTGTGGTGATGGATATCATCAGGAATGAGGTGTCGAGTGTGAAAAACTTGTTTAACATTCGACATAACAATAATAGGTAGCCTACGTATAAAAACTAGTGACTTTGTAAAGTTCTACAATAATGCGTACACATGTGTACGTTTAAATCACATATTAAACTGTTTATTAACAATATGATAACATGACGTGCTGAACGAAGAAGTCAATTCTTAACCTCCGTTTTCTGTTTTGGTATGTCATAGCTTGGCAACGAAAGAACGGAATAGTATTAATAATGTATAGTCCAGTCAGGATAAAAATCCAGTGACGCAGCGGTCGAGTCCACTATAACGGTGTAAAACCAATTATAAAGGCTTATACTGTACCAACAACTATAATTTCAATGCTAAACTAACATACTAAACTTCGCTCTACCTGTTTAGACAATGGTTGTGATTTTTTGCGTACACATAAACTGCAACGTCACTGTCACAATATCCTTACTGGACTATAGATATAAATCACTTAATCAGATCAGTCACTTGTTTACATAACCTTGTGTATATGAACATTGCCATTTCCCTTATTAATGTATTATTTTAATAGACAGTACTATGTGTATTAGTATGTAGCGTAGTGAATAAGATAATTGGTATTCACTGCTTTTTTCTCCAATTGAGATGGTTAAAACAATAAAAAATACACTGTTATGATACTGAAATGTTTGTATACAAGTGACAAACTTGATTAAACAGACTATGCTATTATATCATGTATTTTGTGTATATGTCAGAATTAACGATTTAATTTTAAGTATTCAATACAGTGACCAACCAGTATTGTTTTACCTTTAAAGGGACTTAATTCCATATTTTTAAATTGCAAAAAAAGATAACTTTTTTTCAAAACTCATTTTATCGATTCGGTCGATAGAATGCTTGGAAATTGAGTTAATTAAGTTGAAATCTTTTGAATTTAATAAATTTCTAACGTAAAATTCCGAGTCTCATTAATCTTTGCTCAACCCTGTCCGTTCCTGCTCTGCTCTCGTCTGCATTGTCCTACTCTGTTATACGCTTCTATAATATGCTCTCCTTTGTCATGCTCTATCAAGTCTGTTCTGCTCTATTATCTCCTGTTCTGCTATGTTCTGCTCTCCTCACCTTTCCTCTGCTCTGTTCTGCTCACATCTGCTCTGCGCTGCTCTACTACTCTACTACTCTACTACTCTACTACTTTACTCTACTCTACTCTACTCTACACTACTCTACTCTACTAGATACTCTTCTCTACTCTACTAGATACTCTACTCTACTCTACTCTACAATACTCTACTCTAATCTACTAGATACTCTACTCTACTAGATACTCTACTCTACTCTACGCTACTCTACACTACTCTACTCTTCTCTTCTCTACTCTACTCTACTCTACTCTACTCTACTCTACTCTACTCTACTCTACTCTACTCTACTCTACTAGATACTCCACTCCACTACACTTTCTACTCTACTCTACTCTACTCTACTACTCCTCTACTCTACTCTACTCTACTACTCTACTCTACTCTACTCTACTCTACTCTACTCTACACTACTCTACACTTCTCTCCTCTACCGTACCGTACCGTACCGTACCGTACCGTACCGTACCGTACCGTACCGTGCCGTGCCGTGCCGTGCCGTGCCGTGCCGTGCCGTGCCGTGCCGTGCCGTGCCCTGCCCTGCCCTGCCCTGCCCTGCTCTGCTCTGCTCTGCTCTGCTCTGCTCTGCTCTACTCTACTCTACTCTACTCTACTCTACTCTACTCTACTCTACACTACTCATCTCAGTTCAGCTCACCTATCATCAAGTCGGCTCGATTGTGTCTGTTCTTGTAATCATTACACTCAACAAACTATACATGTATTTTCAGATCACATGGAGCAACATTGTGATGAGGACATCAGTATGATACTGTCCTCAATGCATCAGTTTGAACTACTGCTTGGCGAACAATTCACGCTATCCGAAACGTGTTCAACTGTGATCGAAGCATGGTATTCATATCCAAATATTATGTTCTATTTCGACGACCTTGACTTAGACTGTCGAGATGGATATTTACAATTTTTCCGGGGACGGTCTGGTTCCGACAGAGTGACAGGTAAGATAGACGTTTTTCGATTTTCTGGAGTCGTAAATTCGTGGGTTACAAACATAGGCAATTGATTAATATTTGTTCTGAATAATAACTATGAACGATCGATTATTCGTGGGGATTTGATTTCGTGGTCGAGTTCAAACAACGAAATGGAAAAGTTTATAAATAAGTTTTGCTTTTCTTGCTAGAATATTTGTTATAATATGTTTAAGAAAACAAATACTGTTTTAACCCAGCAACGAAATAAATGAAAATTGAACCCCGAAATATCGCACTTTTTTTAGGTCTGGACTACGATGTATGTGGCGATGATGAACCTGATGGTGTATATACTGTAGAGGAAATGGAGATGCGTGTAAGATATGTACCAAAGCGGAAACATTACTGGGATGATGTCATGTCGTTAAAGATAACAGCCTACTCCAAAGGTGATTGTAATTTCTTGGGTTGTATTCAATATTGATTTTCTTTAACTAGAGAATAAGGACAGCCAATCATATTGCCTGTTACTGACCAATAGTTTAATATGGTGTGATATGATTGGTTGTCATTATCCTTAAGTCAAGTAAGATCAATATTGAATACCATCCCTGGACAACGGTTTTAAAAATACTAGTAGGCGGTCAAATTATCAACTAGTTCAGTGTATATGGCATTAAAGCATAATACTATCGCTAGTCAACAACATTGGGTTCCATCTTGGATTAAAAAAGTTGTTCTACTATCTTGTTCTCAGTATGTGGAGAAGCTGTCCTCCACATGTGGAGAAGTTGTCAGTTGGTAGTGGAAGATCAAGTTAACTAGTACTGGTTGATACTCAATTCGAGATAAACTGGCTTGGTCAACGGACTGCCATATTTGCTTGAAACAATAAGAGGTTGCGCAACAAACGCCCACGTGGACATGTACGTGTGACTACCCATACACGTAGACATACAACTACAATGCAATTTACGTGTTAACGCCCCATTATCTCTCCCAAAACTATTATTCGATTACCCATTAAACACAAGGAATTTTTCACGAATGACCATAATTGACGACAGATATCTATAATGCAAAAAGTCACATTTAAGTCAAATGTATGCGAGACAAAATACTAATTTTGCAAGAGTTCCTTCCCTTAGACTATAAATCGTGCATTTATTGTTTACAGTAGCGCCACATAGAACACACCTCTACAAGTACAATTAAATCTCTCACACGTTCTCGACATGTAGAAACGACATGAGTGACGTCATGTTCTGTACGTACATGTGCCGGACACGTTCTGTTTAGTTCAGTTTTGCAAACTCCCTAATGTTGACAAATTTCACCAACTCGATATTAACAACACTTGTAACTGTATTATTGATAGAGTAAACATTGTTTACTCTTTATCAGTTACCTGTGGTTAACAAAGGAACACATTAAAATTTGTTATTTACGATTTTCAGACTTTCCCTTGTGCTTTTGTAAATTCAGAAACACCGTTTTCTTGGGGACAATAAGCTACTCAACGTATACAAAAGATTATCTTAATGTTTACCAATTTAGGAAAAACAATGAATCTCCGCAATCATGTCGTTCCATATTTCATCAACTTTTTTTTCAGGTGAGTGTCCGTTCGGTAGTTACAAGTGTGACAACGGTCGGTGTATACACGATGACGTCAAATGTAACGGAGAAGATCCATGTGGTGACGAGTCTGATTGTAAACAAGGAATGACGTCAGCAGCTATCGCCGGTGTCGTGATTGGTTGTATGGGCATTATGTTCATATTGTTGTCGATTTGCGTCTGGTTTGTCTGTTGTAAGAAGAGGAAATTAAAGGCGACTGGAACCGTACAGGTAAAGTCATACCACCACATTATTAAAGTTTATTCTTAACAATATGTTTATTGCAAAAGTTCTTCAACGTATAGGTTATTACTACTACTTCTAATAATAATAAATGATAATGACTTTATATTACGAGGTTAACACATTTGCATCTAAACACAATCTTCCATGCGGACCTCAGCACTAATCACTCTAAATACCTCGTCACGAGGGTATGCTAAATCAGAAGCCATTTTAACGCCTAAAGTTTTAAGCAAATAGACCTGCAACCTTTTTGTATTTCGTTCTGATGGTTTATACATGTACATGCATGTCCTAATTTATTTTAGGACGATTGTGAAACAAGTTGTTTCAACTTATTTTAATCACTTTTGACACCTCATTCATGATGATATATATATACGGTGCAATCATGCAGCGGACCCACTCCTCTTATACAGAGTAATTAAACACTGTCTTAATCTTAGTCATTCAAGGTATCCCTCATTTGAGGCAAATTAGAACTAACATTTCTTTTTATTCTAATCAGATGTGTGACAAATCGAATGGAAATTGAATTGCTAAAGAGATATTGTTTCTGAATTAATCCGGGTTTTTTATGCTTATGGCATTTTTACCGTCGAAGTTATGATTCCTCGGTTTGTTGAAAATGATAATTATTTCATTATTTTTCCAGTATATCACTCACGACTTACCTATGTGGTGTCAAAAGGGAAAGATATATAAAATGGACTACGTATAAATGTGTACAAGTAAATAATCATAAACGAAATGCTTTTAATTATACATTGTATTTTCAGAACCCACCACCTCCGTCTGTTGCATACACAGCATCACAATCTGGATACAATCATCCTTCTTACGGTGCCGCATCAAGAAATATGCACAATCCCAGCTACATCTCTCCAGGGGCAGCCCCTTCAGCACCAGGAGCTCCCTACTCGAACTTTGCAGTCGCCCAACAACCGATGTATCCCCCGAATGTATCTTTACCAGCATATAAGCCGGGAGCTGAAGAGCTACCACCGCCGTACACGGAACTGTACGGAGACACCGCTAACAGTCCACATGAGACGCCGGCTATGAACACGGAGCCGGTACATGCCACTTACGACAACAATAAAGAAAACCCGACTGTGAAAACAGATAGTGGAAATGCCGCACATGTGTATGAACCAATTGGACAACAAAATTCAGGGGAACACGCTTACGATAACATGCAGACAATATCATAAATAATATACATTTTAATTGAGAAGTACTCCATCCTAGTAGTGGGACTATGTTCTTATACGGTAAAATGAGATTCATTCCATAAAATAGGCAGAATTGTGTGTATATAAGTATGGGCCTATTTTAAACATGTATACTGTAATGTGTAATTACATGATGTTATCAGGTTTAGTAAACATATACGAAACAAAAACCGCCTCCTCGATAGCCTAGTGGTAGAGCATCCGCTTCGGGTGCGGTAGGTCCCGGGTTCGATTCCAGGCCGTGTCATACCAAAGACGAAATAGAAATGTTGCATTTATATATTTACGCACTTCCCTAGCTAGACGCTGAGCATAAAAAGGAAACTGGCTTCTATCATCCCATACCCTCGCAGTAATAACATCAATATGCAATACGAAGTGGAAATACAAGTACAGAAGGGAAATCGGTACAAAACATGTGACATTAAAGGGACTGCCTCACATATTGGTGTATTGCAAAAATAAAATAAAATTGTCAAATATTCGCGTAATTTTGGTATAGTTGCCTGTATATCCCATAAACAACCACACTGACATCTAAAATAACTTGAGAAATTTCGGAATTTGTAGTTATTTAGTATTTTACATCAAAATTTCTATAGGATATTAATACCCTATAGAATTAACACTACGATTACTTAAATTGTCTGAAACTTGTTCGCATTTAATGAAAACGAATCGTAAAACGAACCAAATACCGCACTGATGTTTAAGCTGTAGTTTGTTGATGTTGCAGTATAATCATGTGTGAATTACATAGTTCACAAAGCATATTAGAAGGAAACTTAGCGATACTTTTTCAAGAACAAAATACTCAGTGGGCAATATCGAGAGTGGTTAAAATTGCTTATTTGCCCTAAATATTTCATTTATGAAAGCAACCGTCAGTGGCTTTCTATTACATCAATACTTGGTTAGGTTGGAAAATCACGATATACAAATATTTTAGCCCAATCTGTGAGGCAGCATCTTTAACATGTACTTACATGAACATGCAGTTACAACCAATTGTATGAAAACCAACTTGCAGTTGTGGTTCATCGTGAAACGAGATTTTCAGTGTCGACATATGAAAGGATTCTTTAAGTCCCACTACATTTTATTAATCAAAGTACAAAAAGTACTTTTACTGTGGGGAAATTGTGGCGAAATTGCAATTTTTAGTAATATAGCGTTTTATCTTTGATGATAATGGATTTTAAAAAATTGTGATAATTGTGCACGTGACAGCGTTTCAGAAATGTCAATGACAAGTGACTCATTTAATCTCGCAACAACGGACCGACCACAATAATAGAACTCATGAAGACACAACACCTACTGTAGTCATAAGTTATGTAAGTCACACTGTGTGAAATTATATGTTTAAAAGCTTAAGACATTCATATGTTCTTATAGTACTGGGGGTCCCCCCTGTAAAATGGTTTAAATCGTGTACATATACCATACTGTTGCTACGGACACTGGAACAGCAGACCTACTTTTGTTGCTCATATTGAAACCTTACTGTTGTGTAATCTGTTCGAAAAGATAGGTTTAAACTGTTATTGTGTTGATGCACGAAATAATCGGATCTTCATGATAAAGTATGATATTCAAATTTGTACATTATATTAATGTTCTTCTACGCCATTTGGCCTTTTGAATTTGCAATAAACTTCTTCTTTTTACATTATAGAAGAAATATAATGTTTGGCGATCTGCCTATATCAGCGTGGTATGAGAAAACTCACAAAGTTAAAAACAACCGTGATTATCTTATTCTTTTGCCGATTTTAACGAGATATCCTCGACGCTCAAACCAAGAATGAGTTCAATCCATGTAACTAAATATGTTTGTGCAATATGTCACATTTTTGTCCGCAGCCGACACAACTGCTATCGTGGCATTTGAGTCGGTTTCGGGCTAAAAGTGTGCCTATTTGTAGAAACATATTCAGGTGCGTGAAGAACTCATTTTCGGTTTGAGCGTCGAGGATTTTATTGACCGATTTTTACTTGCGTTCTTAGCCAAATGCATGTGGTATGTCCACAATGTACCGCAGTTAGAGTAGTAGGGGACTGAGAATTGGGCGTGATCCTGACATTTATGCATGATTCTAACACGATCCGCGGATAAATCCATATACACATAGAGCAAACCAGGGCATGTATTATTACCGCAATAAAACATGGTATCAAATTGGCTGTTACTATTTACGCCCCGTATCACGTGACATATTTATGAATGAATAAACGTAAACTTTATAGTAAAATCTTCAACGGGTCGCGAGTTGCACGAGTACCCAGTGTTACAGCTATGACGCATCTAGTTTTAGAAACTCCAATATACTCTCGAAATTAAGATTCATAAAAACTTCTGATAATCAATTAATTTATAGTTTTCATTTCATGAAATAGATACACTATACTCGTGTTAGTAAAATTGTTTCAATGTTTAAAATGTGTTATTTCCTTGAGAAAATTACGAAGGTCGTTTTCATTAACGAGGGACGTAATTGTACCAGCTAATAAGCCACTCAATTCAGCGTGGACTTATGTTCAATGTCAAATGAGTGAACATGGAATGTGCATAGTTAAATAGTACGGGATATTATCGTATTTAGAATCGAAATAAAAACTCTGTTCTTGTATTTTGTCGGTGATTTCTTAATATATATTTCTTAAATATATCACAAAGTTCGTGTGTCGAATAAATAAATTTCCTCGAGCAAAAAGTGCAATATCGGTCCTTTAAATCGGTGTTTATATTACATATCGAGCGTCTTCGTGATACTCTCCTCTTATGAAGACATACAACCGGGTTGGTAAATATAGCAAATATATGAGTTGCTAAAATATGCTTTAATAGAAGGTCGAGGATCAAGTCAAATTCTTTGTACTATATGATAGTGTCAGTCTGGTTCCATGTTCGGGGTTTTCTGCGTCATTGGCTACGCCCACGTTCTCCATATGAAATCTGAGTAGAAGCTGTCAATTGCTTGTCCCAGGAAAAAGGTTATTATTAGTCAATAATTCTTTCTGGGACATCTAGAGATCGCCTCCTAGATAACCTAGTGGTAGAGCGTCCGCTTTGGGTGCGGGTGGTCCCGGGTCGACCCATGGCCGCGTCATACCAAAGACGAAATAAAAATGGTACCAGATATTCCATTGCTTGACACTCAGCATAAAATTGGCGTCTCTTCTCACATACCATAGAGGCGATGGATAACATCAGGAATGAGGTGTCGAGAGTGATTGATATAAGTTGGAAAAACATTAAAGAAATTAGTACAAACTAACTAGTTTGTTATACTTGCCACCGTATACGAGGGTTGATTCGTAAGTATTTCTAAGTATACCACGAGAATGATTGTAGTCGTTGTCCCGTTAAATATTTCATTTACACGAGGGTTGTCCCGGGAAATCGGGAACAATTGGTTCTAGCCGTTCAGAAACGCCTGGCTTTAAGTTAAAAAATATAGGCTATTTATTAATTTTGGTGCAAGATCAAATATATTTCACACGTAAACACAGAAAATCTAATTTCAATTCGTGGTTACGCCACTCGTGAAAATATTGATTTTCTTCAATTACTCGGTAAAATTAAAATTCGATATTGCACCAAAATTAACAAATAGTCTATATTTTTCTATCTAATGACGTATTGAAATGATGGCTTGTCAAAGAAATATTATATTCAATAATCCAATTACGCAGGTAACGATCGTCAAAAGTTATAAAGTGCATATTGTTCAATAATATAAGAATATCAACGACAATAGTTTCGAAAACGACTCGTAGCAAAATATTTAATATTTGCAAACATAAAGAAATATAAACAAACGCTCGTTTAACGAGTTCTTAATAAATATTTAATAGTCAATATTACGCAACATAATTATTTAAAATGTTTCAAGTATTTGTATTACTTGAATCCGGCTTTATCCTTCACTCAATAAGTTCGCATGTAGCAATACCACGTGACTTTTGGCTACAGGTCAAAGACGAAATTTGCTACACTTCGAAAACAAATAGCAATAAGTATTTTATTTCTTCATCATATTCTATGAAATATTAGACTATATACGCCACGCTAAGGGGAAGATTATTTGCTTTGCATGAAATGTCAGATATTTTTCAGCAGCTTGGCCGTTTTGTCCAGCACCCTGTGAAACCTGTATGCGAACGGACTACCGTTGCCAGCCTTCTTTTCGAAGATTTCACAGGGTGCTGGACAAAACGGCACAGTTTTATTTTTGATTTCGAAGTGAAACAAATTTCGTCTTGGGCCTGTAGCCAAAAGTCACGAGATGTTGCTAAACTGAAATAGCTTCTAATAAAATGTTCTAGTGTGTTTGTTTAACTTTTGTGTTTCTGCACTTTTCACCAAATCAATGTTCATAATAGTATAATAATGCTCAAACATTCATAAGGAGTGCACGTGGCAATTAAAAGTACTACGTACATTGAATTGAACATCTTCACTTCGACGACGCACCAATAACAAAGTACTCATGTATACTTCTAAGACTATGGTACATGAAGAGTAAAGTAGGAGAGGTGGAACACACGGAAAAGAAGGGTCAGGTTTTGATTATTTATTTCGGTTACTCAAATAGTCCTGTAAAAAAATTTGATTTGGCTGGAAATAGTTGTATGTCTTGACAAATCCGCATTAGAATCTTGAACTTGGGATTAAATACTTTGTACACATGTTTTATTTAGAAAATGTTGACATTCTGGCTTAAATATGAAAGTGAAAATAGGGTTGGGGCTAGCGGATTGCAATATCTCCCCCCAAACCCACACAGATTCTCTACCAGTTTGCTTCCATTTATTTCGGTGGCTGAACTCCAACTCCGCTTCCCTCGGGAGATGGTGTAGTCCCACCTCCGCTTCCTCCGTAAGAAGGCGTAGTTCCACTTCCGCTTCCCCTGTAAGATGACGTAGTTCCACTTCCGCTTGCGTCGTAAGATGACGTAGTTCCACCTCCGCTTCCTTGGTAAGATGACGTAGTTCCACCTCCGCTTCCTTCGTAAGATGACGTAGTAATAATGGGCGAAGAGGGACTTATGAAGTCGGAGCTACTTTTGACACATGTCTTACTCTGTAATGCAAAAAGTGTTTAAATAAATTATAGATTGTCTGTTGTGTAGTTGTTTTGTAGGGGAGACCGGGGTTAGTTCGGCCTTTTTTTAGAAAAAATACCTTTTACAAACACTTTATCTAGTTTGGTCTCTGAAAAATTATATTTAGGTAAGGCATAATGAGGCGGAACTAGCTCAATGAATTCCTTCAGTGTTTCTTCGTATGTATGGAAGTAATCTTTGCTCAAAGTGATCAGGTAAAGGTGGCCGAACTTGCCCCGCGTAGGGGCAAGTTCCGGCCACCCCACGAGGCAAGTTCGGCGGTCAGAGACTTTGTGATATATTATTTGTATTTCATGGAACCAATTTGAATAGTGAGCATGAAACTCACGTCTTAAAGTCTTCATGGTCCTTAGATTGTGAACCCTTAGACATTATTGATTTGCAGCACTGAAACTTACTGGATATATCCGGACAGATAGCACAAGAACTAAATGAAAATAGACGAAAAAATATTTTTTGGAAAACGGGTCCAATTTTTGGTATGTTAAGTGCTTTGACCCGACTCTTTTGTCTAGCATTATAATCCTTTTTTTTGCCAAATTAAAAAAACATTTTGATACCAAATTTAAACGCTATAGGCTATAGGGGCCGAACTAGCCCCGAATAGTAGATTCAAACACATCACGTGGCACCCCCTTGCATGGTGCAGAATATGATAGTTACATGGTACTATATTGAAGCACATTCACATATATTGATACACGAATCAAAGTTTAGTTGGAATAATAATGAATCTCATTAAAAACAAAAACTGTTGTATATGTAAAACAATTACTCAACAATCGAAATAATGAAGTTTTGGACCCAAACCGACACACACTATTTCGAGGCGGCTACCTTTGTATTTAAATGGATAAAGACATCACAAGTGACATAACAATATGCACGGCACCTCTATATCTTGGTTCACGCGCTTTAAACAACCATATGCCGAACATGCCCCGAGGCCGGACTAGCCCCGGTCTCCCCTACCCTTTCTTGTCATGAAACTTGTCGCAATATAAGCCCATTTCGATTTCAGATTACATGGGACACCTTCAACAGTCCTTTAATTAGGAAATAGATCGCTGTTTTGCGTGATATACCGGTGAAGAGATAACGGTTTAGAGTTCATATGCGTAGGAATTAATCACGAAGGCCGTAGGCCTGAGTGATTAATAACTATGCATATGAACGACAAACCGTTATCTATTCACCGGTATGTCACGCAAAACAGCGATCTATTTGCATTCTAACACGTATAGTTTGTACAAATTTAAACGGACTATTTTGTTTGCGAAGTTGGTGAGTTATTTATCATGTTGCTATAGACAACTTCCGCTGTTCAAAGAATCGTAACGTACGTCCCTGGATTTTTAAGCTTTACTATTATCTTTATTTGTCGCCAAACTGATGCTTATTTAACGCCAACGTCCAATCAAGTAATTCACGTTTACGCATATGAATTGATACATGCAATAACATGTTGCTAGAATATAAATAAAATCGAATAAATAAACAGAAACGCTACGAAAAGAAAATTACGCAAAACGTCGCACTCTACGGCGACGTCACAATTCATGACGTCATGAAATAAACAAGACGTAAATTTCATTGATAAAAATCGCGAATTATACGCGGGAGATAAATTAAACAGCCGGAATTCTACCGTGATATACCGTTTATTAGATAACGCTACAGCTCTATACGTTTACATGGCGCAAAATACAGACAGTGTTAGAATTAAGAAATAAACTATGAACAACCGTTGTATACCTGCATGACGTCATAAAAACGACATGACGGCATTTCTCATTGTATATCGGCCGATATACGACGTTATGATTTGTTCTTTGTATATATACTTGATTCTCATTGAGTCGATCCTTCTCATCGACCCGAGCCCTACTTATTTTTGCAGAATATAAACACGCGCAGTGATGGTTCCTTTCCAAAACACATGCAAGTTTGAAAGTGGACTTTTTCCTGTCATCACAGCAAAAATGTGCATAAAAGCGCATGTAAACAATTTTTGTGGACTGATTTAAAACCAACCCTGAAAAATCCATTTTGGTGAGCAGTAATACCTAAGCTCGTAACCATGGGTTTTTGTTTTTGTCCATTTTTTTGTCAACATACTTGTCCACATTAATTAAATTCTGTAAATAGTTTTTGTGATGAACAAACTTTATGTTACCACTGTGTTTCATAAAATAATTCAGTCTTTGGGTTAATTATAGACTGACCATTCGCCGGAGGGATCGGGTCGATGAGAAAGTTTCTGAATGACGGAGCCTCTTGACTGGTACTTGCTTCACAGTAAATATTTTAAGATAAAAGCTTTTTTATTCCAGAAATGGTTCATTTTACTGTAGTTCAGTAATTTCTCAGTCAAAAAATGAAATTTAGTTGCAGACCAAACAATTTGAAGTGTGCATGTTAGGTTTTTATCTCTTAGGGGATCGACTCCATGAGAAAGCAGTATATAGGCGAATACGCTGGTCATGTTAGAATTACACTTAAATCACTAACCAGGCAAACATTATTGTCATTGCAGTTTGTTCTTAATGGATTAATCTTCAATCTAAATTAAGAACATATTGTATAGTGTAGCAATATTACGTGAATCTGACGTCACTGAAGGCAACAAATCCAAGACGAAATTTGTTAACATTTGAAAACGAAAGTAGCCGTAAGTATTCTATTTCTATACCGATTTCTATGAAACATACGTCAGTCTAAGGGAAATAATAAATGCTTTCCACGAAATATCCATAAAGATATCAGCAATTTGGCCGTTTTTATAGTAGCTTGTGTAACCTTGGAAAACATGACGAATTGGAACTGTCAACTCGCAAACATTCGAACACTTCTCATCAGCCAAATTAGCTGGCTCTTTTATTATAGGCGAGTCATTTTAACTTTTAACCTCAAACTAATTGCAACACTAATTTTTATTTTATTATAGTGTGTATCTAGCTAATGTTAACGGTGAAAAAATAGTACTAAGAACAATTCCATAGGCGTTTCGAAATATGCTCGTAATATTGAATGGTCACATGTTTTCACTTGTTTCTTTTGGAGGGTATATGTCTTGACCTGTATGAGTATTTTACTTTTAATGCGTTTTAATTGTAAACGATTCAACTAAGGAACAATCCTGTAACATTTGTTTTCTATCAGATATTCAGTTTCAATGTCCAATGTTTTCTATTGCAACCACTACAAAAAATGAGGAATTTATTCCTTAGCGACAATGTCTTTCAACGAACCTTAACTGTTTTAAGGTATTTGGTAGAGAGTCACCTAAGTAATATTTTCAAGCGAATTTATTTTGAAATAAAACTGCTGGTTCTTAACAAAAAGTCTGAGAAAGTTGTCAATGTAAGTACATCCATATAAGGGAAATATGCTCCACTCCCTAATATTCATGTTTTTGAAACATCTAATCAAAGTGATTTTCAGATTTTTGGAAGAGGTTTACCCAATGACCATTTGTGCCAAATAATTTTAATTTAGAGCAGCGGTTTTCAAAAACATGTTGTTCAAGCCTATTAATATGTGAGGAAATGTGTCACGCCCCTGGTGGCCATGTTGTAATTCGAATCATAGCGCTGTTTATGTATTTAGTTTAGTGGGTCACCAAACAACCATGTGTGCCAATTGTTTTTGAAATCGGAACATTAGTTCAAAAAACTATATAACCTTTGACCTCTAAGTATGGCCTTGACCTTTGAGCTTGTACCAATCAATTAAAAAAACTTGTAAGAAACGACAAAGATACAGAGTGAATGCGACTTGCATGACTATATAGTCTTTGACTTCTAAGTGTAATTTTGACCTTTGAGCTAGGGACCTATGTCTTGTGCATGACACACCGTCTTGATGTGGTGAACATTTGTACCAGGCAATTTAAAATCAAGTTAGAAAAGACAAAGTTACAGAGCGAACGCGACTTACATGACTATATAACCCTTGACCTCTAAGTATGACCTTGTCCATTGAGCTAGAGATCTGGGTCTTGAGCATGACATACCGTCTTGATGTGGTGAACATTTGTACATAGGATTTTTAAAATCCAATAAGAAACTATCAAGTCACATAGCGACACGACGTGCATGACTATATAACCTTTGACCTCTAAGTGTGACCTTGACTTTTGAGCTAGGACTATGGTCTTGCATTGAAACACCGTCCTGACGTGGTAAACATGTGTGCCAAGCAATTTTAAAATCCAGTTAGAAACGACAAAGTAACATAGCGGACACGGTTTTGCTAACAGAAATATATTCGGGAGAGTTTGGGAACGGCCTTATTCATGTAGATGTTAAGCCATTTATACTGTCCTAACAAGAAAGTTCATTTACCAATAGATGCAAAGGTATATTAATACATGATATGTGTAATTTCTAAATAAATCGGATTGAAATTATAGAAATGATTAACATTTATGTTACCCCTTCCAAGTGCTTATATGACTCACTTTGTCAACAATTCAATAGGTAATACCCCTACATGTATAATGCCATACAGGTGAATATGAAATTCTCCGATGATAATATCATTTTTTGTTTTCGCTACAGGAAGGTTGTATCTTTCAGAAAATATGCACTTTTACATACATTTAGTGAATATTTAACTACCTACTGAGGCATTATCAGAACTTAAAATGTCCCACGTACTTTGAATAAAAGAACCTGCTAAACTTGCTGTCAAAAGTGGCCTTAAACATGTGGATTTTTTTCCAACTTCCCGGCAAAATGTTTATTTAGGACTTTTTTCTAGAGTGAACAATAGTTTGCAGATGATGAAACTGTAAACAATCTTTGTGTTGCAATTAGTTTGAGATTGACCCTATTTTTGAGCTTAAATGACTCGCCTATTATGAATAACACGTGAACTTACTTTATAATTGTACATAATTCAAATGAACAATAGGCGTACTAGTAATTGTAACAAAAAGAATAAGGCCGTAAGTGTTACTTCCGATCTTATAAGGCCCGTACATACTTGTATTTGAAATCTGCATCACAATGCGCTTCTTACGAACTATTTTCATGAAAATCTGAACAGGACATGGTAACCAAACTAAAGAAGAAATTACTTTCTTTTCCGTAAGTAAACATTAGTTTTCAGACTGTTTATTTCTTGTTTTCTCAAAATAGCATTTTTGTAAGTACGATCTTCTTCTTAGCCATCGAAATATAGTAATAATATAAAAGAACATACCATTTTATAGTAACGCACCAACTCCGTACACGAATTGTTTGGATAAAAGAGTAAATCTTCATTTGGTAAGCAGCGTTTGGTCGTTTGAGAATACAAAAATGATTTACAAACTGGATTTGTCGAGCAAACAATACCACATTTTATGTAACTTAATGCGAAAACCCGCGGCAACGGTACTCCGTAATCTTGAAGGCATGTTTCAAATGACTTGAATTTTGCAAAACATAGTAAGTCAACTGTCTGAATGTATGTTACTTTTAACAAAATTATCAACGCTTGAAATATCTCTAATTTCGCCATATCAGACAAATAGTCGCGAAGACGTTCATTTGTAAAATTCCAATATTTAATTGAATAAATGCTTGCGAAGTTCCGAAGTTTTAGGCTGCATTATCGGTAGTTCAGGGTTGATCAAGCAGTTTCGAAGTTTTAGGCTGCATTATCGGTAGTTCAGGGTCGATCCAGAAGTTTCGAAGTATTAGGCGGCATTGAGGGTAGTTGAGGGTCGATCCAGAAGTTTCGAAGTATTAGGCGGCATTGAGGGTAGTTCAGGGTCTATCCAGAAGTTTCGAAGTTTTAGGCGGCATTGAGGGTAGTTGAGGGTCGATCCAGAAGTTTCGAAGTATTAGGTGGCATTAACGGTAGTTGATGGTCGATCTAGAAGTTTCGAAGATTTAGGCGGCATTGAGGGTAGTTGAGGGTCGATCCAGAAGTTTTGAAGTTTTAGGCTGCATTAAAGGTAGTTGAGGGTCGATCCAGAAGTCTCGAAGTTTTAGGCGGCATTAACAGTAGTTTGGGGACGATCCAGAAGTTTCGAAATTTTAGGCTACATTAAGGGTGATTCAGGGGTTTATCAAGAAGTTTCAAAGTTACTGCATTAATAACATTTCCTCACCCACAGGATCAACGACACAGTAATAAAATATTCATGATTAAAAATATTTGAAAATAATCAGGTAAATTCGATGTTTGTCGACATATTGACATACACTAACGAGTATATATCAAGAATGAAATTGGTTTCAGATATATTTATGTAAATAATGTGTATGTTTATTTAGGAACGTTTGTAAAGAAACAAAAACTTGAATAGGAGAGATGGTCAGTCTGTTTTACAAAACGGTTGACCAATAAATATTGTTTACAAAATAGTATTTATTTATTACTCAACATTTTCTAAGGGTCAATAAATTGTCCCTGTGACATCTTTATATAGTAAACGAGTACAGCTTGCCTCAATAGTTGATGTTTATGTGCCCAGTCAAATGTTTTTGTTGCATTCAAGCATTTGTGATAACAGAATGTGGACAAATTTTACACAATTTGAGAAAAAGGACAAACAGTTTAGTGTTATTCTTGCCACTTTGGTCCATGCTACTAGGTTTCACCAATTACCTGAATAAAGACGCTATTTTGTCAATGCATACTAAATGCAACACATGAATGTTTCGAAATTTATGACCCCATTTGTAGTGCTCACGCATACTCATATTAAAATTTTGCTTTTGAAAATATGACCCTCTATTAACGCAGGGGGGGGGGGGGTAAATACTGTAAGATTCAATTAAACGAAGCAACAAAACGGCTATTCTTAAAAAGAAATAACTTGGTAACCATGCATTTTGAGCACTTAAGTTGAGTCCCAAAGGTGAAAAATCATAAGATGGAAGAAAACGTAATACAGCTTCCAGTTGGGTTGTAGACAAAATAATGAGCAAGATCTATAGTCTAAGGGAAGCAACTCTTGCAAAATTATTTTTTTGTCTCCAAACATTTTACTAAATGTGATTTTTTGGCATACTACAATTTCGATGGATATAGTTAACATTCTGTGAGCAATCAATGGTCATTTGTGAAAAATATCCTTATTCGTTTTATTTACTGGATCATCGGAAAAAAGTTTTTGGAGAGATAATGGGTCTTTAAAACCACTTGATAAACGAGCATTACTAAATTGTTATTTTGTACTTTTATAACTTGTGTGATGAAATTTGTCTTAAAGACGACTTCGCAGTTACACGTCAATAATTTTATAAATTATTGTTAAACTGATGTATTGTTAATTAGGCATAATTAGATTAATCAACATTATCTCGCCGTGCGTAAATGCCGTATTTGTATATGTTAGCTGAATTATACGAGTTTTTATAATAGCCTATTGTATACTAGATTTTTGCATCCAGTACTAAAAGTCTCCAAGCATTATGTTAATTCGCTTAAAAGAAGTTTACCTTACCACATAATATATGCGGAACATTGCCCCCAGCCCGGCTAAAAATGTCAATTAGATTGTTTTGATACTGTTTTGAAACTGTTACGCCCTGTTATGTGCTGAATATAATTATCCGTATTGCCGTCGTTTTTTACGGATACCTTAACGCGATCCTCGACATTTTATTAGCATAATTTATCAGCTGATACCTCGTATATATCTATAACACTGGTTGCATATTTTCATAAGCGGGAAGTATTGCGAAGACGCTCGATGTGTAATACAAACACAGATCTATAGGACTGATATTGCACGATTTGCTCCGCATGGTAATGTATACATTCAACTAAAGAACCTAGTGCAATATTCATGCATAAAGGTTAGAATCAAGTCAATATCTCCGTACTATAGTACAGATTCGGGTGAAGTCGGTGATTTGTCGATGGATCTCTTCACCATTCGTTGCAAAATACGCCAATTCTCAGTGTATGCTCCGACAAGCAGTGTTATATGTGATTCAGCAGGTGAAAATAGTTCTTACACACTGTTGACGTGTTGCGCCACTGACTCTAACTTAGTAATCCGACCAGGGAGTTCGAGGTTCTTGTCCTTTCCTAACCAAGGGCTGAGTTCAGACTTCCGAGTGACATGGAAACTTGGTGTATTCGTACATATATACATGAGAACTTGTTTTGTATTATCATATTTTATTATTGCACAATAAAAGATAGCACATTCTTAATTTAATAAATATATAATAAAAAACAACATATAAATAAATATACACTCAAACTCTATCCTGCATTTAATTGTACACACACACACCAACAACAATTGATGACGTAGACCACAACAAAAGTGATAACAACAAAAATACATAAAACTTTACTGATTGTGAAAATTAATATATGTACCGAAAGAAAAAAAAACACAAAATAATATACTAACGCTGACGTATCACGTAATAGCTAATCAGTTATTGCTTTTAATTGCTCACGTTTTCCTTGAAATTAAATTCGGAATCCTCCGGCCATTCCCGTCAGAAGGAAATATGTTCTTATTTCAGCATGACGGAAATTGCCGACGTATTCCGAATTAAAATTGTCGGAACGAACAAAACAACAGGATAGCACACATGCATTTGAACCCAACTGCTAAATATTCAAGAAAACATTCGTCATTCAGAAGTTTAAAAGACACTCACCATACAAAGAGATGTTGCATTTAAATCACATAAAACAGCCTCCTATTCAATCATCTAATACTTTCATTCTTACGACTCACGCGTCCTATATTACGCTGGGCGAATTAAGACAATTAAACTAGATTTCATCTAATCATTTAAACAGGCGAACAACAGGTGAACTTCATAAGTGTTCCGAATTTAAACTTCGAAAATACTAGTACATTGTAATAAGTTAAATTTAAGGAAATTCGGAATTTAAAATTCAACCAAACATTGCAGAAGGTTAACTTCAGACGCGTTCCAAATTAAAAACTCTATAATACATTATCATACTGGTAGGCAAACCTATGCAGCGCTCCCAAATTATAAATCGACACAAAATTTCAGTAGGCACGTATCAGAAGCGTTCCGAATTTAAATTTCGACGAAACATATCAATATGAAAACTTAAGAAGTGCTCCGAAATCAATTCAGATACTTTATTATCGGAAAATATCCGAAGTGATCCGAAGAGCTGAGATCATGTTGTATACATTAATATGCGTTTAGTGTTTATGCTAATTTATAAACAAGAACTACGCGTCAACTATCTGTCAAACCTGCACCAATAACATATCAGTCAATGTCTCATTTGCATAAATTTGCATGTTATGTAATGTAGAAAATTTACATAATTTTTATTGACATCTTCATCAAAAACTAACGACAACAGCACGTGCTTATGGCATTGGAAAATAAACCTAGAGCGATGTTAATGCTAGCGTAAATAAGTTATCTAGTAAATGTAATTATTAGGGACCACTTCTTCAAAAGAGTTATTAACATTTTATCATTTAAATTTCGAAAAAAGTAAAAACTGTCTTTAAAAATATATATCAAATTGAACCATATATGTTAAAGGGTACTTAGAATCTACAAGAGTATTAATATTACAAATAATTTTTACGAATAGGAATGTTTTACCTTATGAGGTAACAAATCATAATTTACCATAGTGCTGTCGAGTATCATTTTTAATCATAGTCTGATTGAGCAAAGAGAAGTCCATTTTTTTCAGATTTACAACATATACATTTTGTATACACGCATACTATTATCTAGGCAAATAACCATACAAACTATTAATTATGCATGACCACTACACTGCGTACGTATATATTTTATGGCAGACAATACTAGTTTTATTGATCAACCATATTGACGTCACAGTAACGTAAATAAATCGTACTGCTATACGTAGGTTTTTACGTTCACGGAAACGAAATGAAATCTAGTTTGCGGTTCAAGTTCTGTGTTTTTTCTACTCGATTTTCACATTAAATACAGTTGGGTAATCAAGGGTTTTATTTGCGTTTTCGCAAGCTACTGTTTTTTTTGTATGATCAATTAGTGAGGTTTATACAAAACCGCTCGATCTATCACAGGTGACTTGTTTGTAAATGTCGTCTCGTATTTTAATCGTACTAGACAGGTAGGTTGTGTCAACAGAAATCACTGAAACTTTCGACATCTTAAATGTCAAGTCTTTAAAGTTTAAAGCTAACCTCTTACGTAGAAAGTACTAGAAACACAAACTGACACGACATTCACATTAAAGAAATATAGCCAAGTACCACATAAATTAAGTGTTTTAAGTAATTTGTAAATTACGTCGATGTATGCTGATTGTTTGTTTCATGAATACATACGTTGGTACTGTAATAATACAAATAGTACGACCCTTTACATTAAGTTGTGGGTCGTAACAAAATAGTTTATACAACATCAGAAATATTGCGCTACAAATGAAATAAAGATGAAGTTAAACATAGTAAATTCGGTTACGCAACATTATGTTAATATATCGTAATAATCATGCTTATTTCTTTTCAAACTGTTTTGAAATAATTCTTATAATGAAATAAACCTGACCAAATACATATTCTGAAATACGGTTAAACTCTCAAAGGGTTTGCATGATGTTGCTTCCCGATAATAAGTCACACTGTATTATAGGTTGATCAGTGTATAATCACAATTCGGATGCGACTTATAATCGAGGTCGACTTTTAAGCGAATGTATACGGTGCAATTTATCCTACAAACGGATATTGTCACATTCAAGTACACATTGTCTTACGAAGTGCGTACTACACTCGTAATGACCCACAACTTTCCCTTAAAAGTTGTAACATATGACATGTTTTAAAGTTACGAAACAAGTCCCTAATTGTATTGACAAGATGGTGATGTATCACAACGAAACTTCAATATTTAAACTCAATAATTTAATAAAGACGTGAAATTACTTCTTCCCTTGGATTTTCTTTGTTCTATTCGTCCTTTTATTTTTGGCATTCTTTTTCCATCGATTTAGTCCCGAACTCTTATAGTCACAAGGGTTATGTCTGGCATTGACGCAGCCCCCTTTTTTCCCGCCTACTCCCCGCATATATCGTTCACCTCGCCGACACTGATACAGCATATACTTATTGTTAAAGCATTGAGCATATATATGACATGATTTCAGACATTCCAAAACTTCTCCAGTTTGACATGTTCTCAAACTTGCGCATGGTTTTCCAACAGCACAGCCGTAACCAAGGAAACATCCTGAAAAAATACAGATAAACAATAATTTATAATACAAGTACAATAATATTCTAATACGTCATTACTCATGACGTTGTTTATTTATTTCTTAAATTGCATTCCTAATGAAGACTTAATAAAGACGAAACATTGAATGGAGACTGGAGTTTGTTTTGTTCGAACCAATCTATGTATAATAATATTAACAAACATATAATAATAATTAAACATAATACTAATACTGACTTTTTTAAAAACTCCACAGTCTCGCTAAATCTCTGTTATACGCAATAAGAGGTTGCAAGAGCATGTACGTAACTCCTATAAGTCATGCTGGACAATTATATTTCCCCAATGGGTTTTTGGTAAAATTTGAAGTTAATGAATCTACAACTTCAAGAACATTTAATTATGTATTTAAACTATTTAACAATATTTCAGATTTTGTAGTAGAGGCAAACATTTTGGTACTGGCTGGTTATTTATTCCATGAAAACGGGTACTTATAGTCCAGTTAGGATATTGTGACAGTGACGTTGCAGTTTATGTGTACGCAGTTGTGTGTACAGTATAAGTCTTTATAATTGGTTTTACACCGTTATAGTGGATTCGACCGTTGCGTCACTGGATTCTTATCCTGACTGGACTATAGTCGGTCATATGGCCGCAATATATGAACAAAGCATTCTTTAAAACAGCGTAAACTGACTAAACTCACAGGGCCAAAAACAAAAGAAAACAAAAGAAACAAACAAAAAAATGTGGAAAGTAGAGAGTACATACCTGCAGTGACGGTTGTTTTCTCTGGAGGAGGTAGGGGTGTGACGGGATTTATTATTTTCTTGACCGGTTCGGCTGTAGGCCATATCCAATCTGTACTGTAGTCACAATAAAAGCTCACTATAATGTTATTTGTAGTCAGCTGTGGACAGCTTGCATCAGAATCGAAATCCCATACGTCTAATACAGCATCTCCAAATGAATTTCCAAATTGAAGAGGTCTACTTCCAGAGATCTTCACAGCTCCTGAGCAAGGTCTAAATATTTCCGTTCCGGGAACTTTACAGATGGGTTTACAAACACGCCCACATGAATCTTGAGCATGGAACATAGCAACAGATGTGTCATCGACGCCCATTGGCTTACGGACCGCTAAATATGCAGTTGCTACGGTGATGGCCAATCGTTTGTCCATTATGGCGAATTCTTTATACACTCCCTCATAATTCAAACCGACAGATTTAACGTAAATCGTGTTTGTTGGAGTATCTGGTTCGATGCAATTGTCGTACTTAGCCGGTGTATTTGCCTTTCTTAAATGTCTGTAGATGTTACTATAGGCTGCTGGTGAGTAGATATCTCCCCCTGCTTTCTGGATCTTGCCGCGACGAACTGGGTACGAACCATAAGATTTGTAATCTGGGGGTCGTTTCAAGATTATTTTTACCGGGACATAGACCCATTGAGCCGTGTCACTCTTGCCGTTCATACAGAATGTGTTCTGAACAGGTTTGATTTCTTTTGGCGGGTGGTGGACAGGTATTGTGGTAACGTTAATTGTCACATTCACTGGGGGAACATATGGTGCCTCAGTGACTGTAGGACACGGTTTTGGTTTTGGTTTATTCATCTCTTCCTCGTAAGCTATAACTTCCGCCAGGGTTCTACCGACACAAACCATCTGCCCTTGACCAGAGTGGTATTTATCCTCCTCACATTTCAAATACTTGGAACCACAATCCCTCAAGCCTCTGTTACAAGTTGGCCTAGGATCGTACTTGTACCATTCTTCCATGAACATATTGCTCAATCCATCTATAACCTTCATATCAGCAAATCCTAGGTCAGCATCTGGAAGATGAAGTTCATGTGCGCCCATAGTGACAGCATTCACGGGATAATCGGTTTCTGGATCGACGCCATGTTTCCTCTGGTTATCTCTGAACAATTCCCAAATAAGGTCAATAAACGCGTGGTGGCTCCAAAATATTGGATCATACACCGAGGACACAAGCATGGCCATCTGACCATCTATATACCTATGGGCTCCATTGTGATAGAATTCCAGATCGTCATCGATATCAGAGTCCTCTCCACAAATCTTGTCAAAATTCCAATGTCTTGTGACATTATATATCATTTTATCATTCATAAGTGGTCCGTCAGTCTTGCAGTTTCGAGTAATTGCACCCGTGCTTGAATCCCAACCATCTTTCATTATCCCGCCTTTCACTTCGCCTTGACAACTGCCAAGAAAACGATCTGAAAAGATGACTGAGTCTTCTGAGTTTTCCATTCTTTCGTCCATTGTTGAGTCCCAATATGGTACTGTGACCTCGCTGAACTTGGGTCCCTCTTCCCTAAGAGCATTTTCGAACCTAAAATGTAAACATGATTGCATTTGTTTATTTGGAGATACGTATAGGGAAAAGCAACACGACATATTTGTTTGATTTTGTATACTTTAAGTACTAAAAGCAAATCTACATAATTCTCGAATAGAAGTTATCTTTTATTTAAATGAAATCGGTAAACATTTGTTCTTTGAACAGCTGACTTCAAGAGCTAGTCAGTTACAGCTGCATACGTCGTTACACTGTCTATTATTATATTTTCGCGATGCAATGTTTTTATTTTGAAGTAGTTCGGGTTGTTAAATGTTTGCGAATTTTAAACTTTAGAAAAAATGTTTTAGTGAACTTGAATGCATAAACATGCATTTTGCGAACTTGCGAAATGTTGCAAAAAAATAAATTTTCGCCAAACTTAAATTCTGATTTGACAATAACTAGTAACTAGGGAATTGGGAGTGCATATATTCTAATCGGGTTTAACACCCTTTTTCAGCTAAAATTATACTGCGACCAATTCACCTAGTAAGTTTTCCTGGGCTGGTAGTCCGTATTGATCTTGCTTGACTTAAGGATAAGGACAACCTATCAGACCACACCATATCAAACTATTGGCTAGTAACAGGCGATTTGATTGGCTATCCTTATTCTCCAATCAAATAAGATCAATATGGAATACATACCCTGGACTGTATATCAAATCATTACTAACATACCCTTCCACAAGGGATTTAACATCTTCGCCACATGTGGAATGGACAAACTACTTACATAAGAATGTACATTCTGTGCCAACCATGGAAATTGCATCCACCGTGGGCTGAGATTGACGTCATACCCGTGTGAAACTCCGCCATTGCATCGTACTTGTTTGGCTCTATCGTCTGCAAATAAGACAAAAAACTGTTAACGTATTTTATTTGAACGTGATGAAATGTCGTGCACCTCGTCCGAGAATGGAATGAAATTATATGGATTTACGCCCCGATTAACGTTAAATTAAACAATTGCCATGTAGTTATTCGATTAAAATATGGACGAGTTCACAGAAATTTACATTCATTATGACGTAAGACACCGAACATTAGGTAAAGCCATTTTATGTCGTTAGTGAGAAAATTTAGTGAAATTCGTATTATGAATTCGAGCACAAAATCAATGGTGCAATTATTTTTAAAACTGTCTAATTTAGAGGTATAATTCTCCCAGGATAACGAGAAAGGCGGAAAAAATCGGTCTATTCCACATTAGTGGATTAATCAGATGTGAACGATTTATCAGTGAGGGTTTGATTACAACACTGACATTATCTGATTTTAGTAATTTTAGTAAACCAATTTTGCAACAGTTGACCGAACCGATTCATGTTTGTAAAGATCACATTATCCTTGGCGCACTATATTATATTATCAATCACCCCATGGGTGCACGCCAATCAATATTGTTCACACTTACTTTGTTGTGTTTAGCGCTGTTGACAGCTTCAATGTATAAATATCTTTCTTTTTCTGTCATCATGCGGAGTTCTTTACGTATGCGCAATTTCTTTTTCTTTGGTGGTGCACTTCCTGCTTGTCGCTTTTTACGCTTAACTCTGAAGTGCGTTATCTGTTTTTTTGTGTCTTTTAATAAAGAACTGATATACTTTCTGCAAAAAAGAATCAAATTCTCAATTAGTTCCCAACATCTTAGCAAACATACACATACATAATATTAGTAAGAACACATGCTAAAACTAAAATGCATCGTTTTTTGGGGTTCATTTTTGTTTTATAATAGGTCTCCTAAATGATGCTGCAATCCGTCTCACGCAACCAAAACGCATAATCTCAACCGGGCGAGTTTTGTTCTGTTCAAAATGCACGTGTATTAAATAGCCAATTGGTTTAACCAGCCACGTGAAAACAATTCAATTAACTACCGCAAATACTCGAATATTAGACGTTCTCGATTATAAGACGTTCCGAATAATGGACCGAAACATTGTGATGCTTGTATATGCTTAAGCCCAAGCCGGTATAAGCCCCGTCATCTTATATACAGGTTATACGGTTTACATGATCCAGACAGTTTAAACTATACTCCAAAATAGCCACATTTTCCCTTATACCCTCAATAATGGTGGGAACCATCACGAATGAGGTGTCGAGAATGATAAATATTATTTATCGACATAGAATAACTTAGTATAAACACATACCAAAGAACTGTTATAGAAGTTATGGAATTTGTTCGCGATCGAACCATAATGAATAACTAGTACAATGTAGAAAATGTTTAAAACATATAACTATAGTCATAAAACTGTACACTCACATTGCTTGTGGTTTGGCTCCACGGTTTATATTCAGCATGTTCATTTTCTGCCACATATATAGATTTTCACAATACGACTGGATGGCTATTCCCGGTGTTTTCAACAATGACGTTCTCCTTTTCAACCGCCAAAAACATTCGGCCATCTCCCTCGGATAATCATACGTTTGTACCTTGGCTTCTGTCCGGTGTATCACTACAATGCATGACACTAGGACGAGTAGACACAGTACTGCCGACCGCATCTGGAAATATACAATAAAACATAACTAATCATTAAATGTTATACATTGTCATTGTATAGTAAGACCAATTTGTTTTCCGTAGACACGATTATAAAATAACAGGGACAAACACTTGCGTTTCTAAACCTGTTCCGTGTAATAACACCATAACAAATTGCATGTATGAATTTTCTTATCTTTAAAGTAGGATACAAAGATGTGTCGTTACAAACGCAATGTGTTAAACTTGTCCAGTTTTATAAGTTAGAATTCTTCCAAACGCATTGCCTAAGAAAAATTCAATATAATATTACAATGGAAAGTAAACGGCTAGGCTTCGCGAGTGTTTTGGATTGTTTTGTAAAAAATAGAAATCGTTGCTACGTAACGATTTGTAACGTTATGATAATAATTATACATATTTATTGTTGCAAGCATGATTAATAAGTAGCTTAGAAATATATATCTGTGTAGTAAATAACTGTTCATAAACGTAAATGTTTTTTAAATAAATATAATGAATTACCTTTGTAAAATATATTCCCTTCCTGTGCAATTACCAGGCGGTTCTTAATTGTTTAAATTTTTTATATATAAATAAACAGTGTTTCTTATTAAATAATTTAGATGAATAATGTTCACTTGTGTTCAATCCAGTTCGAATATTCTGATGATCTGACCAAAGCAAGCAAATTTATCCCTACTACTAGACAGGGGGACTAAAATAACCTCCAATCAGAAAGCTCGATTCGCTCGAAAATTATGACATTAAGTTAGCGTGCGTTATATGCTAGAATGACAAGCGAAAGTCGTTGATGACGGCATTAATTTGCCATGATTGATAGCACGGTTCGACGTAAGACGGGCGAACCAATAAGCGAGCTATATTCTATACCTCAATACAGACTATACTGGTTAGACGTTTAACGCTTGTTGTTGTTGTTGGCCTTTTTGTTGCTTATTCGTTGCGGTGCGCAAAGTGCGGGAAATGAACACACAGAAAGATACATGTACCGGCATGACAAATTGCTAAAAAGACCAAAGATTAATCTGCGTGTGTATACGTTTTAATAAATAAAAAAATATGACGAGTATAAAGTCAGTAAGGTGTACATAACTCCGAACGTCAAACGTTAACGTTAATATTTACAGTTATGATGAAGTGTAGTTCTTAGTGTAAAAGACATTAATTAATATGCAAACAACGAGCATAATTGAGATCGATTGTATACGTAGTGTCGTATATATCTTTGATATGTCAATTATTATTCTGGAAGATAAATGTTTACTTCAAACCTCCCCTTCTTGTATATCAATCGTGAAAGCTCGACCTTTTCCGTTTGTCTCCGGTAAATATCAGAATTCTATCCGTGATGTATATATGCTGAGCATCCCTGGTCCGTAGCTAGTATGCCGAACCAGCCGAGGCAAATGGTTATTAGATGTATGTTTAAGTTAGAGTTAATAGTATAGGGAGGTAGTGAAACTCAACGTGAACGATTATCGTATAGTTTCCACTAGCAACAGGCTTGTGACTGGCGAAATTAAATGGTGTACTACATCATACGTACAGTATGCGTATGCACTTGAAACTCTAGATTTTTATACACATGGGCTCACTGGGTTTATAAAAGAACTTGTCACTCCTCCACATAAACCCAGAAATTGTCTCAAAACCAAAAATACGCTGGATTACCAGTACCGCTATATCACTGCTGGGGATAAACCCTAATTGCCCCTTTGATTGACAGCTATAATGACATGTGGCCAGTATCATGTTCTCTTCAAAGATGTTATTGCTGATAAGCCCAAGTTGTCTAGAAATTTGAGTTTTTATACAGAGTTTGTATGTAAGTGATTTTATCATTTTGTGAAATACCCCATGAAAAAATCATGGTGAAAGTGAAGAAAGTCCAAAAGGGAGCCTAGTTTCAACAAAATGGTAAATAGAGTTACATGTATCTACTCCTGTGTAGGGCATGATGATGAACAAGTACATTTGTAAATGTAAAGTAGCAAAGCAATATATGAATACATGTTGAAGATATAAAAAACGATATATAAAAAATGTATACCAAAACTTAAACATTTGCACTAATTTGAAATCAAAGCACTGAAAGTACTGGTGTGTGGCGTACTCATGCCACTAAATCCAATATCGAATCCAGGTTGTATCATAATTTTATGTCACAGTTCTGATAAGCCCACCCTTACTCAAACATTTGTGCTGCTAAAGACACCAAGAGATCCAGCAGTTACCTGCAACTTACTTAAGTAACTATGCTGAGCATCAATGAAGGGATATTTACAAATACCATTTTTAACGACTTGGAGAATTCGACCAGTGTCAAGATAAGTGACTGTTTATTCTTCGTATGACCACGCATGTTAATTAAATGTATATGACACTCTATATTAACGTATGTAAAAGAGGTAAACATGGCGTCGCTCACACATATCGATTGGTCGATTAATGCTTTAAAAACAAGTTTTACATTTTATAAAACCTTAAAGTATTAGCCTTTAAAACAAGCTTTAATGAACAAAATCGATCGAATATTAAATTAATAATTGATGATTTTCGACCGTTGATTGAATTTTTATTTGGTATAAAACGGGATATTTTAAACTTACTTTTACGCGTAACGGATTCTTACTCGTCGCCGTGGATTTAATAATTAGGGTATCGTGTTGAATGTTGTCTAAAAGAGAGACATATATCTCTGCTTCATTACAAGCTTTAAATATTCAAAATCGGATAATAGATACGAAAATTATGAGGTCTTATATAAAGCAGGGTAGAAATTGACTAGTGCGTTTAACGCTTACCGCGGTAACATTGTTAATCAGCCGATCGATATGTACGTAGAACTATTTCAGTTCCCCCCACCAGCTATATATAGCATCAATGTTTGTATACAGCATAGTTAGGTAATCGTCTGCAATGTGCGGCGGCGGAGTGATTTACATACGTTACAGTATACGATTGAAAACCGTGGGAACTTTTTTAGATTCCCGCCACCAGTGAAAACATTCTTTGGTAGTAAAAATATAGTCCGTTGCGGAATGATTTGCTATAAATATCCTCTAAAAATAAAAGTCTGATATAATTGTTGGTCTTAATATAAGTAAATGTTGGTAATGTAAACAAATCAGGTCCAATGATACGTGTAACCTGTGTTGCATGCTTGTAATATTGTTCAAATCATAGAACTATTTATTTGCCGAGGCCTAATGCGTTAAATTGGTCGTAAGCTGAAAAGTGGTAATATCATTGTGTGGCGTTTACGCCACACAAAAATGGCATAATTTCAACAAAACTTTTGACAGAGTTAGTTACCCTGTGTAGGAGTTGGAGTCATGATGTGGAACACGTATACAAAGTATCAAAGGAATATGACAATGCACTTTGAAGATCAAGAGGTTACAAAACTTGTACCTAATTTGTAGCTCCACTATTCGTAGAATAAGGGGAGCTATTGCAGTCACCCGAGCGTCGGCGTCGGTGTCTCGGCGTCGGCGTCGGCGTAACACTTTTGTTAAGTTTAGGTACAGGTTTTTTAACCTCTTATATTCTCTAAGTCCTTTGAGATATTGCTTTCATACTTTGCATACTTGTTTGCCATCATGTCCCAAACCCATATGCAGGAGTAGGTAAGTCTATCAGGCATTTTGTTGAAATTATGCCTTTTTTTATACTTAGTGCAAATAGTGCAAATGTTAAAGTTTAGGTACAGGTTTTTTAGCCTCTAATATCTTCATAGTGCATTGACATATTGCTTTAATACTTTGCATACTTGTTTACTATCATGACCCCAACCCATACACAGGGTTAGGTAACTCTATTAAACATTTTGGTGGAATTATGCCCCCTTTTTTGAACTTAGTGCAAATATTAAAGTTTAGGTACAGGTTTTTTTACCTCAAATATTTTCAAAGTGCATTCACATATTGATTTGAATACTTGTTCTCCATCATGACCCAAACCCATACACAGGGGTAGGTAACTCTGTCGAGCATTTTGTTGAAATTTATCAAGTGTCCGGGCCGAAATTCAAACCCGATACCTCTCGATCCAATGTCTGGAGCGCTACCCACTCGACCTCTATGCCACAAACAACAACATTAATATAGTGACATAATGTGTGTTGTTCTTGGTTACTATAGAATTTAACATAAATTTATATCCAGATTTAAATGTGTACATGTATCTCTAGGAATGTCTTTTCTCCTAAATTCCATTCAACTCTAATTCTAAGAGTGACCTGATAAATCACATGTGGTCAGCAGCATCTAGAATTCTCAAACTTGAAATTGATACTCTAGAGTAAATAAAACAGCAATTTATCTTTGTAACACTGTGCTGTGCCTAACGGTCAGTGGTAATCAGGCGTATCCTCAAGTTTGAGGGAAATTCTGGGCATATGTGGACGAGTGTTGTATTGATTCATGAAGAAATCGTGTTTTCAACTGACACGTGATTTTACACACTCTCATGTTGTGTTTCGTAAGTTATAGAAAGAGAACGCAAACGCGAGGTTGTCTTATTTTGACGAGGGCGTAGCCCGAGACAAAATAAACAACCAAACGTTAAGTTTTTCTTTCGTACTTATATCATTGGCTGTCACTTTTTAAACATAAGGGAACTGTTTTATCAAATCACTTACGGAAATCGTAAACTTACGATCAAATTTTAATTATTTATAATATGTTTACAATTATGAAGTGTGGTAAATGGAGCTGCACGACTTATAATGATTCAGTCAGTGAACTCCTACAAACCATATCCATCACCAATTTGCAGTTGTTAAAGTATTATATAAAAAAATATTGAGCGTAACTTTAAGATTTTCGTAAGTGCCTTGATAAAACAGTACCAAGGTGTGTCCAATTGTTTTACAATGCTGACCGATTAGCATGTCCAATGAAAATCAATAGCACGGTGTTGTGATTTTAAAGTTGTGGACTCCAATACAACTCGACCACGAAAATCGATAGAGGTCACGTTGACCGAAGTAAAATACAATGAAGTTGTATATATACAGTGCAGGATAATATTATCCTACACTGTATTAATATCACTCATTCCTTTGAAAATTAAGACACACCCCATCAATTATCATCGGATTTAGCCACACTGCCTCATGAGCTGAGTTAACATCAATGTAAATTGCCGTACCCATGATATAAGCAAATTTAACTTGACATTTACATGTACGGCTAACTGCACTTACACTTGTGTGCGTGCATGGTGGATTTGCAACCTCACTAGCGTTGCAGTTCGGTACGACAAGCGGTCAACTTGAAATTTGGTTTAAAGGGGGAGTTTATAACGCCCTCATACCGGAATTTGGATTTTTATAGGTACCCGACATATACATGTACATATCATGCCAGTAAAGTTAAAATGCCCTAAAAGGATGCATTTGCCTTGTCATATTTTCATCTAAAAGCATTTGCAAATAAAGTGTTATGATATGATTTGTGATTAGGCCAACCTTAAAATATTGTTTGTTTCCCCATCCCGACCCAAGCAAATTTAGAATGGGTAGGTAGGTAGGTTAAATATTTTTTTTAATTGTTGCAGAATAATAGTTATTGGTCAAGACATACAAATAATGAAATATAGTAATACATGTAACTATAAGGTGAAAACCAACAATCTTAAATTTAAAATCTGTAAGAAATGTAGAAACAAGCCTGTAACAAAAATTAACATTTTCATCCCCAATATTTCATAAAAAAATATTATTTCAATTGGGGCAATACAATATTTTGAGTAGGGCCGTTTTTTCGGGTAGGTAGGGGATGGGAAAACAAACAATATTTTATTTTAGGCCATAATATGTGTAGCTCAAACATTAGCATGTAGGATACTTTTCTAATTTTTGTATATAAATCTATCCCGGACATTCAAGAGGTGGTGATCACGTTTTACAGAGTAAATTAATGAACCCATTTGTACTTCCTGAACAAGAAATATTATTTATAGCATGTTGTCATAAGATTTAGTGACCGTGATGAATAGGTTCGGGTTTGATCAAGTCCGGTATTTTTTATTGTTTATTAATAATACAGTTGTCCACCTACCTTAAACATAATTTATAGTTATGATGTATGTAATATTATAAAATTCTTTGAAAGGCGGTTTCGATTAGGCTGTAACGTACAGTATTACCTCTGTAGAACAACATCGTTTGGAAAACACAAAGTTTGGTTGTGGTATAGAGGTTGTTCCTATGAAGAGATAAAAATGTACAGTGAATATCAACGCGAAGAAGCGTTTCCATGGTAACTGCATGACGTCATAGTAGCATCATGGAAACACGCATGGTGATATAAGACCGAATTGAGATTAAATCAAAGTTTGCTATGATACCAAATTTGTATATAGGTTTTGTAATTATTTTATAGTGTAGTTCCACCTTAAAAGAGGTTGTTGTTCTATGAAGAGTCGCTCTGAAGAGGTTGCAATGTGTACATTGTGAGAAATCTTCGTACGCATTTTATTCATTTTTCTAACGAAAGTGTAACCATGAGATTGTGATTTTAGGTCCCTATAAACAGTGACGCTTTAGTAGTACGGATGGAGTTCGAGATGCTTTCGTTTCGCTCAGCGGACTGTACATTCACCCCCACCCTCACTGACCATTGAGTCGTTAGTAGGCTGTTGCACTCAGTGCCGATTACTTCAACAGTACATTGGGTTGTTTCCCTCTCAGCTACCAATTCATGCACCTGGGTAAAACGGAGCATTGGGTGTTATTCTTGCTCAGAGAAATATAGCACTGGCGCAGACCGGGCTCGAACCAAGTACATCTCGTTCCAAAAGCGCGCGCCCTGTCCCTTGGCCATACAACCCACTACGCGTAACTATCAATCAACGAATATACAATAAAACCTCTCTGGGGCAACATCCTTTGGAAAAAAAACGTTTGGTTGTTGTATAGAGTTTCTTTCCTAGGAGAGGTAACATTTATCGTAAATGGTTATGTCTTGAACAAAAATGGCCATGTTGTATAAAAGAGGTTGTTTCTCAAGCGAGGGCTGCTCTGGAGAGGTTACACTGTATACATAAATTAGTAATCTCGTCTAATTTAAATTTGTTATTTTAACTCTTTGAAGTTTCGATTATTCATCATTTAATATAACATATGAGTATTACAAATATAAAAGTTTTATGTAAAACTTGGAAACGCAATTTACAGTCACATTCTATATGACTAAATATTAAAATGCAACAAGAAAAGTATCGTGTAAAATACCTGAGTCACAAACCACCCAGACGCCAGGTAATGTCTAGGCTTCGTGCATACACCGACCGATGAGTGACATGAATTATTCAAACAAGACCTTAATTTACTCTACAATCCCACATGACCAGCCGATATCCCTCCGGCCCAAGCCCGATTACGATTAGGCAAAGGTACGCCGTTTGATCGAAGGACGGTGATTGTGAGCCAGGTAAAACTAAACAGTAAGAAACTTTGCCCAGTATACGTAAACGTCAGTCACATATGAAACAGGGAGTAGACATACATGTATACTGTATACGTCTGCGTATTTATAATGAATTGAAATAACCCACATGTCGGCATTTCATATTCAGACTAAAAAAATGTAAAAACTCAAAAAGGTACTTCATTATCATATATATGACGACATAAATCGATTAGCGCCCGCCAGTGACGTCACCAACCAATATAATGATGATAACCGCTTTTGTTTGGGAAAATTAGACAACGTTTACATAAAACCACTACAATACGTTTAAATATTTGTCCACCACAATCGGATTATTCATTATTGTGGTAAACTTGGGGTGAATTTATTAAAAATATATAAACCTACGAATGATGGACGTGATAGGGTGAACGTTCTCATGTTTAAATCTCACATGTATACCGCCTCCGCATTAGCCTAGTGGTAGAGCGTCCGCTTCGAGTGCCGGAGATAGTGGGTGCGATCCAAGGCCGCGTCATACCAAAGACGAAACAAATGGAACCAGTAGTTGTATTGCTAGACGCTCACCATAAAAAGTGTAGTCGATTGTGAAACTAGTTTTAGAAGTTATACTAATCACTCTCGACACCTTAATCTTGATGGTATACATCGGCACGTGGCCGAAGAAAGAGAAGAGAAGTCAGATTTTTCCAATTCATAGTCAGCGTCAAGCATAATGGAATAATCATGTCGTTTTCATATCGATCTCGCACGGGCAAAAGGCAAACCACGGACTTCCCGCACTCGAAGCTCTACCAATAACTATCGAGGCGGTGTTTCAACACTGCCTTCGTCAAAATCTCGAAGAAATATTTTGGTTTTAATATCTCATACGCAATTAGGGCTTTGAATGTAATACACTGCTATTTAGATGGTCTGTGTTGTTCTGATTGTGTTATTTTCGTAAGAAGTAGCTAAATCACAGATAACAGCAGGAAACACTGTGTAGGGCACATAAAATATGAATATTCTGGACTCGTAGATGCGGCAAACATGAATATCATGTGAAAGAACATGCCTTGAAACGTACAGGTGGTGAATATCCTGACTCTAGGTACAAGCCTATGACATTTGGGAGGCTACGAAGGTTAGCAGCAGCCTAGGAGACTAGCAGACTAGGAGACTAGCAGCGTCAACTTGGCAGCCAGGTAGCCTAAAAGCCTAGCAGCTGGAGCTCAACAGCCTGGCAGCCAAGCCGCCTTTATTTTACTCCGCTGAAATTGACGGAATAGTCCGATGCTGTTGTATATGAAGTGTATTTCTACTTTTTCAAGACTTCCTTTTCACATAAGATGTCAAAAGGTAGTCATTTAATCAATAAACTTTTTCCAATCTACCTGTTTTGTAAAAATACAAATTTGTGTCTGGTTGGTGAATAATGTATACAACAATTGTGTAAACCAGACAAATCGGAAAAAGTTGCAGACCGCGCGAGGTTGCGTTTATCCAATCCGACTGTTTAACCAGTCATAAAGTGTTGAACCTTTCAAATAAAACAGTTTGTATAGTTTATTTGAAATACATTAGGAATGCCCATGATATTTTTTTTTCTGACTACTGTTATTAAAATGTTTACATGGGTACCCTTGACAATATGTCTTGACAGCTGAAACTTGGACTTTCAGCGGTTAAGTTCATTTTCTCGTGCAGTTATGTGTTGGACAGTATGTAATTGTGGTATGCGATGTTTTATGTGTTCAGTGCTTGGTTGGTTGGATGCTGCCTTTCCAGTCAGATTTTCTATAATCTTTTTGAAACATATTTACCAAAGTGAAACTACTAAAACATGTTGTGTGTGGTTGTGTAGTTCAAGATACTCACAAACCAATAAAACGTATTACAAAAATATACCACGCATCACATTGTGTTATTCTACAAAGTGAATTATTACATTTCTGCCGGCGGCTACAAACTGGTAAATAATGTTTTATCGTCTGTCATGTGTTTGTCGAATCCCACTAAATGAATTATATTATGCATATTCGTAAACCCATCTTACATAGTACGTAAAAAGCCTATGAATGTAGATGTCCCTCCATCCATCAAGACAGAGGGAAGATTTAATCGTTTGGTGAATATTCAATCAGCAGACGATGCGATAAATAAACGCATAATTAAGAATAAATATTGTAATCTTATAAATGTTCAACAAACCGTGATCATACCGGAACTAGAAACGGAGAAGTGTACATGTAATGTTTCAGACGACATCCGTAGAAGCAACATTTGTGACACCATTAATACTTGTTAATCTTCTATGATCAGGTATGTCAAAGTTTCCGTTGTTAATTCTAAACTTTTTTATGTATTGTTCAATGTGTGCAGTAAAAATTATGGTTAACATTATGAGCTAGATTTAACACGCAATCGTTACGATTGGTTGGATGCGACGAATAGAACCCCTGGAAGTGAAGTCATACAAAGAAAACATAAGTTGAAGTTTTAATAACTCGTTTCACGGTCGTTATTAAAATTAAATAAGTTTACCTAATGTCTTAATGAGTGTCATTCTCGATGCCAGTTGTTTACCATTGCGCTGATGTTTTGTGCTAGGTACCTTGTACCTGTCATTAATGGATTCGATTCGGTTCGTAGAAAAGTCAAATTGTTTGGCTCTCTACACGTGGATAACTGACTATAATAAACTTCCCCTGAACACCATATTTCAACAAGTAAAACATAAATTAAATGAATCGTTCGTTTGTCTAATACATGTGTGTATACAAGTTAAATTAAACTTAAAACTTACCTCATTCATCCCGCTTTTGACCAGGGATACTGTCTTGCGGAGCTAGCAATTTTGTTTGTATAAGTTGTTTTTTGTGTCTTCCACGCTCAATTATCACCTTTCCGATTCGTAATATTAATTAGTTTTGGGGTTTTTTTTGACAAAGGTTTTATACTATATATTTCTGTGCTCGGCTGTTTAAGTTGAGTGCTGCCTTCCCTGTTCAATTTATATATATTTTTTTAATATAATGTCTTGTCCATTGTTTTCATTTTAATGTTTGTCCCTGTGACTTGGGCTTGTAATATGTGTGTTCTTGTTTATGCATTTCGTGGTCTGCTGTTTCTACTGTTATGCCACCTTCCCAGTCCAATTCGTTGTCATCTCTTTCGTTGTCGTTATCATCCGATTCGTTATCATCTTTAAACGTTTTTATATATATATGATACATTTCAAATAACAAGGGGTGGTATTCAATATTGATCTAACTTGACTTAAGGATAAGGACAACCAATCATATCACACCGTATTAAACTCTTGGTCAGTAACAGGCGATATGATTGGCTGTCCTTATTCTCCAATTAAATAAGATCAATATTGAATACCACCCCAGAAGGCTGTATACCCATGCATGTTAATTTTGTGTTGATATGCATTAAATTTGTTTATGTAGTTTTACAAAATGCATTAAGTAGTGTACAGACTTGAACACTAGTCAGGCGTGATATTTGTATATAGTCGGGTATGACATAATTATACTAGAAGTAAAAGAAATTGAACAAAAGTTGTTTACATTTTGCTTCCTTCTCAACTTTGGTCACGTGTTGAAAGGTTAAGGTAGGTGTCCTGTTGGACTAGTTTAAACCCAATAAACATGTGTAGTTTTCATCCCATGGAGTTGATCGTTGCTTTGCATTGCTTTAGTATAGTCATGTCGCATGCATACACGTATACTTGAGCTTGTAGATGGCGTTGGGTATTTATGTGTCTATGTCAAGTGGATGTTGTTATGTGTAGCCACACTGCGTGTTTCGCCATGCTCGTTTGGTTGTGTTTCGTGTCCCCTCTCTTTCTGTGCCACCCAGTCCGTTTTTGGTGATAGTTTACACCCACTTCCTTGTGCGAACTTCCTGTTCCCTTTGGTTTTTCTATTTACTTGATATGTCAAACGTGAAACCTCTACCATATATGGGTGTGTACATTCAGGTCCTTTTGGTCCTTTTTGTGAAGTTTTTATGTCCTATATAATGCGTTAGTAGCCATGTCTATTATTTTAGGTTGTGCATTGAGTCCCAGCCTCCACGTGCGTGCTCCATTATTACCCGTTCGTCTAGATTTGTCCAGTTAATGATTAATGGAAGATCTCCATTTTGTTCATTTCAGTCTATCACCAACTATGAGCTTCTGATCAACGGTAATTTAATATGAGATCGGTATTTTGTTCAATTCAATATACCAACAGCAATGTGCTTGTGGTGAAACCTAATTTTAGAAAACATATTAACAATGATAGAGACTTGTACAGTGTACAAATATTTACCTTACTAGGCTAACAAAAAACGCAAAATTGCTTATTAAGTCTAGAAAACTTGAATCAAGCTAAATCGTAATTTGATAACTTTGTGTAAATAGATGCAGGGACAGGTTCAAGGCAGGGTGATATTATCTACAAACTATATCTGGGATTTTTCGCTTCGTTTTATTACTGAATAGATCTAGGGTAATGTAAATAATGCAATAGTGTGCGAAATTCTCTATCTGTTTTAATTTTATTATTCATACCGACATAATTTTCAGTTGTATGGAGATTTACCCTGTAAAATCTACATCACTTGTTACCCTTGGGAAACATAGAGCTACCGACATGTGACGTCATTTAAATTGATAAAAAACATATTACACCAAAAAAGTGGAATCGTTGTATAGTTAGGCAGTGTACACTACAAATGTATATAGACAATTTGAGAACAGTTCGTGAATTTACAGTCAAAAGGAGTTCATATGCTAATACAATGTACGACTTTTTCGGTGTCAAATTTACATTTCTACTGATGTTGCATGTGGTTGGGCATTACATTGACCGGAAGCCATCTTTGTATCGCTGTTAGTATGTTGCAATATATTTGAACCAAATAACAGACTTGAGTTCTAGTAGAGGATGCTTTGGTATTATTTAATTTCGTTGGTACCAAATTTCGTGGTTTCTCAAAACGATATTTATTTGGGGATACGTAAATTTGTAGGGGATGTTTCTTTTAATTTTTGAAGCAAGTACTGTAGTATGTGATTTGTGTAGGGGTTATATATTGTTGACCAATTTGTAGAAAAGCGTTTGCCGTGTAATCTGTTTTCTGGGAGGAGGGCACATAAAATTAGAGTGATGACGAACAGAATTTTGAAAGTTGACAAAGATCTGGTGACCTTGTGTATGTCTTTCATAGCCTGTGAGAATTCAATATGCTCATTGGTACGCTAATGCATAGGATGCGCATTTATTATTCTGACCGTGGTCCTATCTCTTTTCTTGTAGATCGCTGTGATGATGTTGGCAATATCAGTCGGATGGTTTTGTTCTTTAACATTGTTAAAATATTATGTAGAGTATGGATGCGACTTCAGACATCATCGTTTTGGCCGTCTACTTGAAATTAGCTTAATTCATAGTTTCTCGTTTTAATCAGAGGAAATCAATTAACAGATACATGGTTATGAATATTCATAAGTTCCAGCTAAATACAGGCCCCTTATTCAACTACACCAACAATAGTACAAACGGTTCGTACGTCGTTCACTGCTTCGTGTGTTGTTAAATACCTTCAGTCTTAAAGCCGCGACACTGTGCTGACATGCTTACATAAACTTGTCAGTTTTATGTCTATTCTCATTAACGGTCACTCTCTGGTTGTCAGTTTGATGTTGTTAGCTATATAAAGTAAGTGGTTTTCAATATTAAGGTCACCTATGGTCATTGTATGATTTTGCATATTTACAGGTAGGTATTCCAATAACAACTGTATTGTTTATTGTCGTGTCTTTAAAAATAGATTGTCTTATGACCACGGTATGGTTCAGTGTCTTTAAAGGGTGATAGTCTTATGCTCATTGTATGGTTTAGTGTTTTTAAAGGGTGATAATCTTATGGCCACGGTATGGTTAAATGTATTAAAGGTGGATAGTTCTATGACTATGGTATGGTAAAGTGTTTTTAAAGGTTGATTGTCCTATGACCAATGTATGGTTTCGTGTCTTTAAAGCTGGATAGTCCTATTGTCACAGTATGGTTTAGTGTATTTAAAGCTGGATAGTTCTATTGTCACGGTATGGTTTAGTGCCTTTAAAAGAGGATAGTCCTTTGACCACTGTATGGTTAAGTGTCTTTGAAGGAGGATAGTTCTATGGCCAATGCATGGTTTATTGTATTAAAAGGTAGATTGTCCTTTGATCATTGTATGGTTCAGTGTCTTTAAAGGCGGATACATGTATAAAAGTCCTATGACCACGGTATGGTTAAGTATCTTTAAAGGTGGATAGTCCTATGACCACGGTATGGTTAAGTATCTTTAAAGGAGGATAGTCCTATGACCACGGTATGGTTAAGTATCTTTAAAGGTGGATAGTCCTATGACCACGGTATGGTTAAGTATCTTTAAAGGTGGATAGTCCTATGACCACGGTATGGTTAAGTATCTTTAAAGGAGGATAGTCCTATGACCACGGTATGGTTAAGTATCTTTAAAGGTGGATAGTCCTATGACCACGGTATGGTTAAGTATCTTTAAAGGTGGATAGTCCTATGACCACGGTATGGTTTAGAGTCTATAAAGGCGGATAGTCATATGACCACGGTATGGTATAGTGTCCATAAAGGAGGATAGTTCTATGACCACGGTATGGTATAGTGTCTATAAAGGAGGATAGTCCTATGACCACGGTATGGTATAGTGTCTATAAAGGAGGATAGTCCTATGACCACGGTATGGTTTAGTGTCTATAAAGGTGGATAGTCCTATGACCACGGTATGGTTAAGAATCTTTAAAGGTGGATAGTCCTATGACAACGGTATGGTTTAGAGTCTATAAAGGCGGATAGTCATATGACCACGGTATGGTATAGTGTCCATAAAGGAGGATATTCCTATGACCACGGTATGGTTTAGAGTCTATAAAGGTGGATAGTCCTATGACCACGGTATGGTTTAGAGTCTATAAAGGCGGATAGTCCTATGACCACGGTATGGTATAGTGTCTATAAAGGCGGATAGTCCTATGACCACGGTATGGTATAGTGGTTTTAAAGGTGGATAGTCCTATGACCACGGTATGGTTAAGTATCTTTAAAGGTGGATAGTCCTATGACCACGGTATGGTATAGTGTCCATAAAGGCGGATAGTCCTATGACCACGGTATGGTTTAGAGTCTATAAAGGTGGATAGTCCTATGACCACGGTATGGTATAGAGTCTATAAAGGCGGATAGTCCTATGACCACGGTATGGTTTAGAGTCTATAAAGGTGGATAGTCCTATGACCACGGTATGGTTTAGAGTCTATAAAGGTGGATAGTCCTATGACCACGGTATGGTATAGTGTCCATAAAGGCGGATAGTCCTATGACCACGGTATAGTTTAGAGTCTATAAAGGAGGATAGTCCTATGACCACGGTATGGTTTAGAGTTTATAAAGGTGGATAGTCCTATGACCACGGTATGGTTTAGAGTCTGTAAAGGTGGATAGTCATATGACCACGGTATGGTATAGTGTATTTAAAGGTGGATAGTCCTATGACCACGGTATGGTATAGTGTCCATAAAGGAGGATAGTCCTATGACCACGGTATGGTATAGTGTCCATAAAGGAGGATAGTCCTATGACCACGGTATGGTATAGTGTCAATAAAGGAGGATAGTCCTATGACCACGGTATGGTATAGTGTCCATAAAGGAGGATAGTCCTATGACCACGGTATGGTATAGTGTCTATAAAGGAGGATAGTCCTATGACCACGGTATGGTATAGTGTCTATAAAGGAGGATAGTCCTATGACCACGGTATGGTATAGTGTCTATAAAGGAGGATAGTCCTATGACCACGGTATGGTATAGTGTCTATAAAGGAGGATAGTCCTATGACCACGGTATGGTTTAGTGTCTATAAAGGTTGATAGTCCTATGACCACGGTATGGTTCAGTGTCTATAAAGGCGGATAGTCATATGACCACGGTATGGTATAGTGGTTTTAAAGGTGGATAGTTCTATGACCACGGTATCGTTTAGTATCTATAAAGGTGGATAGTCTTATGACCACGGTATGGTTTCGTGTCTATAAAGGTCGATAGTCCTATGACCACGGTATGGTTTAGTATCTATAAAGGTGGATAGTCCTATGACCACGGTATGGTTTAGTATCTATAAAGGTGGATAGTCCTATGACCACGGTATGGTATAGTGTCTATAAAGGTGGATAGTCCTATGACCACGGTATGGTTTAGAGTCTATAAAGGCGGATAGTCCTATGACCACGGTATGGTTTAGAGTCTATAAAGGTGGATAGTCCTATGACCACGGTATGGTTTAGAGTCTATAAAGGTGGATAGTCCTATGACCACGGTATGGTATAGTGTCCATAAAGGCGGATAGTCCTATGACCACGGTATGGTTTAGAGTCTATAAAGGAGGATAGTCCTATGACCACGGTATGGTTTAGAGTCTATAAAGGTGGATAGTCCTATGACCACGGTATGGTTTAGAGTCTGTAAAGGTGGATAGTCATATGACCACGGTATGGTATAGTGTATTTAAAGGTGGATAGTCCTATGACCACGGTATGGTATAGTGTCCATAAAGGAGGATAGTCCTATGACCACGGTATGGTATAGTGTCCATAAAGGAGGATAGTCCTATGACCACGGTATGGTATAGTGTCTATAAAGGAGGATAGTCCTATGACCACGTTATGGTATAGTGTCCATAAAGGAGGATAGTCCTATGACCACGGTATGGTATAGTGTCTATAAAGGAGGATAGTCCTATGACCACGGTATGGTATAGTGTCTATAAAGGAGGATAGTCCTATGACCACGGTATGGTTTAGAGTTTATAAAGGTGGATAGTCCTATGACCACGGTATGGTTCAGTGTCTATAAAGGCGGATAGTCATATGACCACGGTATGGTATAGTGGTTTTAAAGGTGGATAGTTCTATGACCACGGTATGGTTTAGTATCTATAAAGGTGGATAGTCTTATGACCACGGTATGGTTTCGTGTCTATAAAGGTGGATAGTCCTATGACCACGGTATGGTTTAGTATCTATAAAGGTGGATAGTCCTATGACCACGGTATGGTTTAGTGTCTATAAAGGTGGATAGTCCTATGACCACGGTATGGTATAGTGTCTATAAAGGTGGATAGTCATATGACCACGGTATGGTATAGTGTTTTAAAGGTGGATAGTCCTATGACCACGGTATGGTTTAGTATCTATAAAGGTGGATAGTCCTATGACCACGGTATGGTTTAGTGTCTATAAAGGTGGATAGTCCTATGACCACGGTATGGTATAGTGTCTATAAAGGTGGATAGTCATATGACCACGGTATGGTATAGTGTTTTAAAGGTGGATAGTCCTATGACCACGGTATGGTTTAGTGTCTATAAAGGTGGATAGTCCTATGACCACGGTATGATTTAGTGTTTTAAAGGTGGAAAGTCCTATGACCACGGTATGGTATAGTGTATTTAAAGGTGGATAGTCCTATGACCACGGTATGGTATAGTGTATTTAAAGGTGGATAGTCCGATGACCACGGTATGGTATAGTGTATTTAAAGGTGGATAGTCCTATGACCACGGTATGATATAGTGTATTTAAAGGCGGATAGTCCTATGAACATGGTATGGTATAATGTATTTAAAGGCGGATAGTCCTATGAACACGGTATGGTATAGTGTATTTAAAGGCGGATAGTCCTATGAACACGGTATGATATAGTGTATTTAAAGGCGGATAGTCCTATGACCATGGTATGGTATAATGTATTTAAAGGCGGATAGTCCTATGAACACGGTATGGTATAGTGTATTTAAAGGCGGATAGTCCTATGACCACGGTATGATATAGTGTATTTAAAGGCGGATAGTCCTATGACCAAGGTATGGTATAATGTATTTAAAGGCGGATAGTCCTATGAACACGGTATGGTTAAGTGGTCGTCCTCATGATTCGTTCCGTCTGTTGGCTCTTGCTACCGATATTTGTGACTGGAGCAACAGGCTCTATGAGTAGGTTGTGCTCTTGTAGTTTTCTAATTTCATTTTTTCTTGCTCATTTCTTCTGGTTTTATTTTTGCTTTTGACCTTTTTTCCGTGTGTTCTTCTCGTCCCTTTGTGTCCAACTGCTTCTGGTGAGAGATGTTGCCCTTTCTATTCTCCTGGCTCTTGCTACGGATATGTGTGACTGAGGCAACAGGCAGTCGGAGTAGGGTGTGCTCTTGTAGTTTTTTTTTCAGTTTCCTTTTTTTTATTGTAATTTTTCTTATTGTCCTAGTTCCTTATGGCTTCCCTTTTCCGTGTGTTCTTTTCGTCCCTATGTGTCTTTCTGTTTCTGTTTAGAGATGTTGCCGTTCCTATTCTCCTTGTTTTGTATTTCCACATTAGTTGCTGGAGGATGGTGGTACGTTTGATATAAAAGTCCAAAAATCGTCAACGATTATAGTAATTGTCTAATTTAAATAATCAAACGTACAATGCTGTGAACCTCAGGTAACAGTGACCGTCATATTTATATACAATTTAGTACATAATATTATGATCCAACGTATGTTCCGGGTTCAACTACGTTTAAATTATAGCATTGTACTTACCTGGGTTCCAGTTGAATCAACAACGTGCGTTGGACTGAATTACTATATACGCAAGCATTTAAACACCGTAAAGCCTTAACAGTGTTGGGATTGGAGTAAGAGCAAAAACAACATCGTATCAGACGGCTGTCTGATTATAAACCACTAAAATCATAGGCGGACCGAAATCGGATACACTCAAATAGTCCGCACAAAAACTTATGTTTGACTAGAAATGTTGATATGCCTTGACAAAATTGAGCTAGAATCATCTTATTGAGTTGAAAAGGCATTGAAATAGTCAAACTGTTTAATCTTGAATATTTTGAGATTTTGGCATATTTGCCTAAGCGAAAGTAGAGTAGGTTAAAACCAACATTGAAACTGTAAGTATTTGTCTACATCCTTTGACGAACAAACTTTCCTATATTAAACACGATCCCTTGTTTTAGGTCTTATTTTGTTGCTGAAACATACATCTTTTCAATGAAATAATTATTGTGTCAACTGACCATAGACTTTAGCATCATATAATCTGGGGCTGACAATAATTGTCACTTTACATTGAGCTAAAGAACAAATTTATTTAGTGGGTTTTTAACAAAAAAAACACGACACGAAATTGTTGATAAATGTAAAATTATCAATATTTGCGATGGATTTTTTTATGTTATTTTCGTGGATTTAATAGATAGCGAAATTAATTATACTCGAATATTTCAATAATATTTTAAATCTACGAATTTAAGAAACCATCAAATTACCATTTTACTAAAATCCTCGAAATTTAATACCCGCGAATATTATATTATTTTACAATAGTTCATTTTAACAAGTTTGGTGGACAGAGCATCACAGTTTCTTCATGCGTGTGCGTAAGATATGTTTTTTCCTCTGTGTAAGTATATAATGATACAAATGTCGTATGAAGTGTCACACACCTGAATACGACGTAAATTAAAATCGAAATTAAGGCGCGGGTTTGTGTTTTTGATGATTGGTCTAAATGTCAAACACATTAATGTACAAATTTACAAATGTACCAATTTTATGTACATGTACATTCTTTTCTTTGAATGGATTGTATTATTTCAAATGTGTCATACTTCTTCAATAATTTACGTCAGTTTTTGATGGATCGTGTGTGTACATTTAAAGTGGATACGTGGTTAAACGTGTATAAGCTATTATATTTTGTATAAACATGGTGTTTAGTTTTCGTAGAAATAAAAACTCACATATAAGGCCATACCATGGTGGATAATTCCTGCCATTTCGTGTGTTCGGGTTGGCATATTTAATTGGCGAAGACACAAAAATATCAAAATCAGCTGAATTGTCTTGTGTACGTGACGGCATGTTTCGTCCTTGAAGTTCCGTTATTTCGACTTCAATGTGATGATTCGCCATGTGTTCGCCTTGAAAGTCGATCACACGACAAATAAGTATCTTCAACATTTCGACCCTACGACAAAAATGGCAGGAATCGGCCACCATACCCTATGCCTTTTTAAAAATATTTTGTTTAATCGTCAGCCTTATTCTTGTTACCTATTTGGATATACACAGTGCGTCTATTCGGTAAAATGAACATGGGCAAACGCATGTGTCCCTAAACAGTAAATGAAACATAAAAAACAGCATTCAATCGCAAGGTATCTATTTACATACCGCTGTCGACTTCGAAACATATCAGAATATACAGGCATTTTATGGCGTACACACGTGTCTTGGAGCTTATGGCGTACAAACATTCGACTTTGAGCTGAAAACAAAGGGTGTTTAACAAAAGTCAAACTTTACATGGCCTAGTTTGAATTCACATGCAATTAATGCACTAGTTTACACAGTGTATAAACGAGTCAACTTCCGGTAATCGCAATAATGAGTACACGTTGAATTGTATATAGGATTACAATAATGAATACAGTGATGGAAAATCACCGGATGTTTCAATCACAATAATGAGTACACGTTGAATTGTATAGGATTGCAATAATGAGTACAGTGATTTGGTTTATACGCTGTGGTTTACGGACATAAGTCACGATAAATACTGTTGCATGTATAAACAAAGGTACATGCAAAAAACACCAAGCATATGTATTATTATATCCAACTATTTTATCATTCTATGCTAGTTATCTGAACGACGCGCATAATAATAATTATATGATATAGATGATGGCTCGCCAATAGACTGTGAGTTCGGATATACACTGCAGTTTAAAAATAATTGCAGTTTATTATAGCTCGTCTGAGATAACTCTAGCCTTATCAATAAATAAACATGAATATGATAAACTCTGCATGTCGCCTGGCCGCTTGTTATCAGCGAAGATTGAAAGAGTATATATGCATTAAAAGTGATTAAGCACAAGATTGACCGAAAAAGGACATAAAAATACATTTTTTCCAGTGTTATCATCGACGGACTATATAATCGTTATTTGTAATGTAAAAATATATACAAAAGCAAAATTTTAATGTACATTGTAAGTCAAGCCGTGGCTGAGTGGTAAAGGCATCCGCCCAAGGAACTGAAAAGTGAAGGTGATGTGAAGGGTCTATTCGGGTATGTCCGGTCGATGGGGCACCAGCTAGTTAAATACTTGTTAACATGTGTTCACCTCATTGGTTCCTGACGTTGAATGGTAGGATTGGGAAAAGCTAATGTGCTTAGAAGATGTCTAATAAGCCAAACTTTGGGATGACTCATAATTAATGAACACTTGGCTTCTTTACTTTTTCACACAGGTAACTGTTTCGTGATGTACGTCTTTTTAGGTATATAATATACATGTACGTACTTAAAATAGTATCAAAAGGGGCTACATCATGATATGGTCATATGTGCTTTAACATGTATCAACAATGAGCTTGAAGCTATTCTCTCCATTAGAGGCGATATTGTCAGACTTCGGAACTTGATATGATGAGGTGAATAACCCTTTTCTGTACACAGTGTTGATATACGTCTATATGCAGTAAAACCTTTTTCAATAAGGTTGTCCTAATATTAAGACACGATTCAGCGTTTCCCACCCTTGTTGGTAGCGCAGAGGTCAAGTTAAGTATATCGGTACTTTACACCGGGCACATCAAAGCACAAAGGAGTCTATTCGGAAAGAGATAGTACACCTGCACACCTTGTACCACACAACTGTCTATAGAATTTGTAGCTCATTTGCAATTGGCAAGGAAAAACGACACACGTACGACAATTCGATCGCAAACAACAAAGTTTAAAATTAAAAGATTTCCATTTGTCGCATTTCAGTCACGTAAATGCAACCAAATATTTTAAATATTTTATGTTCGAGTACACACGATATTATAATTATCATCATTTTATTTCTTCGGTGAAGAGATTTACACATTTATATTTAACGCTAAATGACGATATTAGGTATTAATTGCTTTCACAATAAGTTTCGCCTCCATTAACATCCGTGTTCAAACGAAATAGCATCTCTTTCGATATTACACTGTGACATTTGTTAGGTAAATAAATAAAGCTAACTCTTGTTTGTTGTAGATAGTTTTGAATAGCTTCATTTATTGTTTGAATTAAGGTTTAATTTGTGATTGCAAATTTTCGCAAATTTTACTGCTAAAATATTTTGCCATTGAATTATTCGCGAATTTTCCTATCTAGATTTCGTAATTTCGCGAATAGGTGATCGTGGGGTAAGTATGGAAGGTTTTGTGAAATTTAAGAGATATTACATTTTTCCAAATTCATTCCACTCGCGCAAGAAATGGAAATTTAAAAGACCGCGAAAAAGGGTTATGCGATATCCGATTCTACGAATACGTATTAAACTTTTCAAGTGATTACTTTTTTTTCAGAAATGAATTCCAAAACTGACGAAAACGGACCGAAGGTGGAAGAAATGGACACAGCAGCTGATGTGATAGAGACAAAGATGGGTAAGATGAAGATCCTGAAGAACCTGCTGGTTGTTAGCTTCGCTTTTCTGTTCCTGTTCACTGCTTTCCAGTCCTTGTCAAACCTTCAAAGCAGTCTAAACCGTGAAGATGGTTTGGGTACGGTGGGGTTATCGGTTATCTATGGAGCATTAACACTATCGTGCATGTTCCTACCACCGTTTGTGATAGATATTCTAGGTTGTAAATGGACGGTAGCGTTTTCTATGTTATGTTACATTTTATACATGGCGGCTAACTTTTACGCCACCTGGTGGACAATAATTCCTGCTGCGATTATCCTCGGTCTTGGTGCTGCTCCACTATGGTCGGCCAAATGTACCTACCTTACACAGACAGGAGCTTGGTACGCGAAGATGACAGGGAAAACAGAGGATGACATAATTAACAGATTCTTCGGATTCTTCTTCCTATTCTTTCAAACCAGTAAGTGCGACAACACTTTTTACCATTGACAATAATTTAATCTACATGTACCCTAATACCCCTGGAATACTGGTCCCAATCTCCCGAAGGATCTCGAAAACAATTTCAGCTCAAAGTGAAGTTGTAATGCTTTTAGACAAACACCCAGATGGTGCTGTACTAAACTCCGAAAACAATACTTTCGTTGTACCGGTGTTATTCTCAGTCCCGTATTGAAATACACGTAATCTCTGCAATAAGTAAGTGTTTTTCAATACTTAGAATGAATAAAAACTTGCATGGCTAAAATAGGCCTACATGTAAGCCTAAATTTCCTTAATACGAGTAAATGGTGCATGTATTGTTATATCATCAATGACATTGCTTATATTTCCTACCAGGTCAGATCTGGGGTAATCTTATATCATCAATGGTGTTCAGTGAACGTGGGGATAATGTAACGACAGAAGTATCTGACATAGCTCTCCAGAAATGTGGGGCAAATAATTGTTTTGGTGATGATATAGGTAACAATACAAACCTGAAGAAACCAGAAATGAAGCAGGTTAGTGGTGATTTTATTTTTATGTTTTTAACCGTTTCGTTGCTGTTACCGTTTTTTGTTGTTATTATTTTCGCTGGTTTTGTTTGGTTTTTGTTTCGTTTGATGCTTTTGCTGTTGCTGCTTCTGTTTTTGTTGTTGTTGCTACTGCAATGTCCGATAAATCCATTGCCCAGAGCCCGTGGGCTACCAGAAATTTTGGTCGGGCTACCAAATAATTCTAACGTAAGCCCGTCGGGCAAACATAAAATCACATGATCGGTGGCCAGGTCTTTTTCATTTTATAAATCAAGTCTGTAACTTCCCGTCATAACAGTACTGTATGTATTCCCCAATAAACAATCGATAATCCATCTTGCCAAAGGGCAACAACAAAAATACTGTAGCAACAACAAATACAGTAGCAACAACAATCACAGTAGCAACAAATATCACAGTACCAGCAACAACAACAAATACAGTAGCAACAAATATCACAGTACCAGCAACAATCACAGTACCAGCAACAACAACAAATACAGTAGCAACAATAAATACAGTACCAGCAACAACAAAAAATACAAAAGCAACAATAAATACAGTACCACCAACAACAACAAATACAGTAGCAACAACAAATACAGTAGCAACAACAATCACAGTACCAGCAACAACAAATACAGTAGCAACAACTATCACAGTACCAGCAACAACAACAAATACAGTAGCAACAACAAATACAGTAGCAACAACAACCACAGTACTAGCAACAACAAATACAATAGCAACAACTATCACAGTACCAGCAACAACAACAAATACAGTAGCAACAACAAATACAGTAGCAACAACAACCACAGTACCAGCAACAACAACACATACAGAAGCAACAACAACCACAGTACCACCAACAACAAATACAGTAGCAACAACTATCACAGTACCAGCAACAACAATAAATACAGTAGCAACAACAAATACAGTAGCAACAACTATCACAGTACCAGCAACAACAACAAATACAGTAGCAACAACTATCACAGTACCAGCAACAACAAATACAGTAGCAACAACAACTATCACAGTACCAGCAACAACAACAAATACAGTAGCAACAACAAATACAGTAGCAACAACAACCACAGTACCAGCAACAAGCACAGTACCAGCAACAATCACAGTACCAGCAACAACAACAAATACAGTAGCAACAACAAATACAGTAGCAACAACTATCACAGTACCAACAACAACAATAAATACAGTAGCAACAACAAATACAGTAGCAACAACTATCACAGTACCAGCAACAACAATAAAGACAGTAGCAACAACAAATACAGTAGCAACAACTATCACAGTACCAGCAACAAAACAAATACAGTAGCAACAACAAATACAGTAGCAACAACAATCACAGTACAAGCAACAACACATACAGTAGCAACAACAATCACAGTACAAGTAACAACAACAAATACAGTAGCAACAACAAATACAGTAGCAACAACAATCACAGTAGCAACAACAATCACAGTACAAGCAACAACAAATAGAGTAGCAACAACAATCACAGTACAAGTAACAACAACAAATACAGTAGCAACAACAAATACAGTAGCAACAACAAATACAGTAGCTACAACAACCACAGTACCAGCACCAATCACAGTACCAGCAACAACAACAAATACAGTAGCAGCAGCAACATCAACGACAAAAACAGAAAACAGCAAAAAAAACAGTAGCAGTTAGAAGTGATTAATGTTGCTAATGTATTTTTGTTGCTGCTTGTACTGTATTTGTTGTTACTAAGGACTGTATTTGTTGTTGCTGGTACTGTGATTGTTGTTGCTACTGTATTTGTTTTTGCTTGTTGTACTGTGATTGTTATTGATTGTACTGTGATTGTTGTTGCTACTGTATTTATTGTTGCTACTGTATTTGTTGTTGTTGCTGGTACTGTGATTGTTGTTGCTACTGTATTTGTTGTTGCTACTTTTTTGTTGTTGTTGCTTGTACTGTGATTGTTGTTGCTACTGTATTTGTTGTTGTTGCTGGTATTGTGCTTCTTGTTGCTACTGTTTTTGTTGCTGCTACTGTTTTTGGTGCTGTTGTTTACACTTTTTAATCTTGATGTATTTGTAGTTATTGTCGTTTCTATTTCTTCAGTTATTTTAATTCTTAGTAATGTTTTTAATGTGATGAAGTATATATGTGTTGTTGGCTGGTTTGTGTTGCTGTTATATTCTTTGTCGCTGCTGATGCTTTTGTTGTTGTTTTTGCTATTGTTTGTCTTAGTTTTGTTATTGCTAATTATTGTTGATGATATTTTACTGTTGTTGTTACGTAGCGTTCATAAGACCATCAATATAAATACTTTTGCCATGCTCAGAGCCATCTAATTTGGCATCGATATTTTTTAATTTGTACTCATTTTACATATGAAATGTTTTACCTATTTTTCAACTTGATGTATGATTACTTATGAATTAGTAGAAATTGTGTTTTGGTAAAACAATCGCCGTGTACGTAAGTGAAATGTCCTTGTTCAAACCATAGACGTGCCTTCAAATATTCTCATCCATCATGTACGTTTGTTTACTATTCTTCAGGTCTACATTGTATGTGGCGTCTACACCGCCTGTGCGTTTGTGGCGTTCCTCATCGTTGCCATATTTCTAGACAAAATTGAGCTAGACAAGAAGTCAAAGCAAAAAGACGACAAACGTTTGTCCTTTCACCTACTGCTGGAAACGTTTAAACATGTCAAAAGAAATGATTATCAAAAACTGCTTATACCATTAACACTTTACAGTGGATTGGAACAAGCTTTTATCGCCGGGGATTTTACCAGGGTAAGAGTTTATGATTTTATTGTTATCTCCCTTGTTGCTCTGATTGATTTTAATAACGCGACACCGATGGGAATAACTCTGCACCCCGACCCAATGTTATGACACATTCAATATAACGACATATTCAATACAACGAAATGTTTCGGGAAACTTTTAGCATTGTAAGTGGTCACTCAACCATGCTGTCCATGCTAGTCCAACAGCGAGGCTAGTGGAAGTGGCTTGGTGATTCCGCTGTACATTATAGGTTAGAATCCTAAAATGGGTGCAAACTATACTTCTCAAACTTTGATAAGGTAAAAAACGATCCTTGCGAATATTTGCAAATTGAATAAGATGGACTGGTGGAATTTTCAGAAAAAATATTTTTACATCTGTGATATTATTAACGAATAAACATTACTTCAAAATGTTGAGAATAGAAAAGGGACAAAACAAATGTTAATCTTGCCACTTTGGTCTCTGCCAATAGTGCTTATCAGATACATGGAAAAAAAACATTAGATCAACGATTAACAACGCAACACATGATGTTTTCGATATTCAGCAGCAGAAAAGATGAGGTTTCGATATTTTCAGAACGTAAATGGATGTGTTCAGTTATCTTAAGTTGGACATGAAAATTGATTTCGGACCCTTATTAACCTGCGGCCTTGAGCCGCAGGTTATATTGGATTGCCAAAAGTAAAATGACCATGGAGGGGCACGTGACATGTTCTCGATGGTTTACGATTTCAAAAAAATATATCCAAAAAAGAAGCATTTGGTAAGAATGTCGTGAACCAGACTATTCCATTATTCCATGCGGATAACATCGGTCTTTATCGCATTACAATAGTTTATTTACCAAAGAAATCAGAACTATTCCGAAATGTCACTGTGAACGCGAGACCACGAATCTAAACAGCAGGTGTGTGCAGCCGCATTATCATCCCGGTCATTAATAAATATAGTGGGCGATGGACTACATCCCGTAGAGAACACATCGCAAGATTAACAGAAGCATGGTATTGATACATGATAAATGTTTTTGAATTTGTTCATTCGTTCGGCACATACATTTAACACAACCAAATAATTGGAGGATATTTGTTTGTTTAAACTGAATACGATTTATATCTCATCATTGCATTTGTTGTTAGATTGGTCGTTATTGTTACATGTATTGGAATTATTTTGACAGAAACATAAATTTAAACTTACACCGGAATAAATTCGAATTGCATCCAAACTGCAAAAAACACATCATAAACAATACAACTAAGTTATCAGCCGCAGGAAACTATTTGACTTGTCAATGTTTGAGTAGTATATTAACATCCAATGCGTGTATTAGATGCTCAACATATACAGTCACAATATAAACAAACACGCATTGAGAAAAACATTGATACGCGTATAGTTTTAAATTGCCAAATGTGGATATTCCTGTTCCGGAATCCGGACGTGCGGTTTATATGATAAATGGCATAACAATGACATTGTCATATTCGAACGTGTCGTATTTCACACCAAAGTTGACAACATTAGGATATTACAAAAGCAAAAAAAACATTTCTCGGATTACCTGTTATTTACTACATAAAATAAGGGCTGTTCCGAAAATAGTGTCATTACTAGTATTATTCGCAGAAATGCGTAGGCACATGGTTTCAAATTATGCTTTCAAACTATCTGAGTGTACCCTGTGTAGAAAGAATGTTGTGCAGCGGCCATGTTTAGACGCAACGGATATATATGACATTCCAGGAACTGGTATCCGTGTTTTCTGTGATAACTGTAGAAAAGCTGGGTACCAGGTTTCGTAACGTTACATCCGTTGCGGCTTAACATGGCCGCTGCACAACCTTCTCTATATATAGAGTACACTCAGAAATTTTAAAACACGGATAATTTGAAACCATGTGCCTATGAGAAAATGCCCAAAATTAATTTCCGAATATATTTGGACGAAACGTATGATTAAATATATAAAGCCACATATTTTTTTATTTTAGAGTTCATTCGGAATTTTTTTAATTGCTGTCTAGGGAAGGAACTGGAACAATAACAAGTGGGCCAAAAGGACCTAATATCGCTCACCTGTCATTGTGCGAACGTCCTATAGCCCACACGTTCATCATGTCATTTGTCAATTCATGGCTACCATTTCTACCAACAGCATGCATTATTGTTTTAAATACCGTAAACATAAAAGTAAAACAAAACTGTGGTCTAAACGAATTTATACATGCTAGTTAAGTATCAGATTCATTTCCGCAATATTTGTCAATTAAAGAGCATCGTTCGACATGGCATTTAAATGTGTCAGATAATTTTGAAAATATTTTGAACATCCCTCGTATACATTAGACATACTGTTTGCACACATACCTGATTGATCGACTTGTCAGCACTGCCGGATATGAAACACACTTGCTTTTGGTTTGCAGTTATTTATACTTATGCATTGTGAATTGTGTATGTTTTGAGCGTATGATTCGACGTTTAAAAACCACAATGAACAAACCGGTATTGCGTAAATGTTTTCATTTGGGGTTTTACGCATTTTTAACGCTTTTCAGCTATTAAGCTGTGGTTATAGATGATTTAAACAACTTTTCTGAGTTTTAACTTTTTTAAGATTATTTTTCATGCATTTAAATAACAATTTCACCTCTATTCAAGCCATTTCCCATCCATACAAAACATCGTTTTGATTAGACGAAAATACTCAAATTGCTGTCAAAGCTTACTTAAATTTTTGGGTTTCGAAAGCCCCAGACCTGTCGTAGAACATATGACAAAAAGTGACCAAGTTGCAACATCGTAGATTAGACAAAGGTTAATAAAATGCCACTGTCATAACTTCGTTATATACATACAGTCAAATATATCATGCAATACATACAGAATATCACTGCAGTGTGTTGATCCGTTGGGTAGTATGTATACCTCGAGTTGCTTGACAATGTGTAATATCGTATCTCGCGGGACAGCTAGTAGGTAAATGTTAACGTCATGGCGTCATTAACGTTGGCATATGTTCACCATATAACACGTCAGACATGCATGATACGGATTCGGAAAACCAGACATGTATGATACGGAAAATGCAGTCTGTCGCGTTGTATTCCACTGTGCGATTTGGCCTGTATTCGTGACAATACATAGCTAGGTATATAATACACCACACTACTAAAATTATGTGTACTCATTATGAATATTGTATACCTTTTATGTAACAAGGATTCTGATTGGCTTAGACGGCCTGCACGAGAGGTATATATTTTTAATGTATCATGGTAAGTTGATCTTGTGGTACAAAATCAAACGCTTTAGTCTAAAATAATGAAGACGATTACTTATTCAATGAGATTGGCTCAGTAATGATTATATGACTACCTAGTAAATGCCTAAAGACTCGATTATGGTAATTCCCAATCTAACTGATTATTGCGTTATGTGGGTTGATTTTAATCTGATTGGTGTTACTGTATCTATACGTACACTGTGTTGATTGTTGTGTTATATAGTCCGTTTAATCAGGTCTGCCACTTGTATACACACATTGCAATATCATAACATTCTTTTTTTATTGTCTTAAACACTTTAATTGGAGAAAAAGCCAGTGAAAACCAATATAGGTGTATTTCTAGGTTATGCAGGGTTATGTACTTTAACCATAGAGTTTATACAGTTAATCCCCCCGTTTAGCTACCCAAGCTGGAAATTTTCCTATACCTTATTTACTAAGCTACATCGTAATACAAATAATGTCTATTAAAATAATACATTAATGAGAGAGATTGCTATGCTTCTATACACACTGTTATGTAAACAGGTGACCGACCTGTTTTAACGAGTTTTATACAATATGATTAATTTGTACTTTAAATATTTACATTGTGCTCATAGACTGTAAAGTCATAATTATGTATTGAAAAAAGCCGTCTATGATCTTGAATTCGAACGGAAAATGTTACGCTTATTTACCGCAAACGTTGTTGTCAACACATTCCTACACTGTTGTTTTCGCTTTAATTTTGATAAAACGATAACTTTGTTAATAAAAAAACAGAATAATAAATCAGCTTTTGAATCAGTTTACGGCTTCAGCAATATTGATCACGTGATAACGATTTCATGGCACTTTTCCGGGAACTTTTTGTTCACGCCTCATACAGTTGAACCTGGTTTAACGAGTCAGTTTAAAAGGTGAAACAATTTTATTAATAAAGGTGGTCTTTAAAAAAAGTTATTGTTTTACTCCATGAAACATTACTCATTTGGCTTCAGTGGGTACAAAAATCAGGTACATGATATTGCTTAATTCATATGACCATGAGCACATGTTCGACAGTATGCATTTCAGTTATTCCCCCATTTAAAAGCGGCGTTTCATTCGCAAATCCACAATTCCGTGCAAAGCTTAACCGCTAAAAAAATAAAAATAGATTAAAAAACGGGATTAGAAACATGTTAATTTGGGATTGTTACTAAAAAAAGTATCACATTACGAATTAGATATATTTCGGATGGTACCTGGTATATGGATCTAAAAGGCTGTCCACAGTTTTACAGTTTATTTCCGAACAGCCAGAAGGTCAGAGACCCATGTGGCAATATATACATACATAGATTTAACACAAACATGAATATATGGATTGAAGGTTATAGAATTAACGTAACTATGTTACTATAAATAGTAACAAATTCGAGATCTGGCCCCGATCTTCCGAAGCACCTAAAATTAGAGCCTGAATTTGAGATAAGTCTGAAGTTCAAGCTTTTTAAATTTTACTATGATAAATTTTGTGATGCGAATTTTGAGTCTAGCCTCCTTCCCATGGAAATTATCGAAACGAAACATGGCAATATTTGAGATGAGATTTAGCAGAGATTGAGATGTTTCGGGAGATCGGGGTCAGATTTATTTCGGATGATACCTGGCATAAGAAGATTGTGGAATACACATAATACAATGTATGTGACTATAAAAAGTAACAAATTCGGATTTATTTTCTTATGATACAATATGATATCTTATATTTTCAGTCATACATCAGTTGTTCTATAGGCATCTGGAATGTTGGCTTTGTTATGATATGTTATGGTGTGGTGGACTCAGCATGTTCCTTCTTCTTCGGTAGACTGGTCCAATATGTCGGACACATACCATTCTTCGTACTAGGTAAACACTTACATTCCGTTATCAGGTTGATCTTTCATTCTTCTTATTCCTAGTCCGAACTTCAGTGTAGTTATCATTTATAATTACCTCCCTTTATGGTTAATTATGGACGAAATTCAAAGTCCACAATGTGTCATTTATTGCGGGGTGAGTATATGCTTGCCTGAAATATTCAGTTTTTGGTATATGGATGGTTCGTTCTGTGTTTGACTCTTGTGTGGGTGGCTAGGCGCTGTCGCTGTTTCGGTATGGCTATGGATTGTCTGTGCGCTACAGTATATAAATTTATATTGTATATAAAATAATTCATGAGAATGTTTTTCGTTTCTATAGTTCGAAAATCCGTACATCACCATTGTATATTTCGGAATAGTCATGTGTTACCAGTTTCGAACTATCCATGCAATACTATTCCGCATGTCGAATAATACATGTATTACAATAAACAACGTGTTACAATTCGAGATTTCGAATAATCTATGCATATGACCCATACCATTTTATGGTTCGAATAATAAAAGTATGACTATTACACATTTCAGCGTACATTGTACATATGGCAGCACAAATCACATTGTTGTCCTGGCTACCAGACCCAGACAGTGTTTACGTGTTTTATATCATAGCGGCAATGTGGGGTATTGGTGACGCTGTAATCCAGACTCAAATAAATGGTGAGTAAATTTGTATTCATATTTTGAATTTGAAGGTTAGTTTGAACAATTCTGCTATGTCGGGTATAAACAAAGGTTGTCAGCTTTATGCCGCAAAGATATCACGCGGGTCGTTTAAAAATTAAACATGGCGTATTCCTTCACAAACTCGAAATTGAAAATTACTTGTAAAAATCTAAACCTCTTTACCCTAGGGTACTGTTTTATCAAAGCACTAATACGGAAATCGTAAACTTACGATCAAATTTAAATTCTTTATTATTTGTTAACAATTATGAAGTGTGGTAAAGGGATCTGCAATACTAATAATGATGCAGTTACTTAACCCCTACAAAGCATATCTGTCACCAATTTGCAGTTGTTATAGAATTATAAAGAATTTAAATTTGAGCGTAACTTCAAGATTTTCGTAACGTATGCGCGTTGATAAAACAGTACCTAGACTTCTTGGCTATATAGGCCTGTATTCACACAACTCTGGAATTCTATAGAAGAACGTCACTGATGACAAAATGAACGTAACCATGACATTTCATTGAGGCATCCACTAATGAATAAACTATTTGCTTCTTTTACAGAAGTAGTATCTCATAAAATCATTTCATTGTGACAAGCGGTGATGTTTTCATTATTTAAGAAATTCACGAATTCTCTTTAATGATTTATGATGTCGCGAATATTTATTCTCAAATTCACAAACTCACCATTTCGTGTCACGATTTCGCGAATTATCAATTTCATAAACTCACGATTTCTATTTCGTGATATTAGAATATCGACCACGGGGCTTTTGTAGAATTTCATTAAATAATTAAAATTACTTAATTGTTTTCTACTTCCAGCTCTCTACGGATATCTTTTTACGGACAATCCCGAAGCTGCTTTCGCCAACTATCGTCTTTGGGAAAGTGTTGGATTCATCATAGCGTTTGCCTATAGTAGTTACATCTGTACGAATATTAAGATCTACAACTGCATAGCTGTTTTAAATGTTGGTATGATTCTGTACGGTGTAGTGGAATTTATGCACCGTCGAGGCAAGAGCAAGTCATTCGATATTTCGCCATCGAAGTAATCCGGAAGTGACGTCAAAAGGACAAACAAAAATGGCGGCTATTATGGAGGATAATTTTGCTCAGTCTTATTTTTGACACAAAACGTCACAGCATGACACAAAATGGCGTCAATGGCTTCAAATACTCGGTACTGCTTATACTTACTCATTTTACGAAAAACGATATTTTATTAATATACATTTATACATGTTTTGTACATAAATAAGTATGCTGACTCGCCTAGAAAGGGCAGTGTTATGATAAGATTTTACTAAATACGCATGACCCAACCTAAAACCCCAATCGTGAAAGCTAGGCCATTTCCGTTTATCTTCGGTAAATCTATTGCAATGCATAAAGGCCGAGGTAATCAGAATACCTAAAAACCCAAGCATGCACTTCCAAAAGCAGGAACGGCTTGGTTTCCCGCTTCCGTTTTTTCTGCCAAGTATCGCCAAAACGAATCCAAGTATGAGCTACCATTGCAACGTAACTGACCGATTCTTACGGCCGCCGCAGCCATCTTTAATTAACCCAAAGTTCAACGCATAACCATTTACAGCAGTAACTTCCCCTACATGTGTACAATGACCAGTGCGATGAAAAGAGTTTTCACAGAGTTGATTAAAATCAATTTATTAAATCACCTTATATTCTCTCACACAATTACTGAAATATCAAAAACAAGTGAAAACTGGACTGACCCCTATTATAAGGGCACCTGAAACTCGGTAGGCGTGTTGTTAAATGTTAAAGTTAATGCATTACTACGAAGTAGTGTAGTGGCAAGGGAGACCACTGTGTATGAGTTTGCAGTTGTGGTATTCAGGTGTAGTCAAAAAACGACGCAGTGATCTCCCTTAACCACCATGGTGTTCATAGCATTTGCGTAACGTTTAAGGTAGCTCGCTCCGTTAGCACGACGTCGTGATTTGTTTTAAACTGAGCGAGCACCTTAACCCTGTGACTTGGAGGTGGAGTTTTTAATAAGTGGATGGTCATGTTCGAAGCACGCTAGTGTTTTTCATCGCTTGTCGTCACTATTTTTAAATTTGCAATATGTTATATATTTGTACAGATATATTAGCATTATTATACATAAATATTTATATATGTTTGTGACTTGTTGTTATATAGTTTGTAATAAGGGCTTATATCTATGCCTTTTCTTATACCTCCGAACACTATTGTAGCATATATGCTACATGAACACTTGTTACTATATGCAAGCCATATACGAAATGAGCACAGTTCCACCGCGTATAAACAAAATCACTGTATGGATTATTGGGAAACTATACAATTCAACTTGTATGACTTATTGTGATTAAACACATATGTGATTTCCGATCACTGTGCGACGTATTGCAATACTATACAATTCAACGTGTACACCTTATTGCGATTACAAGAATTTGACTCGTTTAATTATATACTGTGAGTTCCGGTGCCCTCTCATCAAGAATATGAAACCACAACGAAATCACAATTTTGATGGACCTCAACAGAGATGCGAACAGAGATGACCATTTTAAAACCTGTCTGTAAAGACCACCAATTGTGTTTTGCACCAGACTATTTTCAATGATATTTAAAAATATGTCAAAATAGACTACTTCGCTTCCCCCAACGTGGACTTTACATACAGGATTGACTGTGTGTCGACAGAGGTTATTTCATTTAAAAACAGTGTAAGTTAATTATATTGACAAAAAACGAGGGATTGTTTGTTCATAACTTGTTAATGGACGCTTTAAATTCATATTATTGTGATAAGATTGAAGCCAATTACAACAACTTCGATATGTACAAAACTGTAGTACAGGTAGCTTATTGTTGTGTCTGGTTTGCATCAATAACTGGGGATGAGTACGAACGATATCAAGGACGAGAAATCACTGTTAATGGCGTAAAACATACAAAGGGAGGTAACTTAAAACGCTTTAAATTCATATTATTGTGATAAGATTGAAGCCAATTACAACAACTTCGATATGTACAAAACTGTAGTACAGGTAGCTTATTGTTGTGTCTGGTTTGCATCATTAACTGGGGATGAGTACGAACGATATCAAGGACGAGAAATCACTGTTAATGGCGTAAAACATACAAAGGGAGGTAAATTAAACACTAAAATATTAATAACCGACTTTATTTATTGTGGATGACATATTTGGTTCTAGACAAATTTTCGATATGGTCCATATCAGCATGGAATATACGAGTATAAAGTAAGTTAAGGGAAAACATGAAAAATATGAGAAACATAACAGAAACACTCATTGATTTAATAACAGAAACAAACAATAAAACAGCATGGTGTTAAGGTAGGCATACGGGTACAAAATATGATGCACACAATGTAACACTTAACATTTAAATGTTACATCATGTGACCAGAGTACATCCACTGCAAATAGGAGTTTTTTTTAATTATTTAAGTGTAATTGAAGTACGTTTCTGTTTTTTGGATTGTATTCCGAATGACTGGCCCTGAATTATGTAATAATATCATAATATCTTTATTTAGGGAAGGTAACATGTACAGACATATGCAATAGACGAATTCACATACATCTTAATTTAAACAAGGCCTTCTATAAAACAAACAACAACAAAACATGTTATTTTGACAATCACTCATAGTACACACATACTATTAGTAAACAATTTAAATATTCAATTTCGTTATTTCCAACATAGATAATTGAAGTCATACATGTATGGTATTAATATTTTTGTTTGCGTAATAAGAAATGTTTTACTGATTTTTTTAACAAATTAAGTGATGTAAGCAGACGAATGTTTGTTGGGGTTACATTCCACATATATGTAAGGACTTGCGATGAAATTCCAGCCGTGGTTTACGAATTGTAAGTTCACAATTTTCAAATGATCTAAGCTGGCGATCTGACTGCTGTTAGTTTTGGTTAAATGTGAATTTCAAATGAAAGTATTCTCGGCATATATTATTTAGTGACTTGTACATCAATATTGTCTTTTAATAACATACTTTATTCGAAAAAATCATAAACTTCAATTCTTTAAACAGTTCTGCAGATGGTGCATCAAATTCCTTATCAAGAATTATTATGGCTGTACGTTTTTTAAAAGGGCAGTGAAAACCAGTACCTTATTCACTTAAGTACACAAAATGCCTATTAAAATAATGAATTAATAAGAGAAATTGTTATGTTTATATACACAATGTTATGTAAACAAGTGACCGACCTGATTATAATAACACGAACTACACTAACAATTAACGTAGGTTTATCGCGTTTGTATTTTATTGGATTACATGCATAACAATAGCCATGTAAAGTATAGAGTCAATTATTATGTCGCAAATGTGTGTTCTATATGAGGAAAACTAATTCCTTTAAACCTTGATAATATTTACGCACCGATTTTAGATAAGCGATCGATCGTGAAACATTTCACAGGGACTTGTACGAGCATGTCAAGCTATATACTAACTTAATAAGGTAACTCATACTGGACATAAGTATGTATACATGTATATAGTATTGAGTTTTTGACCTGGGTACTGTTTCATCAAAGCACTTACGGAAATTTTAAATTTACGTTTAAATTTAAATTCTTTATAAATATTCTACGGCTCAATTTGTGGTAAATGGATTTGCAATTCTAAAAATCATTCAATTAACAACTTATACAACCCATATTTGTCTCCAAATTTGTAGGTGTATAATAAATATAACGAACTTAAATTTGAACGTAAGTTTACGATTGCCGTACGCGCTTTGATAAAAAAGTACCCTGATCCTTTGACCTTACATTATCTTAGTTATTTGACAGCTGATTAATCATTTGTATTAATTTAAACTACGGTTGTATGTTTTACGAGCGCTGAGTATTACCAATACGCTTGAAGTGTAATAGAAATACAATTCTAAAGGGCCGAGAATGCACGTGATTTGCTCGAGGAAATTGACATATTTACGTATAACCTTGTAATGTAATCATGCATAAAGGTCAAATCAAGTTAATATGTCTGCACTATGTTTATTTAACTGGATACTCTTTTATCAAATCACTTAAGGAAATCCTAAACTTACGTTCAAATTTAATTTCTTTTACAGCAAATTGTGGACAGGCGTGGTTTGTAAGAGTTCATTAACTGAATCACTATTCGTATTGCAGATGCATTTTCCACATTTCGTAGTTGTAAATGAAATATAAAGATTTGAAATCTGAACTTAAGTTTTAAGTTTTCCGTGAGTGCTTTGATAAAACAGTACCCAGTACCCCAGTGTTGCATAGTTCCACTCGAAGTAGAAACAGAGGTTGAGTAAACCTACAACTGTATACGTAGATCAGTTATTTGAAAAAAATCACGCGACCCTGTGTGATATGTTTAAGTTGTCGTTAGGTAGATTTTTGGCTGAATTGAATAATGGATATCTATTGATTTTTACATATTGATCCAAACACTTTATGTGTATACGTTAACCGAAAGTACACAGACCACATACCAGGTGAAAATGTAGTTTAAAGTGTATTCTTACGGATTTAAAATGGGAAGCACTCCGTCAAAACCAAAGAAAGTGGTTACGAAAGACACGAATGTAGGAAATAATATTACTACAGTGGATAGCGGTCAGTCTTCGCCGGACAGTGGGCCAAAATCTACACCATCTGTTGGACATAAGAGAGGACATAGTGACAATGAAAATGATCGTGTGAATACGGAATCTAAAGATAATGTCGCCGATAAGAAACTTAAACATGATACAGAACAGCAACGAGGAAATACGAAAGACTTGAAAAATGTGTCAGATGTGAGTGATGTAGCTAAACATGCAGACAGTGACATAGCTGAGAGAGGAGTACCTCCGGACGTAGATGGATCTAACACTAAACAACAAAGTTGGGTTTCTGAAACAGTCGGGATAAACCCAGACCCAGGATCGGGACTGGACCGTCATGCTAATGGTAGCGCTATATCTGATCGTACAGGCACTGAAGCTGCTCCAATGGAAAATTTAATCGAAATAGAAAATGCGGAAGATGAGTTTGGAAAGATATCAGAGCAAACACAAGCTGTAAGTTGAATTTATACATCTTCGTTTACTGGTTCTTAATGTCCATGCATAGAACAATCATATCAAAGCCAGCCATCTCGTTTACAAAGCGTATAGAAGAAAACACTGTATGACTTATTAGGAGAATATACAATTCAACGTGTATGACTTATTGCGACACTGTGGTATATATATACAATACGCATGCGCATTAGGTTGATTGTGAACCTTTGTCAGATTGTCCATACAATTATAGTTAACCCTTAGTAAGATATACATGTAGAACATATTTATTATGGATAAAACCATGCTTAAAGTGTTTATTGATTTTAGCCATATTAGAATGTACATGTGTATAACGTCCCAGGTATCGACCCTATCATGACACCCTGCTTCAAAGTCGAATGCCTTAGCCACTCGTCCAAAATGTGTCATGCAAATTAACCGGAGACCAAAATATAGACTTATGATAAGTTAATAATGATTCAACAAAATTATTGATATTTGTATTTCTCATACTGGCTGGGCTACTTCTAGAAAATAATTTCGTTACCAAGTTTAAACTGATTGTATAGTAGTAGTTGGCACCTAGAACAGCGAAATAACAACGTTAGCAACCGCGACAGTTGTGTAGTAGCGTTTTAGCATTTAGTAACACCAACTGCAGTGTGCTCAATAGCAACAGCAACCATGTAATCTGCAGGTAACCATGTATTAACCGTGTGTAGCAGCAGTAGTGACAGCCGTAGTTGTACATTACGGAGAATTTAACACGATTCTCGACCTTCTATTAGCATAATTTAACAGCTGATATATTGCCTATATTTGTAATCCCGGTTGTATAGTTTGTTATTTTCATTAGCGTGAAGTATTACGACGACACCAACACAAATCTAAAGGACAGATACTGCACGATTTGCTCGCGGAAATTGATATATTCAATGCAACAACCTTGTAAAACATTCGTGCATTAATGTCAGGATCAGGTCAAAGTCTCTGTGCTGCAGCATCAAGAACAACTACAAGAGTCTCATCTATATTTACAACATATATTGCACATAACATAAAACATAAATCATATATAGCCACTCTTATAAAGAGTTGTAAGAATTATGATGTTTTTCACAAATGGCCAATAATTGACTCAGATTATTAACTGTATCTGTCGAAATCAGGGTAGCAATACCACGTGACTTTTGGCTACAGTTACAAGAAGAAATTTGTAAACATTGGAAAATAAAATAGCCACAAGTATTTTATTTCTATGTCGATTTCTATTAAATATACGCCACGCTAAGGGGGGGGGGGAATATTGGCTTCCCATAAAATATAAGATCTTTTGCAGCAGCTTTACCGATTTTTCCATTACCCTGTGAAACCAACACGTTCCACGGTTTCACAGGGTAATGGACAAAACGGCACATCCGCAGAAAAAGATTATATATTTCATGGAAAGCAAATACTGTTCCCCTTAGCGTGGCGTAAATTTCATAGAAATCGATGAAGAAATAAAATACTTATGGCTACATTTGTGTTGCAATGTTTACAAATTTCTACTTGAAACTGTAGTCAAAAACCACGTGGTATTGCTTCACTGGAAATAGTGTGCCAAAATCAGATTGAGTAATAGTAAAATGTATGGAAGACAAAATACAATTTTTTCAAGATTTGCTTCCCTTAGACTATTAATCATGCATTTATTTTACAATGTTTTATTTTGTCTCCAAACCAACTTGAGACTGTATTTCGTTTTTTTTTTTCAATCTCATGGTGTTTTCCGTATTTGAGACCATGTGCTTAGGAGCGTCTTTAACCATTGGGGGGGGGGGCAAATATTTGGGAAGGGGGGGGGGGGGGCGAAACTTTTTTTTTTTTAGATATGTGGAGGGGGGTAACATTAAGTGTTAATAAGCTATGGTGAAAGTTTGTGTTTATTTTCCCTAAGGTAAGGTATATCTACTTAATTGTTTGCTTGTCAAAATACCGGGTAAAAAATTAACCCTATCATAAACTAGTATTGTAAGTAGGGGGGTCCGGGGGCATGCTCCCCCGGGAATTTTTTTAAAACATTGGATCAATCTGGTGCGTTCTGAGATAAGAAAATAGCTGTTTATGGCCTAATTGCGCTTACATTGTAAAGCAAGTGGTCACACGTAATGTCATAAGTGATTCTTTTGTACTTTTCAGAATTACAACAGAAAGATGCCGACGATAAAATGGAAAGACATTGTGCCAAATTGTTACAAGATGGATCATGCAAGAAGAGGAAAGGCTATAGTCATAAACAATGAAAACTTCATGAATAATCCACGACGGAAGGGCACATTTGTTGACTATTCTCGAATCTGTTTACGTCTTCGAAAACTTCGTTTTGACGTCACGGGATATATTGACGTCACGTGTCAAGAAATAACGTCTGCTTTCCGCCAAGTAGCAAACGAAGACCACAGCGATGCAGATAGTTTCGCGTGTGTGATACTGAGCCACGGTGAAGCAGACGGAATATTTGGTATTGACGGTGTTATGAAACTTGAGAAAATTTTCGAAATGTTCCACGCTGCCAACTGTCCATCATTAGCTGGTAAACCAAAACTATTCTTTATTCAAGCGTGTCGGGGAACTGAATTCGATGATGGTGTTGATGTCAGTGTTGACGTCACTGACGCACATGGTTCATTTAACTTTCCGGAAGAGGAAGTGGAGTATAAAGTTCCGGACGAGGCGGACTTTCTCATTTCGTACTCAACAACTCCGGGTTATTATTCATGGCGGAATGCACAGAAGGGCACGTGGTATATACAATCACTTGTGTATGTATTAGATCACTATGGAACAGTGGTCGAAATTCAAAAAATACTGACACGAGTGAATAAGATGGTTTCGCAAAACTTCAAATCATCTGACGCGTATCATAAAAACAAAACACAAATGCCCTCATTTACATCAAAGTTAACTAAAGATTTGTATTTTCTACCAAAGTAGCCAATGATCTACAAGTATGTTTGAATAACTCGGATATATGCGTTCCTATGAGCAGATGTTCTCCTAAACAATGTACTAAGAAACAATAATACCCAAGTATAGCTTAGAACATTTAACATAGAATCCTGGAATAGTCCTGCTTATCCGCTGTCCAATCAGAGTTGTTATTTTAACTGATCAAGACATTCCTACGGTACAATAACAAAAACACACGAGGATTGAATAGCGTCAGGTCAAATGTTCTAAACTATGCATATGTAGATGATATACGTTATAGGCCTACATGTAATTGCAATATTGTTATTAAAATTGTTTGTACTTTTCCTTCATCATTTCTTTAATGACGTAGACAAAACACTCACCTGTTTTATAATTATGTTTTACATTATTCTTTTTCAATTGGTTTACAATTAAAATGAAGATTTTTTTATCAAAGTTGTGCTTTTCTAATTTTATAAAATATCTTACGTTACTTCTCTGAATTAATGTTCACTGATAATCTGGAAGTCTAGCGTCCTTTTAGTACGGTGTTCTTCTGAAGTAGGCTACAGGCTACATTCAAATAATGTATTAGAATTTTTTAGGTTACTTTAAGCGATCATCTAAATTTGAGTTTGTTTTCAGCATTTTAACATATTTGCCCTTATTGTTCTTTGCTCCTCTGTAAGCCTTTAAATATAAAATATACCAGATTTATATAGCGCCCTTTTCATGCGAACGCACGTTCAAAGGCACTTTACCAATGTTGCAGTCACAAGGGCGCAGGAACATCCTCTACCAGTGCAGATACAGCATGATCTGACCAGAGGGACAGACTGAGAGAAAGCCCCTGAAGGGAGAGAGAGACATTAGATACAGGCATGCCCGGCGCTGCAGAAGTGCGCCTAGCTCTTATTTCGAATAGACAGCCCGGTTCTTTAATGTGCCCGGTGTATAGCACCGATACACAGCTTCCTGGCACTTCCAGATACTTTGCAGACCACACGGCCAGATATAGCGGGAAATATTATAAATATTTCAGAAATGTCAAGTTCCTATGCCAGGGATTGAACCCACGACCTCTGGATTGACAGCCCAGTGCGTTACCACTGAGCCTTTGAAGCACTAACGGGACTCAATCATTTCGTGCTTAAGTTTTCACCCATTGAAATGTCAACATATGGCGCTCTCCCGGAAACCAAGTACCTACGGTCTTGACCAATCTGACGTCGTCGCACAGCAGCAATGTTCAGTTTTGGGCATGCCAGAAAAGGGCATTGCTTTAAAGCTCTACCCAGTCATTAATAAGTTTACGCTCCCACATGTTCATGTAACTGTTTTATTTGAAACTGTAGACGCCTCAATACTTTATATACAAGGTAACAGACTATCTGTATCGTGGTCCTTCCAATAAATAGTATATTTTAAGGAACGTTCTAAATCCACATTTGTGTTTGAGTTGTATGTATGAATATACCGGACACAAAGCTCGACTTATCCGAGGCGGGGAGTTAGTGTTTCATAAAATGTAAATATATGCCATCATTGTACAACATGTATCCGCTCATAGGCAGTCAGCACGTAGCCTTTTTTTACCTAAAACACTCCACCCAACATTATCTAACTTTACCTGTTACAAATATACAATATTGACAATGATTCAGTTAATGGTCTCCTACAAACAATATTATGTCCCCTATTTGTAGATGTAAAATCATTACATGTATAAGGTATTTCAATTTGAGCGTAATTTTAAGATTTTCGTAAGTGCTTTGATAAAACAGTACCCATATAACCAGATCTTATATAATAATATATCAAATGCTAAGGTCCAGGTACCAGTATGTACCTAATACATTATACTTTCAGGCAATATTAACCATTTAACAATTTCACTCTCGCGCTTCACGCAACGTCTGCCCAAATTAGTCCAGATGCCAGCCAGTCATGTTTATATGATGAACCTAACTTTGGAGTATGCATAAAATGTTTTGGTACGAACATGTTCAGGTGGATTTCCCCTCTCAGAATCTGTTGTATGGTACCTTGTCACCCTCGAGTATTTTTCAAGATGGCCGCCAGAAATTGCCAATTTATGTACAATTTTATGTTTCAGTGAGGAAGTTATGAATGAATGTAATGCTAAATGTTTGCATTCATAGTACATGTATGTATTCATTTGATGGTGTGTATCAAATGGGCATACTACAATTTCAAGGTCAAGGTACAAAAATAAATGAAAATGTGATATTTTGCTCTACTAATGTACTAGAATATATACAATGTATTTTGTTTGTATATTGTATCATTTAATCGGGATAGAAAAGTGATAGAAGTTTTGGTAAGAACATTTATTTCTTATTCAAAGAACTGTTTTAATTCAGCATATTATAACTTTGTGAAAAAAACCATTTTATTCTTGTTGATCATGTCCGAGATGACATTCTTTGATTCGGTATTCATAATTCTTATATTCAAATATGACACAATTTTATTTATAATGGTTATATCAAGTATGTGTATGATTGTTAGCTTCGTTTGAATCTTACGAACACATACTGGTCACTTCAAGGTCAATGTCTTTGTAACTTAAGAATAAACGGATGAATTAAGACCGCGGTTGGCTCACTCCTCCTTAATTTGAGAGACATAGTTCCAAACTGGCAAAATCTACGATAAGTATTTTGAGTATACTAGTAGACTATAAAACAATCTTTGACTCCAGTTAAGCATTCTTTTGAAATTGCTAAGCTTGTAAGACCATGCTTCCTTCTTCATCGGGATGATACTATCGTGGAAAGCCAGCTTCCTTTTTTCGAGTTTAATTTAAATAACGCGTCGAGTCTTTCTGTCGAGTCTTTTTCTGTTCCACGTTACATTCCAGAGTTGGCTATTTATGACTTATTTCTGAATAAAAAGTCACTCAGTCGTATACATGGGGCCGGATGTGATTCCAGAAAGGAGCTAGGTGCTGCTAAAACGGTGGCGCTTAGAATGGCGTCTCGTGACGTCTCAAGTCACGCACCAGTAACATGAATAAAAAGGTGCTATAAGTGCATTGGGTCCGAGATATGTTACTCTAAATGATACTACCTTGCTTTTGAGCCTTGCTGACAAAACAGTACTGCTAAATGAAAAGTTCTCATATTTTCTCGAATATATTGATCACCGGTCGTAACTACTGCGAGGACTTATGTACGTACATGCGACGCCCATACGTATTAGGTCGGTATTCCATGTGCCTTGGTCCAATGCCGATTCCTTGTTCCGCATCCGGACACGGATACCCTACTAGTATTCCATGTATCCACCAATTGACAATTTTGAAAACGTTGTCCTACTATAAAATTTCAAAGTTCTACGAGAAATATAGGTTTTAAAACATATGAAACACAAAAGTTGGTGTTGAACATAGGTTGTTGCTATGGACAAGTAACGTTACAAGTAATATGCTATCCGTAAAAGAATCGCTCTGAGATATTTCTTGGTATTCTATATGCTTTCGTCCATCCTTGTTCCTTGTTAATTGTAGGTATTTCCTCCCAGTTGCTTTTAACGATGCATGGAATAACATAAATAAGTGCTGACCTTTCACTAAGAATCACCAAGCACACTTTATATCGATACATGCTCGTTGATCTAAGTCAATCATTCCTTTGTCAACGGTTTTCGCGGCCTGCAGAGTCCGTCCAGTATTTCATGGTGTGTCAACTTTGTTCTCATAAATCCATGATATGAACGTTTTCTTCAGACATTTAGTGATATATAAAGGATCTACCACTCGTTGTATTGATATAAAATTTTACTGAGCTCGTTCTCGAAAATATTATTAAGCGAGCTTCTGGCAAGCTTAAAGGCGTTTTCCTGAACGAGTTTAATAGAATTTTACGTCAATTATCAACAAGAATTAGATTATTTTAAGACGTGACACAAAATGAATTGAAGTAATGCACATATCGTCGAATAATTTTAATTCATCCGGACCGAACAACAAACTCATGTACATGTTTATAGTTCACGCGAACGGACAAAGTAGTCCCGATTACTCAAGCTCCAAAAACGATGAAAACAAATGATAATACATGTAACATTTAAATGTTTTATAAAAAGGAACCACACACTTATTTAAACAAGAGATGTTTGGAAAACACGTATGTCCCATGGCAGCCAAAAAGTCAGAAATGGTAATGGTCAGTGACCTTGACCTACTGACCACTAAATCTATAGGGGTTTTACCTTCATGTAAAGTTTGAAGATCCTAGGGCAAATCGCTCTTTGTGTATTGAACGGAAACCATTTGAATAGTCAGAAATGGTGGAGCTCGCACTGACCTTGCCTTTGACCTACTGACTTCAAATCAATAGGGGTCGCCTACTGTTAATGGCCAACCTTCATGTGAAGTTTGAAGATCCTAGAGCAAAGCGTTGTTGAGTTATTGAACGGAAACCATTTGAATAGTAAAAAATGGTTAAGATCACGGTGACCTTGATCTTTGACCTACTGAAAATCCAAGGGCAAAGCGTACTTGAGTTATTGAACGAAACTCAATGACGGATCGACCAATCTACATGTGCAAAGCAATATACCCCCTCATCAATGATCGGGGCATAATTATTAGATCTAGATTCTATGTTTAAAAGCACGTTTTGATCATTTTTCAAGCCAAACTATTTACTACTCTACATAGATCTTACTATGACGTCACTGGTCACACAATACTCAAATGTTACAGCGTTTCAGTGGGAGTTAGGGTTATTCATGATATTTCGCCTCCGTTTAGCGGGGTTTGGATTAAGATTCGTTTTAAGATTCTCCACATTCTGTTGGATGTTACTTAAAGGCGCGGAATTGTTGATGCTGAATGTGTCACCTAGTATATTACCAGCAAACATGTTGTTGTTCAAGCCTTCGTAGAAAATGTTTAAAGATGTGCGAGTTATTTAAATTGCGGATTTCGAAAATTGGGTAGACAAACTGTTGAATTGGTTCAATTGAGCTGGAGCATACGCATTTGTAAGAATTCCGGATATGTTATCTGTGTTGTGCATATTTTGGGTGACTATAATTATTGACGGAATTAATGTTTTTGTGACCAATAACCTGCTTAATATGGTGAACAGGTACGTTTAGTGCTTCCTTCCCTGTCTGACTAAATATTATCTTATTGTCTGACAGTTTCTGTGCAAGATGTTTAATCGCACTATCACAGTGTATAAACGAGTCAACTTCCGGTAATCGCAATAAGGAGTACACGTTGAATTATAGTCTTGCAATAAGTCGTACAGTGATGAGAAATCGCCGGATGTTTCAATCACAATTGGTCAAACAAGTTGAATTGTATAGTATCCCAATAAGTCGTACGGTGATTTGTTTTGTACGCAGTGATTATGATTTGTCAGCCGTTTTGAATCGGGATTACCTGCAGCATGAGCCATCTTCTTCATAGTACCGGTGAGTTTGTTCTACCTATACCTTATAATGTTGTCTCTTGTACCATTGGTCACTTGGTGTCATATGATGTTGGCGAGTGTGAGTTGAAATGTAGACAGTCATCCATGTATAGATTGCGTCGAAAGTGTTTGACTAAGTTGAAATGTAGACAGTCATCCCTGTATAGATTGCGTCGAAAGTGTTTGACTCACAGACACTTGGGGTCTGGACCCCCCCCTAGCTACGCACCTGGATATATTTTTATCATCAACATTGTATACCCAGACCTATGGAACGCCATAGCTGTCTTTTGATGACGCTTGTCATGTTGACTTGTCGGTAGGACATGTGAACTTCTTAGTACAATGTGTTAATATGTCAAACCACATTGTTGACTTGTCAAACTATCATCTGAATATGTCAACTTGACCTGTTATATTGTTAAAACAACGTCTTAAATTGTTAAAAGAATACAGTAATATCTCAAGCCACCGTGTTATACTGTTAAACCACATCGATACATTGTCAAATCACCATTTGTATAAGTCTACGTTACATGTTAAATTGTTGAAAAAACGCTTGATAATGTTAGAAGAACGTGTTAACTTCTCTAAGCTTCGTATTATCATGTTAGACTTTAACTACAATGATGAATTGTTAAACTATCATTTGAATATGTTTATATGCGTTGTTGAATTGTTAAAACAACGTCTTACAATGTCGAATGAGCATGCGAACCTCTCAACACATCGTGGTATACTGTTAAACGGCAGTGGTAAATGGTTTAAATATCATTTGAACATGTCTATACGACATGTTTAATTGTTACAACAACGTCTTAAACTGTCGGTAGGGCATGTGAACTTCTCAGTGCAACATTATTGTATGTCAAGTAACACTGTTAAACTGTCCAAATATCATGTGAACATGTCTATATGCCATGTTAAATTGTTAAAAAAGCTTCTTATCATGTTCATTCGGCATGTGAACTTCTCAACAGAACGTGTAATACTGTTAAACGACAGTGATAAATTGTTAAAAATAATTTGAAGATGTCTATAAGCCATGTTAAATTGTCAAAATAGCTTCTTATCATGTCCAATAACCATGTGAACTTCTCAACAGAACGTGTTATATCGTTAAACAACAGTGGTAAATTGTTTAAATATCATTTGAAGATGTCTATACGTCATGTTTAATTGTTAAAATAGCTTCTTATCATGTCCAATAACCATGTGAACTTCTCAATAGAACGTGTTATATTGTTAGATAACAGTGGTAAATTGTTAAAATATCATGTGAACATGTCTATAAGCCATGTTAAATTGTTGAAATAGCTTCTTATCATGTCCATTCAGTATGTGAACTTCTTAATAGAACGTGTTATATTGTTAAGCAACAGTGGTAAATTGTTAAACTATCATTTGAAGATGTCTATACGACATGTTATAGTGTTAAAACGATATTTTAACTTGTCGACGAGGCATGTTAACTTCTTAATAGACAGTGTTGTTGTTGTTCAAACTTGTATGACGTCATCAATAACGTAAGTTCCTCCCGCGTGCATATTGAACAATTTCCGCCATCTTTGTTCAATATGCACGCAGGAGGAACTTACGTTATTGATGACGTCATACTAATTTGAACAACAACAACACTGTCTATTAAGAAGTTCACATGCCTCGTTGACATGTTAAAATATCGTTTTAACACTATAGCATGGCATGTAGACATTTTCAAATGATATTTTAACAATTTACCACTGTTGTTAAACAATATAACACGATCTATAAAGCAGTTCACATGGTTATTGGACATGATAAGAAGCTATTTTAACAATTTAACATGTCATGTAGACATCTTCAAATGATATTTTAACAATTTACCACTGTTGTTTAACAATATAACACGTTCTGTTGAGAAGTTCACATGGTTATTAGTCATGATAAGAAGCTAGTTTGACAATTTAACATGGCTTATAGACATCTTCAAATGATTTTTAACAATTAATCACTGTCGTTTAAGAGTATTACACGTTCTGTTGAGAAGTTCACATGCCCAATGAACATGATAAGAAGCTATTTTAACAGTTTAACATGGCATATAGACATGTTCACAAGATACTTGGACAGTTTAACAGTGTGACTTGAGAAGTTCACATGCCCTATCGACAATTTAAGACGTTGTTGTAACAATTTAACATGTCGTATAGACATGTTCAAATGATATTATAACAATTTAACATGACAAGCATCAACAAAAGACAGCAGTGGCGTTCCATACAGACCCATACATTAATCACACAAACATTATTAAACCTATCCGGGACAAATAAAAAATATTCGTAAATGCCTCTCTAGCTAAATAACACAAAGATAAAAATGTTTGACTGAAATTTCTCGCACACCTTCCTCGAATATCGGGTCGTATTTAACTTACTGTGCAACTTTCCCGCCTATATTTGGTGTCCTTCGATCAAGTACACATTACTCTTCACGATGATGATTGTGACAGAAACCGAAACCCGCCCCTACCTCTACAATTTGCGAGAAAGTTGGCAATTTTCAACTCAAAACACGCCTCGCACATAATCTTTCGAGGATGGTTTCCCGCCTGATCAATACGAAAGTACGGCGCCGCGCCTTGAACGTTGGAACCAGATATGTAAATAAACCATTCGGAATACCTCGTTTGGGTCCAACGTTCAACGCGCGACACAGTTCTTATGTATCAGGCTGGGAACCACCGTTCAAATTGTCGAAAGATTATGTGCGCGGCGGAAAATGAGTAGACAATTGCAAACTTTTTCGCATATTTTGAAGACAGGAGCGCCGATCGAGTATTGTCAGTATAGTCATCGTAAAGATTAATTTGTTATTGACCGAAGGGCACCAGAAATATACGGAAAAGTTGCAGAACGAGTTATACACGATCCATTTTTCTAGGTCGGTGTGCGAGAAAGTTCAGCGAAACATTTTTATCTTTGTGTTATTTAAGCAGTAGAGGAATTACGTAGCTTTTGTATTAATATCAAATACATCCAACAAATGTTTGTGTGATTACTAAATGGGTCTGGATATATAATAAATATTGAATTTGAAATAAACTTCTTCTATAATAAATATTAAAAATATTTTCAGGCACGTAGCGGGAGGGGGCGTGGTCCAGACCCCAAGTGTCTGTGGTTTGACTAAGTTGAAATGTAGACAGTCATCCCTGTATAGATTGCGTCGAAAGTGTTTGACTAAGTTGAAATGTAGACAGTCATCCCTGTATAGATTGCGTCGAAAGTGTTTGACTAAGTTGAAATGTAGAAAGGATCAGTAGGGGTTGAGTACTCTGCTTGGTAAAGACTAGAATACAGTTTATAAATTTTGACAGGACAACGTTCGGGGTTGCTTAAGTTAGCCCACATTTTATGCCCCCGCCCCATCTTTAATAAGTGGGTATACTGGCATGCGAGGTATTACCGAACAGAAATGGCATAACAAGCTTCCTGTGAAATTAAAAATCGACTTTAGTCGAATTATTTTGTGTTGACACTTACCTGGGTTCTTTCTGTCTTCTTACAAAAGATTCTCAGCAAAATGACGTCACTCTAACTGACAAGCATTGAGGCCCGAACAGGGGCACTTTTCACGCTATTTTCAACGACGTACAGTAGGTATTACCGGACAGTATTCACTTGATAATGAAAAAATATATTATGGTAAATATTTACAACAGGGTTTGTACTTTACAGTTATGTTTTTATTATCCCCCGCCGAAGGCGAAGGGGATATCGTAATGGTGTAGGCGTCATTCCGTCCGTCCGTCCGAAATTCTGTGTGCAACTCCTCCCACATTTCTAAGGGATTTTTACGAAACTTACACAGAATAACTACTATGATGTCCCCCAGCGCATATTCGTCAGGATTTTTTTATTCGACCATTTTTGACAGAGTTATTGTCCTTTGTTGATTTTTAACATATAAACTCTTCTACGTGCAACTCCTCTTACATTTCTCATGGCATTTTGTCAAAACTTTTACAGAAGTACAGATATGAGGCGCATAACGTCAGGATTTTTAATTTCGGCCATTTTTGACAGAATTATGGCCTTTTTATTATGTACCTTTGTGGGATATAGAGAAAATGATAAACTATTTTGTGTGTAACTGCTCCTATAAACTATTTTGTGTGTAACTGCTCCTACATTTCTTAAGGGATGTTGTCACAACTTTTACAGAAGTATAATTATGAGGTGCCCTAGCGCATATCGTCTGGATTTTTCATTTCGGCTATTTTTGACAGAATTATTGCCCTTTGTTTATTTTGTACATCTGTTGGATATAGAGAAAAATTCTTCTGTGTGCAACTCCTTCATTTCTACTGGAATTTTGATGAAACCTTCACGGATGTACCCTCATGAAATGCAATAGCGCATGTTGTCATGGTTTTTAATTTCTACCATTTTTGATATAATTATGTCCCTTTTTACGTGTGTAAGCTATTGAGAAAACCATTTGTTTATGATGGATAACTTAAGTTTGGGATGAGATATCACAATGAAACTTGCTGTGTAGATAGTTTGTGTGTAGACAGCGCTTTCAATGGGAAGTGAGACCGGTGGGGGTCAAGGTCACCGTTACTATAAATAGAAAAAATCGTCCATGCTCATTTTTTGTGTCTGATGGATAACTTAAGTTTTGGATGAGATATCACAATGAAACTGGCTATGTTGGTAGCTTTTGTGCAGACCGCACTTGCAATAGGAAGTGGGGTCTGTAGGCGTCAAGGTCACTGTTACTAAAAATAGAGAAAGACATTTATGCTCATTTTTTGTGAGGATTGAAATAACATGATGAAACTTGCTAGCTTTGTAGGTAGCTTGTGTGAAAAGACAGCACTTGGGATTGAAAGTGGGGGTCAAGGTCACCATAACTAAAAATAGAACAAACGTTTCCACTCAATTACTTTTGTTAGGAATGAGATCTCATTGTGAAACTTGCAGTGTATATAGCATATGGGTACACGTCACTTGCAATTGACATGGGCTGATGGAGGTCAAGGTCACAGTTACTTAAAATTGTTTTTGTTCAATAATTTTAGTTAGGAATGTGATATCATGATGAATCTTGATATGTAGGTAGAACTTAGCTTTTGTGAAGACAACCATTGGGATAGAAGGTGGGACTGGTTGGATCAAGGTCAACGTTAACCTGGGTTTCGTGTAATGTCTGCTTGTTGTCTATGTTTATTAGTCCCCTACCGGTTTTTGACCGGAGGGGACTATAGGTTTGCCCTCCGTCCGTTTGTCCGTCAGTCAGTAAGTCCGTCCGTCAAAAAATCTGGATCCTGACATAACTCAAACAGTTTCCAAGCTAGGTTTTTATGAAACTTGGTATGTGGATAGGGGACAATAAGGTGATAATGCACGTCTAAAAATATTTTGATTTTGACAAATATTGTGGATGCTATGGCGACAGAAAGAGTGAAAATATGCCTAAATCTGGATCCTGCCATAACTCAAACAGTTTCCAAGCTAGGTTACAAACTTGATACAATGTATTTGGATAAGGGCCAATAAGGGGATTATGCACGTATAAAGATATTTTGATTCTGACAAAAATTGAGGTTGCTATGGCAACAAAAACATTGAAAATGGCTTCAAACCGGTAGGGGACTTCTGTATTGCTTGCAATTCTTAATTACTTGTTTTGTATGTAATAAATTTGGTTATTGAATAAAATATTTTGTGAATATTTCAAACATTTCTCATGGGATTGAAACCAAACTTTCAAATAACTTATGATATAAAATATGTTTTGTATTCAACAATCTTTGGTCCAATTATTTTCCCTTCGGCGGGGGATATGGCTGTCGGTGACTGCTTCTTGTTATGTATTAGTTCTGTGATTAAAACTCGCGAGTGTCGATGTTTCTGGACTTGGTGGTGTTCACTAGAAATGGGGCTTATAATTTTGCTCATATGCCGCCCTTAAATACAAGTTTGCGGAAGTATTTAAAAATGAAAACTTACTCAGTCCTTAGTGTTAACTTGATTATAACAGTATATGTGCTTGGGCTGAAAAATGTGTCAAGATATATATTACTTCCAAAAACAAGCCTATAATTTAAAGTATAACTCTTAATTTTCAAATAAGACGTCGAAAAAAACCTTCATCAGAAAAATGAACGTGTAAAATCTAGAGCTTATGCTGTACTGTAGATTTGTTTAAACTGTAAATAAGACATTATTATGTAAGAAAAAGAAAGAGTATGCAAAGTTATTAGCCATCGTGCTTCTTCATGATCTAACTACCATTTAAATGTCTAGATCTACGCAAATTGAAGAAAACACGAATTACTCGTAATTCCAATCATATTGGTATCACTATGGTTGTATTTTAATCTTTTTTTCTGTCGTATATTCATATTTTCACTGTAATCAAGCATACTATAATACAGGTAAACTAATCACAAACAATGAACGTATCACTCAATCTCGATATACATAGGCCTTCATATCAACCACATTATACATGTATAATGTACGTATATGTATATTTATATTATAAACAATTCACAGAAATAACGTTTATAAATCGAGGGCTCGGTGCAAAACTATGGTAACTACATCAGTTTATAGAGGCATGTACTATAGTTTTGCACTGAGCCCTCGAAATATCAGTCACTATCGGACAGTCTCGCTCACAATCACAGTTTCTATCTTTCTACATAAACACATCATACGCATCACTCACTCTTTCTCATATAACCATGGTTTGCATTTAGTGCAAAACCATTCAAACCCTCATTCATGCTCTCATACAAATACTATTTTCTCTATAGCATTGACACTCCTAGTTTCTGTTCAATTCTTTTCTTCCTCCAGCTTCTACTTCTTCACCCCTCTCACTCTTCTTTCTCTGTCTGTCTTTTCAGTTTCATTCCAACCCTAAACTCCTTCACCTCTTGCTTTTTTATCAAATTTTCTTCCTTTTTCTGAAATATGATACTTTATTAGTCCCACGTCTAAAGTATTTTGATTCTGACAAAAAATTGTGGTTGCTATGGCAACAGAAGAGTGAAAATATGCCCAAATCTGGATCCTGCCATAACTCAAACAGTTTCCAAGCTAGGTTTATGAAACTTGATATGTGGATAGGGGGCAATAAGGGGATGATGCACGTCTGAAAATATTTTGATTCTGACAAAAATTGTGGTTGTTATGGCAACTGAAACATTGAAAATGGCCTCAAACCGGTAGGGGACTTCTGTATTGCTTGCAATTCTAATTACTTGTTTTCCTTGCCATCGCGCAAGTATCACGCACGTATGCAAATGGACCATATTTTTGTTATATTTCATTTACCGGTATAGATTGATAGAATACATACATATCATGTATGTTAGCCATTTTGGTAGATGTAGGCCCTACTTATCAAGAACAACATGTAACGAGGGATGGAAAACGTTGAATATTAAATGAATAATGTTATCAGCACATTGTTTACTTTAACACGGCAAACAATTTAAATGAACGTCATTTGACTGAAAGACTGTTCACTCTGTCACTGGGTACACCCTATATTTTTAGAACTGGAAAAACCGTTACTCGGCACGTTCACATTCTACCTACCACATTGTGATCTCTATAAACCAAGTGGTGCAGCGTATGCATTAAGGGGTGCCACGTTCAGGCAGTCATTATTTTCTCTGAAAAAGATTCGTGAATAAACAAAATAGCCGGTACCAATTTTTCATTTGTTACTTTGTACGTGGTTTTCAGCAAGTTACTTGACACGGCTGCATTTATGAATATCATGTTTTCACGTATGTTCTACGTGACCAGCGAATGTGAAGTTGATATTAAATGAAACAAGTCACTAGAATTGCATGCAGTACAGAAGTCCCCTACCGGTTTGAAGCCATCATCATCAGACCTCTGATTCAATGTTTCTGTTGCGATGGCTAACACAATTTTTGTCAAAGTGAACCATTACCTTAGATGTGTCATCCCAACATTGATCTCTATGCACATACCATAAATCGTTAACCTAGCATTGATACGTTTTCGGTTATACAAAGATCCAGTTAAAGGGAAGTAATATAACTATTTCAGTATCCATAGCAACCACAATTTTTGTCAGAAAAAAAGGGCACACTTGTATAGACTCATTTCCTTATATCAAGCTTTATAGCTTGGAAATTGTTCGAGTTATGGCAGGATCCAGATTTTTACTTATTTTCACTATTTTATCTCCATAGCAATCACAATATTTTTAGACGAGCATAATCCCCGTATTGCCCTCTATCCACATACCAAGTTTATCAACCTAGCTTGGAAACTGTTTGAGTTATGTCAGGATCCAAATTTCAGCGGACAGACGGATGGACTGACGGCGGGCAAACCTATAGTCCCCTCCGATGTGAACATCGGTAGGGGACTAATTATTGTATTTCTGACCACACGATACTGTATTGTGACATCTGCAGTGTTTCTGGCACCAAGTCGTGTACGTTCTACGTAATTGTTACTGGGGACGTATATTTTAGGGTGTTACTTGGGGCGTCCCAGAATCGAAATGTGTGTTTAAATACTTGGCACATATATCATATGTGCTGTTCGTGTTCAGCCTATGTCTTTCTTACCGATGGTAATGCATTGTACCAAGATTGGATTCAGGATTTAGACCATTAAACCTTGCTTACTGCTCTTTCATGGCTTAACCACAAGGACGCTCGTAGCCTATTTCAAAACTCATTGCCTAGTAATGGTTCGTTCCAGGTGCGTCTTCTACAGCTTTTCTATAAAATTTAACCTTCCAAAAACAGTATATTAAGTCAGACAGGGAAGGCAGCACTCAACTTAACCAGCCGAGCACAGAAAACATTAAAAACACACAAAGCACAATGCCCAACTAAACAAGCGCAGATCCGCCCAAGTCCAAGCTGTCGAAAAGTATAATAAATTATAACTAGCTGAATGACCCAGTAGAAAAGATACAGCAACCAAAAGGCGGAATGCCTACGCTGAATGACCTAGTAACAACAGTAAAACTGCTGAACTACATAGTTTTAGCAGTCTACAGTCTAAAAGTTAAGTAACAGTATTAAAACGTAGAAAGGCCCGATTTCAGCAACAAAAAATCCGAAAACCTTAAAACGAGTGACCCAGTTTCATTAAGTAAAATGACGTAATTGAACAAATCGAGATATGACGTACTGAATTGCAAGCAATACAGAAGTCCCCCACCGGTGTAAAGCCATTGTCAATATGCCAACACAATCAAAATATGACAATTTTTGTATAAACCGTACACAAAGCAGAAAAAGCAGAGATATTTGAGCCTGTGTTATAATGCATATACATTAAACCATAGTTTGCGAGCATGAACCCATGTTTACCGTCGAAAAACTAGGTTTCTCGATTGAAATATAAAGTTACGTACGTAAAAAGAGTATATTAAGTCAGACAGGGAAGGCAGCACTCAACTTAACCAGCCGAGCACAGAATACATTAAAAACACACAAAGCACAATGCCCAACTAAACAAGCGCAGATCCGCCCAAGTCCAAGCTGTCGAAAAGTATAATAAAATATAACTAGCTGAATGACCCAGTAGAAAAGATACAGCAACAAAAGGCGGAATGCCTACGCTGAATGACCTAGTAACAACAGTAAAACTGCTGAACTACATAGTTTTAGCAGCCTTCAGTCTCAAAAGTTAAGTAACAGTATTAAAACGTTGAAAGGCCCGATTTCAGCAACAAAAAATCTTAAAACCTTAAAACGAGTGACCCAGTTTCATTAAGTAAAATGACGTAATTGAACAAATCGAGATATGACGTACTGAACAAGTCATTAAGAATTGCAAGCAATACAGAAGTCCCCTACCGGTTTAAAGCTATTGTCAATGTGTCTGTTGCCATATCAACCACAATTTCCGTCAGAACCAAAACTGACGGACAGATGGCAAACCAATAGTCCCCTCCGGTCAAAAACCGGTAGGGGACTTAAAACTACATTAAATGACCTCAGGGGAGAGAACACTACATCCATACCTCCACAGCTGTACATAGACTCATGAACGAACCCGGTAGGATGCGAATCGCGGGGACGAAATAGTAAGAGGACAACCGGCAAATACGAATAAATAGTAACTCCTAGCTCATTTTGGCCCCGGTCAAAAAATTAAATACTGAGAAATTATGGCATATTATCGATTATTTAAAAATGAAAAACTCGATTGTAAACGGAATTGGCGTTTAAATCCAGATACAAACCCATATTATAATAATTAAACAAAATACGAAACTACCGGAAGTAGCACCGACCCCAACAGAAACCGCGGGACACGCGAGAACAAAAGGCACAGAAAATATACAACTTCACTCGAAATGGCGCGGAACATACATAAAAAACTAGCGCAGGAACATGTAATACAAAACCGGGCATCCAATCCCGAAAGTCTGCTGCTTAAGTCAGTCAAACTAAAACGGAACAAGAGCCAGTTGGTCAGAAATAAACAACCGGACAAAACATAACCCACAAGGACAATCCACAACAGACACTGAGTATATGCAATTTTGAAAGATGCGAAGCAGCCTTGTGCTGGACAACGAATTTGCAGAATGGCACATACAAAATTAATAAAGTTTAACAAAAGGCACAGTGGCCAAATATTTTTGTATTTTTTCCAATTAAACTATAAAGTGGACAGTACAAACACAGAGGAAGGTTGACTAAAGGGCTTCCGCCTTGGAACGGACAGTGACACTTGTCACTGGGGGCTTAAATGTTTTACAGTGCACCAAACCTCACACTTACCCAATAGACAACCTTATAGAACAGGACAGTGTACATAAATGTTTCCCGCCATGTAATGCTCCCCCATGTTCACGCCAGAAATTCAAAGTTTATATGAAAATCTTAGTTTTACGTTTAATAAACTACGTTTCTCGATTTAACTACTGATTTCTGTCGTTATCCTATGTTTACGACCATTAACCTATGTTTACGCTGGTAATCCCCGGTTCACACTCGTAAACCAAATCTTACGAACTACAACCACAACCTATGTTTTCGACAATAAACATAGGTTTACGAACGTGAATCTATGTTTTCGAACATAAACTATGGTTTACGACGTTATCCTATGTTTTATCTCAAAAATATAAGTTAACTTCGAAAAACCTGGTATTACGTTTGTACTAGTTTTTCTACACTGAACGTGGGTTCGCGCAATTACTGGACAACTGGCTTGCCATAACGGTACGACATTTGTTACGGCACTAACAATATTTCGTAGTTGTCTATGTCGAATTTGACATGTTCACAATCATGCGACAAAAAGCTCACAGAAAAATCTAGAACCCTTACCTGTCTACTCTCTTGTATCATATCAACTAGTACCCCTAGCCTTTCGAATTGTTCAGCACTTTCTTTGGCTTGCTTTGCCATCTTTATCATCCTTCCATCAATGTCTGAGGATTCTGAAAGAGGATCATAAAATAAAGAGACATTGTTACTGTGGTATTAATTTTGTTGGAATTGTCAGCCATTTTGAAGGGCAAATCTGATATTCATCTCCTACATGTATATATAAATATATATATATGTGTAGCTTGGATTTTTTCTTAAACATTTTACCAACTTCATGATTAGATTACTATTTATACATTTAGTCACACAGATCTAGTTGATTTAATTTAACAACTGATCTAGCTTTTGTTCTAATTCTAGTAATACAAGGAACTTGCCCATCAAAATGGCTGACAATGAACAGCATTACATTATTATCAATGGTAGTATCAATGTAAAATAGCAACCAATCTTTAAACACTTACATATATTGATAATTTTTAAACAGATATAAACAATTCTAAAAAATAGGATTTAAAGCGACGAATAATTCTAAGTATTTGGGAAATATTATCACAAACAAGTTAATTCTATTCCATTAATTAGCTCAAAAGACCTACCATCTAGTTGAAGTTTCTGAATGTAGAACCTCTGCTCCAACAAGCCAAGTTGAATTTCCAATTCTTTGTTGGAAAGATATCTTTCCTTTACAGCTGTTTTTCTACAAGTTACAGCTAGCTTCAACGCTCTCAGAAACTGAGAGACGTTGAAACTAGCTAACCTGCTCGATATTCTTCCAAAGAAACTTCTTCTCCCGGCCATTTTTTCCTCAGTACTCATGATTCTTAATTCTTGATAAAATACACGTTTGCTATGCTCGAAGGCTAAATACGTTGTGACCAACGTCGTAGAAACGACGTCATATGACGTATGATCAGTGACGTCACAGTGGGTTACGTCAAAAGGTAAACAATGTGACGTCCGTTACGTATCAATAAGTATAGGACCTCATCAATGAGGTTACTTGCCTTGCAATTACAGATAGTGCAGTAATTGTACCATTAATGGGGTATAACTACAGCGAGACTTTGTACGTACATGCACTTACCATTTAGTCCTACTGTGTACGTTCGCTTTCTTGGTATCCTTTAGTGTTTACTTTAATCCGTCCTAGATCCATGTTTATATTGTATTTCCTCCCAGTTGCTTTTAACGATGCATGGAATAACATAAATAAGTGTTGACCTTTCACTAAGGATCGCCAAGCACCCTTTATATCGATACATGCTCGTTGATCGAAGTCAATTATTCCTTTGTCACCGGTTTTCGCGGCCTGGAGAGTCCGTCCAGTATTTCACGGTGTGCCAACTTTGTTTTCATAAATCCATGATGTAAACGTTTTTCTTCAGACATTTGGGGAGTGATATAAAGCGATTCTAACCTCTGTACACTAAATTTAAGCAGTGTATTGTCCTTTATCGTAAGAGTACATTTTGTCGTCTTCTGATTTCTTCCCATGTTTACGAGGCATGATGGGAAATAATTGCGAAGGGATATTTGAATTTATCGTTGTCGTCTTGCCGTTTTTTGGTCAATGTGACCAATTCTTTTACATTGTGGTCAGCTTTTGTGCAACGTTTCGACCACACAGTATAAAAGGGCCACTTTTTGATCAACTAGTTTACTCGAAAGGGGCTTTAGCAGTATACATAGAAAGAAAGATGACTTTGCCTCAGAACCTCGTCAAGAAGTTCGTTTTTTACACCTGTCCATCAGTACTGTAAAATACAGCTAGTTTGTGATGAACAATTTTCATCAATTTAATGTAAATTATGTAAGCATTTAACAAGAAGTTCCAAGCCATTATCAATCAGATAGGAATTACAACACGTACTATTCATTATAACTAGCATATGTATCAATATTTTATACCCAGATTGTAGGCCCGTATCTTGAACATTGTAGATCTACGCATCTTACAAGGTCTACTCCATTTTATAGATAATTGATAATACATTCTTTCTGAATTTGTTGTACTAAGCACTTTATTGTAACATTATAACATATTTTTAATATAGTTTGTAAGTCAAGTAAGGCCTTCTGAGATCTGACATATAGTGTAGAGCTCTACATGTAACATTGTATGTGCATACCTGCTGTACATAAACATTAAAACAGATAGAATCGAGCAAAGTGTTACTGTATTCTTGTTTTTGAACTATTGATTAGAGCTATATCAAGTTTGTCCATCCTGAAACGGCGAGTTCAGCATGCCCTCATTATTGAGGTAAGCGTATATGCTTATCAAGAGGTCCACCCTGAAACAGCCAGAACTGCATGCCCTTTAGCGCAAAAATACTTTGTACCGTCATGCACGAAATGCAGTGCTCATACACATCTACGCTATAGTGTTACACAAACCAAACAATGTTCATACACATATATCTGTCCTGTATACATACACCTTTCATGTGTTTGAATGAAACAATAATTTGATGTTCTGGTTTCCTAACATCAGGATGTTTGCTTGACAAACATGCATTGATACTGGTTGATATGTGAATGGCTGAATTTGACGAATGACGAGGGGAGAGTAATGTGGAATTGTGTATTATAGAATATACAGAATATGCATGTTAATTTCTTTTTTTTTCATTATTTTGCTATTCGCCAGTGAGAAAAAGAAATGTGAAATATGGGATCCAGAAGGTCCATCTTTTTCTATGCCTTCTGGTATGAAGTACAGCTTTCTCAATGTGCAAAACATGATTTGTATAATTATATAATGTGTAAATCAATTTTGAATTTTGTGAACAAAGTTTTTTTTTAAACACACTGTACACTTATGCTTGGAATGGGAGACAATGGTTTTGAACAACATATATTTCTGTGATCAGATAAACAACATAACACTTAGTGAGAGTTTCTATGAAAATTATATTTTTCTCTCAAAGGAGAAAAAAACACTCAAATATATTTGAGTGAAAAAACTCAGCCAGCAGCTCAATAAGACTCCGTACAAATCTTGTCACTGCCAACCTGAAATGAGAAAAATGAGGAATGTCAATTAATGCTTACTTCATTTATAAACTTGTATAGTTGAAAGACATAATTATACAATCTTATACAATATCTACAGTGCAATATCTCCAGAGAAGCCCTCCACAAAGCAACAACCTCTCTTGAGCAGCCAATATTTTTTGTTCCAGAAATAACAATTTTCTATGAATTTTATCTCTCCAGAGCAACAACCTCTGGACATCGGCCAAATTTTGAGTTTCTCAAAGGATATTGCTCCAGAGAGGTTGTACAGTAGATGTATTCCCTCATATTAGACTGGTACATATTACATATATTGTCTCAGTTGGTGGAACAAATACTCAACATAACCTCAACACAAGTGTACCTCAACACAAATGTTGTATCGCATTGAGGTGTGTGCAACCGCATACTCTTGTCATTGTCAATTATCAACGGAATCCTGTTTGTGCCTTGTTTAATGTTAACGCGACACACGGCAACACTATAATTATGACAATCCAATATATCATTGCGACTGTGAGATCGCACTCAACAACGCGATGCAACACGCAATAATGCAATATGACAAGCGACAATGTGATATCAAGACATTCCGACCACTTGATAAGACCTATTTGTCCAATTTTGATACAATGAATGACAAGGCGTTACAACATGGCATCAACGCTTTATGATATTTGACCAAATATTGTTAAGTCGCTTCAAATGCGGTAAATGTCAGTAAATTGTCATCGCTAAGCCGCAGCCATTTTTAAGGTTGAACAATTGTTGAGGCGCGACATAGTGATGTGATAATCCAAACATTTTGACAAATGTCATGTGACATTGGTGCGCGTTATAGCGCTTTATCACAATGTTGCGCGTCATGTTGTGAATGCAAAGGTGACACATGACAGCACAATACGACAAACCGATACATCATTTGCGATTTTGTGATACAACAATCAACAATGCGATATGACATTGCACGACATTTCGACAACATGTTACGACATTTGTCCTCTTCAGATACAATGGATTTTGAAGCGAAGCAATTCAAACACCTTAATTGGTATAATATTTGACCGAATATTGTTATGTCGCTTCATAAGTGGTAAATGTTTACGGGGTATTCATTTGAGTGAACAATTCAATAATTGCCGAGGCGCGACATAGTGATGCGACAAAATGACAATTTTGACAAACATCGTATGACAATGGTATGCGTTGTATCGCGTTGAGACAATGTCGCGCCTCATGTTGTAAACGCAAAGGTAACACAAGACAGTGTGATATAATACCGCAACATGTTCGCAATGTCGCATTGTCGTGTTTCGTATTGTGCAATTTAGTGATGTGCGACAACACAATTAAAAATTGCGAAAAACAATGCGATATGACTTTAGTCATAATGTCATGCCGTCGTGTCGCAGTGTCGTGTGTCACCTATGCATCTTAACCATGACACGCGACCAGTGTCAGATATATCGAATCATTTATGTTTCTCGGATCAAATCAATGACAGCTCTAAATATTGGTAACTCGGGGTGCAATATCATGACTTTTCACAAATGTGCTAAAAAAACAGTCGCATCATATTGCGTTGTCGTGGGTAGCATTTCAGGGACAACGTATATGGCAAGCCAATAATCATTGTTAATTAATTACGTAAACCCTTGTTCACGGTCAATAAACTAGGTTTTTCCATAGAAAACATAGGAAAACTTGCATACTCCATAGTTAATGTTTGAAAAACCAGGTTTAACGATAGATAAACTAGGTTTTTCCATAGAAAACATAGGATAATTGATTGATAAACTTGGTTTTTCCATAGAAAACATAGGATAACTTGCATGCTCCATAGTTAACATTTGAAAAACTTGGTTTTACGATCGATAAACTACGGTAGGTTTTTTCCATAAAAAACATAGGGTAAATGATTGATAAACTTAGGTTTTTCCATAGAAAACATAGGATAACTTGCGCAAACCATAGTTTAATTACGCTGAAAAACTAGGTTTTACGATCAATAAACTCGGTTTTTCCATAGATACATAGGATAACTTGCATACTCCATAGTAAACATTTGAAAAACTAGGTTTTATGATCAATAAACTAGTTTTTCCATAAAAAACATAGGGTAAATGATTGATAAACTAGGTTTTTCCATAGAAAACATAGGACAACTTGCGTAAACCATAGTTTGCGAACATGAACCCATGCTTACCGTCGTAGGTTAAATATAAATTTACGTACGTAAACCCATGTTTACGCCATAAATTCATAGTTTATATGAAAATCTTAGTTTTACGTTTAATAAACTACGTTTCTCGCCTGAACTACTGATTTCTGTCGTTATCCTATGTTTACGACCATTAACCTATGTTTACGCTGGTAAACCCCGGTTCACACTCGTTAACCATAGTTTACGAACACTCGTAAATCATAGTTATGAATCACAACCTATGTTTTCGTCAATAAACATATAGGTTTACGAACGTGAATCTATGTTTCTATGGTTTACCGAAAATATAAGTTAACTTCGAAAAACCTGGTATTACGTTTGTACTAGTTTTTCGACACTGAACATGGGTTCGCGCAATTACTGGACAATTCGCTTGCCATAAAGGTACGACATTTGTTACGGCACTAACAATATTTCGTAGTTGTCTATGTCGAATTTGACATGTTCACAATCATGCAACAAAAATCTCACAGAAAAATCTAGAACCCTTACCTGTCTACTCTCTTGTATCATATCAACTAGTACCCCAAGCCTTTCGAATTGTTCAGCACTTTCTTTGGCTTGCTTTGCCATCTTTATCATCCTTCCATCAATGTCTGAGGATTCTGAAAGAGGATCATAAAATAAAGAGACATTGTTACTGTGGTATTAATTTTGTTGGAATTGTCAGCCATTTTGAAGGGCAAATCTGATATTCATCTCCTACATGTATATATAAATATATATATATGTGTAGCTTGGATTTTTTCTTAAACATTTTACCAACTTCATGATTAGATTACTATTTATACATTTAGTCACACAGATCTAGTTGATTTAATTTAACAACTGATCTAGCTTTTGTTCTAGTAATACAAGGAACTTGCCCATCAAAATGGCTGACAATGAACAGCATTACATTATTATCAATGGTAGTATCAATGTAAAATAGCAACCAATCTTTAAACACTTACATATATTGATAATTTTTAAACAGATATAAACAATTCTAAAAAATAGGATTTAAAGCGACGAATAATTCTAAGTATTTGGGAAATATTATCACAAACAAGTTAATTCTATTCCATTAATTAGCTCAAAAGACCTACCATCTAGTTGAAGTTTCTGAATGTAGAACCTCTGCTCCAACAAGCCAAGTTGAATTTCCAATTCTTTGTTGGAAAGATATCTTTCCTTTACAGCTGTTTTTCTACAAGTTACAGCTAGCTTCAACGCTCTCAGAAACTGAGAGACGTTGAAACTAGCTAACCTGCTCGATATTCTTCCAAAGAAACTTCTTCTCCCGGCCATTTTTTCCTCAGTACTCATGATTCTTAATTCTTGATAAATACACGTTTGCTATGCTCGAAGGCTAAATACGTTGTGACCAACGTCGTAGAAACGACGTCATATGACGTATGATCAGTGACGTCACAGTGGGTTACGTCAAAAGGTAAACAATATGACGTCCGTTACGTATCAATAAGTAGCCTCTATTCCTATAACTTCGTGCATTCCTACAAGTTCGTGCATTTTAGTAAAACGTAGATTGCTTTGCTAATAATCTCATTTCCAAGCCAACATTAATTTTAAATTACTAACAAAACATTTATCCAGCCGAACAATGCAAAAAAATCGACAAAAACAGGGTTCGTTATGTTTACGGCGAGTTTTATCCGAGGAGGGATTTTATTGTTAACATAATCACCGGTTCCGGTCGTGAAATCTGGAGACATTTGTTAATCTCATAATTTGCATTAGATGCGATATATTTACGAACGGGAAAATGTGCTAATTTACTGACAAAAGATCAAACTTTATGTTACAAAACTTTCTATTAGCAAAATCTTTCCCGTGCGTTCTTAATGACATCATCAGTTTATGTGCACGAACTTACAGGTCACAAATGTTTATCTTAAGACTGCTGACTGCATCTAACATTGAGGCCGATTTTTCAACTTTTTGCAGTTTGGCATTCAATTTGTGTTCGAATGTTGTTAATAGACAGATAATTGATATTGTTTATCACATGGTTGGTCCCAGTGTATTTGTTTTTGTGCAGATGCGCCAATTTTCAATCTAAGATGCACGAACTTGTAGGTGTAGAGGCTATAGGACCTCATCAATGAGGTTACTTGCCTTGCAATTACAGATAGTGCAGTAATTGTACCATTAATGGGGTATAACTACAGCGAGACTTTGTACGTACATGCACTTACCATTTAGTCCTACTGTGTACGTTCGCTTTCTTGGTATCCTTTAGTGTTTACTTTAATCCGTCCTAGATCCATGTTTATATTGTATTTCCTCCCAGTTGCTTTTAACGATGCATGGAATAACATAAATAAGTGTTGACCTTTCACTAAGGATCGCCAAGCACCCTTTATATCGATACATGCTCGTTGATCGAAGTCAATTATTCCTTTGTCACCGGTTTTCGCGGCCTGGAGAGTCCGTCCTGTATTTCACGGTGTGCCAACTTTGTTTTCATAAATCCATGATGTAAACGTTTTCTTCAGACATTTGGTGAGTGATATAAAGCGATTCTAACCTCTGTACACTAAATTTAAGCAGGGTATTGTCCTTTATCGTGAGAGTACATTTTGTCGTCTTCTGATTTCTTCCCATGTTTACGAGGCATGATGGGAAATAATTGCGAAGGGATTTTTGAATTTATCGTTGTCGTCTTGCCGTTTTTTGGTCAATGTGACCAATTCTTTTACATTGTGGTCAGCTTTTGTGCAACGTTTCGACCACACAGTATAAAAGGGCCACTTTTTGATCAACTAGTTTACTCGAAAGGGGCTTTAGCAGTATACATAGAAAGAAAGATCACTTTGCCTCAGAACCTCGTCAAGAAGTTCGTTTTTTACACCTGTCCATCAGTACTGTAAAATACAGCTAGTTTGTGATGAACAATTTTCATCAATTTAATGTAAATTATGTAAGCATTTAACAAGAAGTTCCAAGCCATTATCAATCAGATAGGAATTACAACACGTACTATTCATTATAACTAGCATATGTATCAATATTTTATACCCAGATTGTAGGCCCGTATCTTGAACATTGTAGATCTACGCATCTTACAAGGTCTACTCCATTTTATAGATAATTGATAATACATTCTTTCTGAATTTGTTGTACTAAGCACTTTATTGTAACATTATAACATATTTTTAATATAGTTTGTAAGTCAAGTAAGGCCTTCTGAGATCTGACATATAGTGTAGAGCTCTACATATAACATTGTATGTGCATACCTGCTGTACATAAACATTAAAACAGATAGAAGCTAGCAAAGTGTTACTGTCTTCTTGTTTTTGAACTATTGACTAGAGCTATATCAAGTTTGTCCATCCTGAAACGGCGAGTTCAGCATGCCCTCATTATTGAGGTAAGCATATATGCTTATCAAGAGGTCCACCCTGAAACAGCCAGAACTGCATGCCCTTTAGCGCAAAAATACTTTGTACCGTCATGCACGAAATGCAGTGCTCATACACATCTACGCTATAGTATTACACAAACCAAACAATGTTCATACACATATATCTGTCCTGTATACATACACCTTTCATGTGTTTGAATGAAACAATAATTTGATGTTCTGGTTTCCTAACATCAGGATGTTTGCTTGACAAACATGCATTGATACTGGTTGATATGTGAATGGCTGAATTTGACGAATGACGAGGGGAGAGTAATGTGGAATTGTGTATTATAGAATATACAGAATGATACAAAAATTTGTTCACAATATGCATGTTAATTTCTTTTTTTTTCATTATTTTGCTATTCGCCAGTGAGAAAAAGAAATGTGAAATATGGGATCCAGAAGGTCCATCTTTTTCTATGCCTTCTGGTATGAAGTACAGCTTTCTCAATGTGCAAAACAAGATTTGTATAATTATATAATGTGTAAATCAATTTTGAATTTTGTGAACAAAGTTTTTTTTTAAACACACTGTACACTTATGCTTGAAATGGGAGACAATGGTTTTGAACAACATATATTTCTGTGATCAGATAAACAACATAACACTTAGTGAGAGTTTCTATGAAAATTATATTTTTCTCTCAAAGGAGAAAAAAACACTCAAATATATTTGAGTGAAAAAACTCAGCCAGCAGCTCAATAAGACTTCTTGTCACAAATCTTGTCACTGCCAACCTGAAATGAGAAAAATGAGGAATGTCAATTAATGCTTACTTCATTTATAAACTTGTATAGTTGAAAGACATAATTATACAATCTTATACAATATCTACAGTGCAATATCTCCAGAGAAGCCCTCCACAAAGCAACAATCTCTCTTGAGCAGCCAATATTTTTTGTTCCAGAAATAACAATTTTCTATAAATTTTATCTCTCCAGAGCAACAACCTCTGGACATCGGCCAAATTTTGAGTTTCTCAAAGGATATTGCTCCAGAGAGGTTCGAGGGCTGAAAGCGAAAAGGTTCTAAGTGCATTTCAGAAAACTTTTCAGTAGAGGGTTAAAACTTCCTAGTTCTTTTCTTATTAAGTTTATGGCAGTCATTTATTGAATATTCAAGCATAATCACTTGCTTTCCATATAAATTGTCAAACTTCTGAAGAAATGTCTCTAAAAATGATCAATTTAATGAAAATGTTACTTAGAACTTTTTCGCGCTGAAAATCCATTATTTTTCTTATTTAGATTTAATGCGAAAAAGGTCTAAGTAACATTTAATTAAAAAATGACTTTTTTAAGTGCACAATCCTTCACTGTTTTACTAATTCGCAGTTGTAAACTTTTAATTAATGTGTAAATGCAATTTAATGCCAAAAAAAGTTCACTTAGACCCTTTTCGCATTAAATTTATATATGAACTTCCCTTAACAAAATATCACTTAGAACTTTTTGACAATAAAATTGGGTGTTATTTTGTGTATTTAAATAAGTTTGGAGTGCAAACTTTTCATAAGTTATGAACTAGTGGCATTTTTATTCACCTCAGCAAAAAAAACCAATGAACTTTGAAAAAAATCACTTAGAACTTTTTCGCACAAATATTGCTTTTTTCTAAAAAAATGTCTTTCACAATACAGTTGTGTATCATTTCTTGTTCTTTTTGTAGAAAGTTAACACAAATACCAATTACTCTAAAAAGTTTCAGACAAATGGGATTTATTTTAGGTCAGTTTAACTTTAACTTAGTATAAATGGATAAGTCAAGACATAATGTCAACGAATATTTTTAAATCTTAGTCAAGTTCAGAAACTGTTATACTTGAAGCCTTTCACTGAAAGAGAGTCATTGGTTCAAGCCATACAACCAACTGCTGCTTTCTTTTTGAAGAAAATATGATATTTTTCTTAGTACCATGAGTTCCTAAGCCCAATAGACTGAGGGTATGACACTGGACACCTAGCAAGAAGGTTCCGAGGATGAGATCCGGCTAACAGTATTGGGTCAAACCACATTATTTAAAAAAAATGTCTATCAACAGGAAATCTTAATGAGCAGCAAAACAGGCTATAGACATAACACATAGTTCAAAATGATTGGAATAGAATTGTATATCAGTTGATTGTGTTCTGTGTGTTCAAAGATGACTTGTTAGGCCTATCTGGGCACAAAAATACCTCCCACATGTTGGACACGTGTGTTCGGTGCAGTCGTGTATTGGAAGTGCTTGTTGCCCTCATCTTGCGTAATGCACACTTCCTCATGTTCATCCCAATACGTTCTGACTCCAAGAGTCTGGCTCCTTTAGCAATGCTTTTGTGTCAGGTAGAGCAATCTTCGGCTAATAGTTCCCAGGAGTTAGTTCAGATGCAGAGTGTCTTCAGTGAGGCAAGTTGAACGTATCTTTGAACCTTTTCCTCTGGCCTTAACTGAGCCAATCTGTAATTCATTGTACAGAGACTGCTTGGGAATTCTTTCTTCTGTCATGCGAACGATAAGGCCTGTCCAGCGGACCTGTGACTGTTGCAGGATGACATACATAGAAGTGAGGTTAGCACGTGACAACACTTCTGTGTCTAAAATCCTGTCTTGCCATCTTATGTAAAGGAGTACATGTGGGTATAGATTTGATGGACACAGCTATTCCTAACCATATGGGCTACATACTACCTATCATAGTACAGCCATTCCTGGTAATATGGGGGTACACACTATAGATGGGTACAGCCATTCCTTGTAATATGGGGGTACACACTATAGATGGGTACAGCCATTCCTGGTAATATGGGGGTACACACTATAGATGGGTACAGCCATTCCTGGTAATATGGGGGTACACACTATAGATGGGTACAGCCATTCCGGGTAATATGGGGGTACCCCCTATAGATGGGTACAGCCATTCCTGGTAATATGGGGGTACACACTATAGATGGGTACAGCCATTCCTGGGAATATGGGGGTACACACTATAGATGGGTACAGCCATTCCTGGTAATATGGGGGTACACACTATAGATGGGTACAGCCATTCCTGGTAATATGGGGGTACACACTATAGATGGGTACAGCCATTCCGGGTAATATGGGGGTACACACTATAGATGGGTACAGCCATTCCAGGTAATATGGGGGTACACACTATAGATGGGTACAGCCATTCCTGTACAGCCATTCCTGGTAATATGGGGGTACATACAACAGATTGGTACAGTCATTCCTAACCAACTGGGTTACACACTACATATTGGTACAGCTAATCCTGACCAAATGGGTTACACAGTACAGATGGGTACTGCTTTTCCTATACTGAAATGAGGTACACACTAAAAATGGGTACTGCTTTTCCTAACCAAATGAGGTACACACTAAAAATGGGTACTGCTATTCCTAACCAAATGGGTTACACACTACAGATGGGTACTGCTACTCCTAACTAAATGGGTTACACACTACAGATGGGTACTGCTACTCCTAAATAAATGGCAGATGGGTACTGCTATTACTAACCAAATGAGTTACACACTACAGATGGGTACTGCTATTACTAACCAAATGAGGTACACACTAAAAATGGATACTGCTTTTCCTAACCAAATGAGTTACACACTACAATTGGGTACTGCTTTTCCTAACCAAATGAGTTACACACTACAATTGGGTACTGCTATTACTAACCAAATGAGGTACACACTAAAAATGGATACTGCTTTTCCTAACCAAATGAGTTACACACTACAATTGGGTACTGCTACTCCTAACCAAATGGGGTACATACTTCATGCTCATTCCTGATCATTTAAGGTATGTACTTCAAATGGGTACATCCATTCTTAAACTTACCGGAAACATAATTCAGATGAGTAAAGTCATTCCTGACCACACCGGATAAACATGTATACTACAGATGGGTTCAGTCACTACTAACTATATGGGATACAAACCTCAGAAGGGTACAACCATTCCAGACGATATGGGGTACACACTGCAGATAGGTACAGCCATTCCTGACTGTATGTGGTACATACTACAGATAGGTACAGCCATTCCTGACTGTATGTGGTACAAACAGCAGATAGGGACAGCCATTCCTGACTGTAAAGGGTACATACTGCAGATAGGGACAGCCATTCCTGACTGTAAGAGGTACAAACTGCAGATAAGGACAGCCATTCCTGACTGTAAGGGGTACATACTGCAGATAGGGACAGCCATTCCTGACTGTAAGAGGTACATACTGCAGATAGGGACAGCCATTCCTGACTGTAATAGGTACATACTGCAGATAGGGACAGCCATTCATGACTGTAAGGGGTACAAACTACAGATAGGTACAGCCATTCCTAGCCATTCCTGACTGTAAGGGGTACAAACTGCAGATAGGTACAGCCATTCCTGACTGTATAAGGGGTACAAACTGCAGATAGGTACAGCAATTCCTGACTGTATAAGGGGTACTTACTGCAGATAGGTACAGCCATTCCTGACTGTAAGGGGTACAAACTGCAGATAGGTATAGCCATTCCTGACTGTAAGGGGTACATACTGCAGATAGGTACAGCCATTCCTGACTGTATAAGGGGTACATACTGCAGATAGGTACAGCCATTCCTGACTGTATAAGAGGTACAAACTGCAGATAGGTACAGCCATTCCTGACTGTATAAGGGGTACAAACTGCAGATAGGTACAGCCATTCCTGACTGTATGTAGTACATACTACAGATAGGTACAGCCATTCCTGACTGTATGTGGTACATACTGCAGATAGGTACAGTCATTCCTGACTGTATGTGGTACATACTGCAGATAGGTACAGCCATTCCTGACTGTATGTAATACATACTACTGATGGGTACAGTCATTCCTGACTGTATGTGGTTCATACTGCAGATAGGTACAGCCATTCCTGACTGTATGTGGTACATACTACAGATAGGTGCAGCCATTCCTGACTGTATGTGGTACATACTGCAGATAGGTACAGCCATTCCTGACTGTATGTGGTACATACTGCAGATAGGTACAGCCATTCCTGACTGTATGTGGTACATACTGCAGATAGGTACAGCAATTCCTGTCTGTATACGGGGTACATACTACAGATGCTTGGGCAATCTCAGTATTGTGATGATCCCAGACATTTTTTGTAACAAAAAGCAATTGCATTCTCTCGTTACCGATGTCGCTCCGGTGTATCCCCAGACTATAAAGAATGATTTGTCAGTTTGACCCCGGAGAAGATAGGTTTATTTCCGGTTTACTACGGTGTATTTACGGTGCAGGACGATGTTGTTCCGATAGATCGCGTTGTGATCCAGGTTTTTACCGGTGCTGTTTCAATACCCGCAGACATCGTCTTGTCATACCATGGTCGTGCGCCTGTGTCTAGTGACATTCGTGTGTATCCCGATGGTCACTGTAGAGGATATATAAACCATATTCAATAAGTTGCGTATACTTTGAGATGGTCACACATTAGCCACTCAGAGTATGTGTATGGCAATTGTTAATGTATCAGCTACATATGTTAAGTCCTTGGTATACTGTACATGATTGAATTCTGGATTGCTACTACTCGATCCCCAATTGTCAGGAATAGTCCCAAGTAATCTGTTACAGTAACCTGTAGTGGCTCCTTGGTCTTGATGGGCTATTTGCCTCCAACCTGATGGTAGATGATTTTAACTAACTAAGGACAAAAGAGTTTGAACTACGTTTATAACTAAAAGACATTAATATAATGTACGGCAAACTAAGGATAGCTACATTCAATTGGTTAACCGGTTTCCCTTACTGTGGTTAACTGCGGCCAACTATATGTATGATGTGGTCAAAGCTGTAGTCACATCTACGGACACGCACATAGTTGATCGTAGTTTGTTTAGAATAGGTTTTTCAGAATGCATTTAACCGTTCATTGCTTAAGATATCTGCCCTCATTACCCCATGATAATCTGTACCGACCTGTAGCAATCTGTTCTATTTCCCATTATTCAAACCGTACTGATCATTTAACTTCGGAAGTTTCTGTAGAACGTCTCAGTTCAAGCATCATTTCCTGGGTAAATCAAGTCCCTATTTTAGATTCAGCTGTAGCCACACTAGTAGTCAAATCAATATGACCAATCGTCCCCTGTACAACTACGCCGTCATTAACTGTGGTAAAACTGAAACCCACCTGCCCTAACCGTAGGTGTACTGCTATATCACGGGGCTTAACAGACTGGTATTGTTACAGGCTCATACCATTCCTAATTGTAACTCCACTGGTACGGAATGGGGCTACAACATTCTTTATTGGAGGTCGACCAGCCTGTAACTCTGGTGCTTTTGTTATGCCGGTATGCTATGATTTATCAAGGACCAGGGATGGTAGAGCTACTGCCCTTTCCTGCTATTGTCCCGGTAATCCCCGGATTAAGCAGGTGCTTGATATCACTCCCTGTATTAACTGGTTGTATTTAACATTTTAAAACATAAAGGGTTGTTAGCTGAACTATGCCGGTTTATCACAGATAAAAAAATCATTTGTCTTCTTTTTCCTGAAACTTTACGTTTTGCATCTTTGGTATTTTATACACAAATGGAGTAGGTATTGATATAATACATGCAACTGTACTAATTCGTTTAACGTAAACATGACATTCAGTCCTGGCAATTATATAAACCTAGACAGAACTGAACCTCTGGCTAGTTAGATTCAAGAGAGATAATAGTCTGACCTCTCAAAAAACATTATCAAAATACACTCTTAAATATGTCACTTTTCAAAACGACGACATATAGCAACCTAAAATATTCAATACAAGTGAAATTGTTTTAAATAAGGATGTAATTTGCAAATATTTTACTATTTAGGAAAATATAACCATCGATTAAGTTATAATAAATTACTTAGTCCATGGTCAATTATGATCCCTTACAAATAGCTTGACCTAACCTCAAAGACTTCTAGCTAGGGGTCCATTACCATATACACAGTATATTAGGCTAGGGATCAGGAACCAGATATACAAATATATAGGGTCATACACAAACAAAACAGTTATGGAATAATAAAAGCAAAATTAACAGTTTATGTAAAATCTATTCCAACATTATAATATATCCATTTAATTTATTAATACCAGTTGCGATATGACCAATTTCGGACTTCTAAGTGAAAATTAATAAATTCAATGTTTAATATGGATGCCTAAAGTTCACCTCTGAATATCATAAACATCTAATGACTAATTATTAATCCCAATATTATTTGTAACAGAATGTATAACGACAAAAAATGAAAATAGTTCTTTTTTTCATATTTTTGAATTTTCTATCGATAATGTACTACTGAAAAATGCCATAATGAAGATATTATATGCATATTGGTTTTTATCATTGATAAATGAGCATATAGCAAAGATTGTATATAAATTTAAGATGAATTGTAGAAGAATTGTAAATAAAATAGTTCACTTAGAACCTTTTCACATTCACTGTAATCTGTATATTGTTCTAAAATTTAGTGCGAAAAAGTTCCAAGTGAAAAAATTTTAGTTTTAACCCACAAATACCCTTCTCTATAAAAATCAGATCTGTGGCAATTCCATAAAACATAAAAGAAAAAAACAAAAGCTTCTTTAAAAAACCCACAATTCACTTAGAACCTAATTTACTTACCATAAATACTACAAGTAACAGTGCGAAAAGGTTCTAAGTGCCTACATGCACTTGGAACTTTTTCGCATTAAATCAAAAACTCATTTTCACTTAGAACCTTTGGACAAATTTGCTATAACTTTTACTGAAAAGAGCTTTTGACGGCAAATCTTTCTACAAAAGTTAGATATACAAATTGTATATCATTTTCTTTAAAAAAGTGGTTTTGAGAAAAAATGTCAGTTAGAACCTTTTCGCTCTAAGCCCTCGGGTTGTACAGTAGATGTATTCCCTCATATTAGACTGGTCCATATCACATATATTGTCTCAGTTGGTAGAACAAATACTCAACATAACCTCAACACAAGTGTACCTCAACACAAATGTTGTATCGCATTGAGGTGTGTGCAACCGCATACTCTTGTCATTGTCAATTATCAACGGAATCCTGTTTGTGCCTTGTTTAATGTTAACGCGACACACGGCAACACTATAATTATGACAATCCAATATATCATTGCGACTGTGAGATCGCACTCAACAACGCGATGCAACACGCAATAATGCAATATGACAAGCGACAATGTGATATCAAGACATTCCGACCACTTGATAAGACCTATTTGTCCAATTTTGATACAATGAATGACAAGGCGTTACAACATGGCATCAACGCTTTATGATATTTGACCAAATATTGTTAAGTCGCTTCAAATGCGGTAAATGTCAGTAAATTGTCATCGCTAAGCCGCAGCCATTTTTAAGGTTGAACAATTGTTGAGGCGCGACATAGTGATGTGATAATCCAAACATTTTGACAAATGTCATGTGACATTGGTGCGCGTTATAGCGCTTTATCACAATGTTGCGCGTCATGTTGTGAATGCAAAGGTGACACATGACAGCACAATACGACAAACCGATACATCATTTGCGATTTTGTGATACAACAATCAACAATGCGATATGACATTGCACGACATTTCGACAACATGTTACGACATTTGTCCTCTTCAGATACAATGGATTTTGAAGCGAAGCAATTCAAACACCTTAATTGATATAATATTTGACCGAATATTGTTATGTCGCTTCATAAGTGGTAAATGTTTACGGGGTATTCATTTGAGTGAACAATTCAATAATTGCCGAGGCGCGACATAGTGATGCGACAAAATGACAATTTTGACAAACATCGTATGACAATGGTATGCGTTGTATCGCGTTGAGACAATGTCGCGCCTCATGTTGTAAACGCAAAGGTAACACAAGACAGTGTGATATAATACCGCAAAATGTTCGCAATGTCGCATTGTCGTGTTTCGTATTGTGCATTTTAGTGATGTGCGACAACACAATTAAAAATTGCAAAAAACAATGCGATATGACTTTAGTCATAATGTCATGCTGTCGTGTCGCAGTGTCGTGTGTCACCTATGCATCATAACCATGACACGCGACCAGTGTCAGATATATCGAATCATTTATGTTTCTCGGATCAAATCAATGACAGCTCTAAATATTGGTAACTTGGGGTGCAATATCATGACTTTTCACAAATGTGCTAAAAAAACAGTCGCATCATATTGCGTTGTCGTGGGTAGCATTTCAGGGACAACGTATATGGCAAGCCAATAATCATTGTTAATTAATTACGTAAACCCTTGTTCACGGTCAATAAACTAGGTTTTTCCATAGAAAACATAGGAAAACTTGCATACTCCATAGTTAATGTTTGAAAAACCAGGTTTAACGATAGATAAACTAGGTTTTTCCATAGAAAACATAGGATAATTGATTGATAAACTTGGTTTTTCCATAGAAAACATAGGATAACTTGCATGCTCATGAGTTAACATTTGAAAAACTAGGTTTTACGATCGATAAACTACGGTAGTTTTTCCATAAAAAACATAGGGTAAATGATTGATAAACTTAGGTTTTTCCATAGAAAACATAGGATAACTTGCGCAAACCATAGTTTAATTACGCTGAAAAACCCATGTTTACTCCATAAATTCATAGTTTATATGAAAATCTTAGTTTTATGTTTAATAAACTACGTTTCTCGCTTTAACTACTGATTTCTGTCGTTATCCTATGTTTACGACCATTAACCTATGTTTACGCTGGTAAACCCCGGTTCACACTCGTTAACCATAGTTTACGAACACTCGTAAACCATAGTTTATGAATCACAACCTATGTTTTCGTCAATAAACATATAGGTTTACGAACGTGAATCTATGTTTCTATGGTTTACCGAAAATATAAGTTAACTTCGAAAAACCTGGTATTACGTTTGTACTAGTTTTTCGACACTGAACATGGGTTCGCGCAATTACTGGACAATTGGCTTGCCATAAAGGTACGACATTTGTTACGTCACTAACAATATTTCGTAGTTGTCTATGTCGAATTTGACATGTTCACAATCATGCAACAAAAATCTCACAGAAAAATCTAGAACCCTTACCTGTCTACTCTCTTGTATCATATCAACTAGTACCCCTAGCCTTTCGAATTGTTCAGCACTTTCTTTGGCTTGCTTTGCCATCTTTATCATCCTTCCATCAATGTCTGAGGATTCTGAAAGAGGATCATAAAATAAAGAGACATTGTTACTGTGGTATTAATTTTGTTGGAATTGTCAGCCATTTTGAAGGGCAAATCTGATATTCATCTCCTACATGTATATACATCTATATATATATTTATATATATATGTGTAGCTTGGATTTTTTCTTAAACATTTTACCAACTTCATGATTAGATTACTATTTATACATTTAGTCACACAGATCTAGTTGATTTAATTTAACAACTGATCTAGCTTTTGTTCTAGTTCTAGTAATACAAGGAAATTGCCCATCAAAATGGCTGACAATGAACAGCATTACATTATTATCAATGGTAGTATCAATGTAAAATAGCAACCAATCTTTAAACACTTACATATATTGATAATTTTTAAATAGATATAAACAATTCTAAAAAATAGGATTTAAAGCGAGGAATAATTCTAAGTATTTGGGAAATATTATCACAAACAAGTTAATTCTATTCCATTAATTAGCTCAAAAGACCTACCATCTAGTTTAAGTTTCTGAATGTAGAACCTCTGCTCCAACAAGCCAAGTTGAATTTCCAATTCTTTGTTGGAAAGATATCTTTCCTTTACAGCTGTTTTTCTACAAGTTACAGCTAGCTTCAACGCTCTCAGAAACTGAGAGACGTTGAAACTAGCTAACCTGCTCGATATTCTTCCAAAGAAACTTCTTCTCCCGGCCATTTTTTCCTCAGTACTCATGATTCTTAATTCTTGATAAAATACACGTTTGCTATGCTCGAAGGCTAAATACGTTGTGACCAACGTCGTAGAAACGACGTCATATGACGTATGATCAGTGACGTCACAGTGGGTTACGTCAAAAGGTAAACAATGTGACGTCCGTTACGTATCAATAAGTATAGGACCTCATCAATGAGGTTACTTGCCTTGCAATTACAGATAGTGCAGTAATTGTACCATTAATGGGGTATAACTACAGCGAGACTTTGTACGTACATGCACTTACCATTTAGTCCTACTGTGTACGTTCGCTTTCTTGGTATCCTTTAGTGTTTACTTTAGTCCGTCCTAGATCCATGTTTATATTGTATTTCCTCCCAGTTGCTTTTAACGATGCATGGAATAACATAAATAAGTGTTGACCTTTCACTAAGGATCGCCAAGCACCCTTTATATCGATACATGCTCGTTGATCGAAGTCAATTATTCCTTTGTCACCGGTTTTCGCGGCCTGGAGAGTCCGTCCAGTATTTCACGGTGTGCCAACTTTGTTTTCATAAATCCATGATGTAAACGTTTTCTTCAGACATTTGGTGAGTGATATAAAGCGATTCTAACCTCTGTACACTAAATTTAAGCAGTGTATTGTCCTTTATCGTGAGAGTACATTTTGTCGTCTTCTGATTTCTTCCCATGTTTACGAGGCATGATGGGAAATAATTGCGAAGGGATTTTTGAATTTATCGTTGTCGTCTTGCCGTTTTTTGGTCAATGTGACCAATTCTTTTACATTGTGGTCAGCTTTTGTGCAACGTTTCGATCACACAGTATAAAAGGGCCACTTTTTGATCAACTAGTTTACTCGAAAGGGGCTTTAGCAGTATACATAGAAAGAAAGATCACTTTGCCTCAGAACCTCGTCAAGAAGTTCGTTTTTTACACCTGTCCATCAGTACTGTAAAATACAGCTAGTTTGTGATGAACAATTTTCATCAATTTAATGTAAATTATGTAAGCATTTAACAAGAAGTTCCAAGCCATTATCAATCAGATAGGAATTACAACACGTACTATTCATTATAACTAGCATATGTATCAATATTTTATACCCAGATTGTAGGCCCGTATCTTGAACATTGTAGATCTACGCATCTTACAAGGTCTACTCCATTTTATAGATAATTGATAATACATTCTTTCTGAATTTGTTGTACTAAGCACTTTATTGTAACATTATAACATATTTTTAATATAGTTTGTAAGTCAAGTAAGGCCTTCTGAGATCTGACATATAGTGTAGAGCTCTACATATAACATTGTATGTGCATACCTGCTGTACATAAACATTAAAACAGATAGAAGCGAGCAAAGTGTTACTGTATTCTTGTTTTTGAACTATTGATTAGAGCTATATCAAGTTTGTCCATCCTGAAACGGCGAGTTCAGCATGCCCTCATTATTGAGGTAAGCATATATGCTTATCAAGAGGTCCACCCTGAAACAGCCAGAACTGCATGCCCTTTAGCGCAAAAATACTTTGTACCGTCATGCACGAAATGCAGTGCTCATACACATCTACGCTATAGTATTACACAAACCAAACAATGTTCATACACATATATCTGTCCTGTATACATACACCTTTCATGTGTTTGAATGAAACAATAATTTGATGTTCTGGTTTCCTAACATCAGGATGTTTGCTTGACAAACATGCATTGATACTGGTTGATATGTGAATGGCTGAATTTGACGAATGACGAGGGGAGAGTAATGTGGAATTGTGTATTATAGAATATACAGAATGATACAAAAATTTGTTCACAATATGCATGTTAATTTCTTTTTTTTTCATTTTCATTGAAATATGGGATCCAGAAGGTCCATCTTTTTCTATGCCTTCTGGTATGAAGTACAGCTTTCTCAATGTGCAAAACAAGATTTGTATAATTATATAATGTGTAAATCAATTTTGAATTTTGTGAACAAAGTTTTTTTTTAAACACACTGTACACTTATGCTTGGAATGGGAGACAATGGTTTTGAACAACATATATTTCTGTGATCAGATAAACAACATAACACTTAGTGAGAGTTTCTATGAAAATTATATTTTTCTCTCAAAGGAGAAAAAAACACTCAAATATATTTGAGTGAAAAAACTCAGCCAGCAGCTCAATAAGACTCTGTACAAATCTTGTCACTGCCAACCTGAAATGAGAAAAATGAGGAATGTCAATTAATGCTAACTTCATTTATAAACTTGTATAGTTGAAAGACATAATTATACAATCTTATACAATATCTACAGTGCAATATCTCCAGAGAAGCCCTCCACAAAGCAACAACCTCTCTTGAGCAGCCAATATTTTTTGTTCCAGAAATAACAATTTTCCATAAATTTTATCTCTCCAGAGCAACAACCTCTGGACATCGGCCAAATTTTGAGTTTCTCAAAGGATATTGCTCCAGAGAGGTTGTACAGTAGATGTATTCCCTCATATTAGACTGGTCCATATTACATATATTGTCTCAGTTGGTAGAACAAAAACTCAACATAACCTCAACACAAGTGTACCTCAACACAAATGTTGTATCGCATTGAGGTGTGTGCAACCGCATACTCTTGTCATTGTCAATTATCAACGGAATCCTGTTTGTGCCTTGTTTAATGTTAACGCGACACACGGCAACACTATAATTATGACAATCCAATATATCATTGCGACTGTGAGATCGCACTCAACAACGCGATGCAACACGCAATAATGCAATATGACAAGCGACAATGTGATATCAAGACATTCCGACCACTTGATAAGACCTATTTGTCCAATTTTGATACAATGAATGACAAGGCGTTACAACATGGCATCAACGCTTTATGATATTTGACAAAATATTGTTAAGTCGCTTCAAATGCGGTCAATGTCAGTAAATTGTCATCGCTAAGCCGCAGCCATTTTTAAGGTTGAACAATTGTTGAGGCGCGACATAGTGATGTGATAATCCAAACATTTTGACAAATGTCATGTGACATTGGTGCGCGTTATAGCGCTTTATCACAATGTTGCGCGTCATGTTGTGAATGCAAAGGTGACACATGACAGCACAATACGACAAACCGATACATCATTTGCGATTTTGTGATACAACAATCAACAATGCGATATGACATTGCACGACATTTCGACAACATGTTACGACATTTGTCCTCTTCAGATACAATGGATTTTGAAGCGAAGCAATTCAAACACCTTAATTGATATAATATTTGACCGAATATTGTTATGTCGCTTCATAAGTGGTAAATGTTTACGGGGTATTCATTTGAGTGAACAATTCAATAATTGCCGAGGCGCGACATAGTGATGCGACAAAATGACAATTTTGACAAACATCGTATGACAATGGTATGCGTTGTATCGCGTTGAGACAATGTCGCGCCTCATGTTGTAAACGCAAAGGTAACACAAGACAGTGTGATATAATACCGCAACATGTTCGCAATGTCGCATTGTCGTGTTTCGTATTGTGCATTTTAGTGATGTGCGACAACACAATTAAAAATTGCGAAAAACAATGCGATATGACTTTAGTCATAATGTCATGCCGTCGTGTCGCAGTGTCGTGTGTCACCTATGCATCTTAACCATGACACGCGACCAGTGTCAGATATATCGAATCATTTATGTTTCTCGGATCAAATCAATGACAGCTCTAAATATTGGTAACTCGGGGTGCAATATCATGACTTTTCACAAATGTGCTAAAAAAACAGTCGCATCATATTGCGTTGTCGTGGGTAGCATTTCAGGGACAACGTATATGGCAAGCCAATAATCATTGTTAATTAATTACGTAAACCCTTGTTCACGGTCAATAAACTAGGTTTTTCCATAGAAAACATAGGAAAACTTGCATACTCCATAGTTAATGTTTGAAAAACCAGGTTTAACGATAGATAAACTAGGTTTTTCCATAGAAAACATAGGATAATTGATTGATAAACTTGGTTTTTCCATAGAAAACATAGGATAACTTGCATGCTCCATAGTTAACATTTGAAAAACTAGGTTTTACGATCGATAAACTACGGTAGGTTTTTTCCATAAAAAACATAGGGTAAATGATTGATAAACTTAGGTTTTTCCATAGAAAACATAGGATAACTTGCGCAAACCATAGTTTAATTACGCTGAAAAACCCATGTTTACTCCATAAATTCATAGTTTATATGAAAATCTTAGTTTTATGTTTAATAAACTACGTTTCTCGCTTTAACTACTGATTTCTGTCGTTATCCTATGTTTACGACCATTAACCTATGTTTACGCTGGTAAACCCCGGTTCACACTCGTTAACCATAGTTTACGAACACTCGTAAACCATAGTTTATGAATCACAACCTATGTTTTCGTCAATAAACATATAGGTTTACGAACGTGAATCTATGTTTCTATGGTTTACCGAAAATATAAGTTAACTTCGAAAAACCTGGTGTTACGTTTGTACTAGTTTTTCGACACTGAACATGGGTTCGCGCAATTACTGGACAATTGGCTTGCCATAAAGGTACGACATTTGTTACGGCACTAACAATATTTCGTAGTTGTCTATGTCGAATTTGACATGTTCACAATCATGCAACAAAAATCTCACAGAAAAATCTAGAACCCTTACCTGTCTACTCTCTTGTATCATATCAACTAGTACCCCTAGCCTTTCGAATTGTTCAGCACTTTCTTTGGCTTGCTTTGCCATCTTTATCATCCTTCCATCAATGTCTGAGGATTCTGAAAGAGGATCATAAAATAAAGAGACATTGTTACTGTGGTATTAATTTTGTTGGAATTGTCAGCCATTTTGAAGGGCAAATCTGATATTCATCTCCTACATGTATATATACATCTATATATATATAATATATATGTGTAGCTTGGATTTTTTCTTAAACATTTTACCAACTTCATGATTAGATTACTATTTATACATTTAGTCACACAGATCTAGTTGATTTAATTTAACAACTGATCTAGCTTTTGTCCTAGTTCTAGTAATACAAGGAAATTGCCCATCAAAATGGCTGACAATGAACAGCATTACATTATTATCAATGGTAGTATCAATGTAAAATAACAACCAATCTTTAAACACTTACATATATTGATAATTTTTAAATAGATATAAACAATTCTAAAAAATAGGATTTAAAGCGAGGAATAATTCTAAGTATTTGGGAAATATTATCACAAACAAGTTAATTCTATTCCATTAATTAGCTCAAAAGACCTACCATCTAGTTTAAGTTTCTGAATGTAGAACCTCTGCTCCAACAAGCCAAGTTGAATTTCCAATTCTTTGTTGGAAAGATATCTTTCCTTTACAGCTGTTTTTCTACAAGTTACAGCTAGCTTCAACGCTCTCAGAAACTGAGAGACGTTGAAACTAGCTAACCTGCTCGATATTCTTCCAAAGAAACTTCTTCTCCCGGCCATTTTTTCCTCAGTACTCATGATTCTTAATTCTTGATAAAATACACGTTTGCTATGCTCGAAGGCTAAATACGTTGTGACCAACGTCGTAGAAACGACGTCATATGACGTATGATCAGTGACGTCACAGTGGGTTACGTCAAAAGGTAAACAATGTGACGTCCGTTACGTATCAATAAGTATAGGACCTCATCAATGAGGTTACTTGCCTTGCAATTACAGATAGTGCAGTAATTGTACCATTAATGGGGTATAACTACAGCGAGACTTTGTACGTACATGCACTTACCATTTAGTCCTACTGTGTACGTTCGCTTTCTTGGTATCCTTTAGTGTTTACTTTAGTCCGTCCTAGATCCATGTTTATATTGTATTTCCTCCCAGTTGCTTTTAACGATGCATGGAATAACATAAATAAGTGTTGACCTTTCACTAAGGATCGCCAAGCACCCTTTATATCGATACATGCTCGTTGATCGAAGTCAATTATTCCTTTGTCACCGGTTTTCGCGGCCTGGAGAGTCCGTCCAGTATTTCACGGTGTGCCAACTTTGTTTTCATAAATCCATGATGTAAACGTTTTCTTCAGACATTTGGTGAGTGATATAAAGCGATTCTAACCTCTGTACACTAAATTTAAGCAGTGTATTGTCCTTTATCGTGAGAGTACATTTTGTCGTCTTCTGATTTCTTCCCATGTTTACGAGGCATGATGGGAAATAATTGCGAAGGGATTTTTGAATTTATCGTTGTCGTCTTGCCGTTTTTTGGTCAATGTGACCAATTCTTTTACATTGTGGTCAGCTTTTGTGCAACGTTTCGATCACACAGTATAAAAGGGCCACTTTTTGATCAACTAGTTTACTCGAAAGGGGCTTTAGCAGTATACATAGAAAGAAAGATCACTTTGCCTCAGAACCTCGTCAAGAAGTTCGTTTTTTACACCTGTCCATCAGTACTGTAAAATACAGCTAGTTTGTGATGAACAATTTTCATCAATTTAATGTAAATTATGTAAGCATTTAACAAGAAGTTCCAAGCCATTATCAATCAGATAGGAATTACAACACGTACTATTCATTATAACTAGCATATGTATCAATATTTTAGACCCAGATTGTAGGCCCGTATCTTGAACATTGTAGATCTACGCATCTTACAAGGTCTACTCCATTTTATAGATAATTGATAATACATTCTTTCTGAATTTGTTGTACTAAGCACTTTATTGTAACATTATAACATATTTTTAATATAGTTTGTAAGTCAAGTAAGGCCTTCTGAGATCTGACATATAGTGTAGAGCTCTACATATAACATTGTATGTGCATACCTGCTGTACTTAAACATTAAAACAGATAGAAGCGAGCAAAGTGTTACTGTATTCTTGTTTTTGAACTATTGATTAGAGCTATATCAAGTTTGTCCATCCTGAAACGGCGAGTTCAGCATGCCCTCATTATTGAGGTAAGCATATATGCTTATCAAGAGGTCCACCCTGAAACAGCCAGAACTGCATGCCCTTTAGCGCAAAAATACTTTGTACCGTCATGCACGAAATGCAGTGCTCATACACATCTACGCTATAGTATTACACAAACCAAACAATGTTCATACACATATATCTGTCCTGTATACATACACCTTTCATGTGTTTGAATGAAACAATAATTTGATGTTCTGGTTTCCTAACATCAGGATGTTTGCTTGACAAACATGCATTGATACTGGTTGATATGTGAATGGCTGAATTTGACGAATGACGAGGGGAGAGTAATGTGGAATTGTGTATTATAGAATATACAGAATGATACAAAAATTTGTTCACAATATGCATGTTAATTTCTTTTTTTTTCATTATTTTGCTATTCGCCAGTGAGAAAAAGAAATGTGAAATATGGGATCCAGAAGGTCCATCTTTTTCTATGCCTTCTGGTATGAAGTACAGCTTTCTCAATGTGCAAAACAAGATTTGTATAATTATATAATGTGTAAATCAATTTTGAATTTTGTGAACAAAGTTTTTTTTTAAACACACTGTACACTTATGCTTGGAATGGGAGACAATGGTTTTGAACAACATATATTTCTGTGATCAGATAAACAACATAACACTTAGTGAGAGTTTCTATGAAAATTATATTTTTCTCTCAAAGGAGAAAAAAACACTCAAATATATTTGAGTGAAAAAACTCAGCCAGCAGCTCAATAAGACTCCGTACAAATCTTGTCACTGCCAACCTGAAATGAGAAAAATGAGGAATGTCAATTAATGCTTACTTCATTTATAAACTTGTATAGTTGAAAGACATAATTATACAATCTTATACAATATCTACAGTGCAATATCTCCAGAGAAGCCCTCCACAAAGCAACAACCTCTCTTGAGCAGCCAATATTTTTTGTTCCAGAAATAACAATTTTCTATAAATTTTATCTCTCCAGAGCAACAACCTCTGGACATCGGCCAAATTTTGAGTTTCTCAAAGAATATTGCTCCAGAGAGGTTGTACAGTAGATGTATTCCCTCATATTAGACTGGTCCATATTACATATATTGTCTCAGTTGGTAGAACAAATACTCAACATAACCTCAACACAAGTGTACCTCAACACAAATGTTGTATCGCATTGAGGTGTGTGCAACCGCATACTCTTGTCATTGTCAATTATCAACGGAATCCTGTTTGTGCCTTGTTTAATGTTAACGCGACACACGGCAACACTATAATTATGACAATCCAATATATCATTGCGACTGTGAGATCGCACTCAACAACGCGATGCAACACGCAATAATGCAATATGACAAGCGACAATGTGATATCAAGACATTCCGACCACTTGATAAGACCTATTTGTCCAATTTTGATACAATGAATGACAAGGCGTTACAACATGGCATCAACGCTTTATGATATTTGACCAAATATTGTTAAGTCGCTTCAAATGCGGTAAATGTCAGTAAATTGTCATCGCTAAGCCGCAGCCATTTTTAAGGTTGAACAATTGTTGAGGCGCGACATAGTGATGTGATAATCCAAACATTTTGACAAATGTCATGTGACATTGGTGCGCGTTATAGCGCTTTATCACAATGTTGCGCGTCATGTTGTGAATGCAAAGGTGACACATGACAGCACAATACGACAAACCGATACATCATTTGCGATTTTGTGATACAACAATCAACAATGCGATATGACATTGCACGACATTTCGACAACATGTTACGACATTTGTCCTCTTCAGATACAATGGATTTTGAAGCGAAGCAATTCAAACACCTTAATTGATATAATATTTGACCGAATATTGTTATGTCGCTTCATAAGTGGTAAATGTTTACGGGGTATTCATTTGAGTGAACAATTCAATAATTGCCGAGGCGCGACATAGTGATGCGACAAAATGACAATTTTGACAAACATCGTATGACAATGGTATGCGTTGTATCGCGTTGAGACAATGTCGCGCCTCATGTTGTAAACGCAAAGGTAACACAAGACAGTGTGATATAATACCGCAACATGTTCGCAATGTCGCATTGTCGTGTTTCGTATTGTGCATTTTAGTGATGTGCGACAACACAATTAAAAATTGCGAAAAACAATGCGATATGACTTTAGTCATAATGTCATGCCGTCGTGTCGTGTGTCACCTATGCATCTTAACCATGACACGCGACCAGTGTCAGATATATCAAATCATTTATGTTTCTCGGATCAAATCAATGACAGCTCTAAATATTGGTAACTCGGGGTGCAATATCATGACTTTTCACAAATGTGCTAAAAAAACAGTCGCATCATATTGCGTTGTCGTGGGTAGCATTTCAGGGACAACGTATATGGCAAGCCAATAATCATTGTTAATTAATTACGTAAACCCTTGTTCACGGTCAATAAACTAGGTTTTTCCATAGAAAACATAGGAAAACTTGCATACTCCATAGTTAATGTTTGAAAAACCAGGTTTAACGATAGATAAACTAGATTTTTCCATAGAAAACATAGGATAATTGATTGATAAACTTGGTTTTTCCATAGAAAACATAGGATAACTTGCATGCTCCATAGTTAACATTTGAAAAACTAGGTTTTACGATCGATAAACTACGGTAGGTTTTTTCCATAAAAAACATAGGGTAAATGATTGATGAACTTAGGTTTTTCCATAGAAAACATAGGATAACTTGCGCAAACCATAGTTTAATTACGCTGAAAAACTAGGTTTTACGATCAATAAACTCGGTTTTTCCATAGATAACATAGGATAACTTGCATACTCCATAGTAAACATTTGAAAAACTAGGTTTTATGATCAATAAACTAGTTTTTCCATAAAAAACATAGGGTAAATGATTGATAAACTAGGTTTTTCCATAGAAAACATAGGACAACTTGCGTAAACCATAGTTTGCGAACATGAACCCATGCTTACCGTCGTAGGTTTCTCGACTGAAATATAAATTTACGTACGTAAACCCATGTTTACTCCATAAATTCATAGTTTATATGAAAATCTTAGTTTTACGTTTAATAAACTACGTTTCTCGCTTTAACTACTGATTTCTGTCGTTATCCTATGTTTACGACCATTAACCTATGTTTACGCTGGTAAACCCCGGTTCACACTCGTTAACCATAGTTTACGAACACTCGTAAACCATAGTTTATGAATCACAACCTATGTTTTCGTCAATAAACATATAGGTTTACGAACGTGAATCTATGTTTCTATGGTTTACCGAAAATATAAGTTAACTTCGAAAAACCTGGTATTACGTTTGTACTAGTTTTTCGACACTGAACATGGGTTCGCGCAATTACTGGACAATTGGCTTGCCATAAAGGTACGACATTTGTTACGGCACTAACAATATTTCGTAGTTGTCTATGTCGAATTTGACATGTTCACAATCATGCAACAAAAATCTCACAGAAAAATCTAGAACCCTTACCTGTCTACTCTCTTGTATCATATCAACTAGTACCCCTAGCCTTTCGAATTGTTCAGCACTTTCTTTGGCTTGCTTTGCCATCTTTATCATCCTTCCATCAATGTCTGAGGATTCTGAAAGAGGATCATAAAATAAAGAGACATTGTTACTGTGGTATTAATTTTGTTGGAATTGTCAGCCATTTTGAAGGGCAAATCTGATATTCATCTCCTACATGTATATACATCTATATATATATATATATATGTGTAGCTTGGATTTTTTCTTAAACATTTTACCAACTTCATGATTAGATTACTATTTATACATTTAGTCACACAGATCTAGTTGATTTAATTTAACAACTGATCTAGCTTTTGTTCTAGTTCTAGTAATACAAGGAAATTGCCCATCAAAATGGCTGACAATGAACAGCATTACATTATTATCAATGGTAGTATCAATGTAAAATAGCAACCAATCTTTAAACACTTACATATATTGATAATTTCTAAATAGATATAAACAATTCTAAAAAATAGGATTTAAAGCGAGGAATAATTCTAAGTATTTGGGAAATATTATCACAAACAAGTTAATTCTATTCCATTAATTAGCTCAAAAGACCTACCATCTAGTTTAAGTTTCTGAATGTAGAACCTCTGCTCCAACAAGCCAAGTTGAATTTCCAATTCTTTGTTGGAAAGATATCTTTCCTTTACAGCTGTTTTTCTACAAGTTACAGCTAGCTTCAACGCTCTCAGAAACTGAGAGACGTTGAAACTAGCTAACCTGCTCGATATTCTTCCAAAGAAACTTCTTCTCCCGGCCATTTTTTCCTCAGTACTCATGATTCTTAATTCTTGATAAAATACACGTTTGCTATGCTCGAAGGCTAAATACGTTGTGACCAACGTCGTAGAAACGACGTCATATGACGTATGATCAGTGACGTCACAGTGGGTTACGTCAAAAGGTAAACAATGTGACGTCCGTTACGTATCAATAAGTATAGGACCTCATCAATGAGGTTACTTGCCTTGCAATTACAGATAGTGCAGTAATTGTACCATTAATGGGGTATAACTACAGCGAGACTTTGTACGTACATGCACTTACCATTTAGTCCTACTGTGTACGTTCGCTTTCTTGGTATCCTTTAGTGTTTACTTTAGTCCGTCCTAGATCCATGTTTATATTGTATTTCCTCCCAGTTGCTTTTAACGATGCATGGAATAACATAAATAAGTGTTGACCTTTCACTAAGGATCGCCAAGCACCCTTTATATCGATACATGCTCGTTGATCGAAGTCAATTATTCCTTTGTCACCGGTTTTCGCGGCCTGGAGAGTCCGTCCAGTATTTCACGGTGTGCCAACTTTGTTTTCATAAATCCATGATGTAAACGTTTTCTTCAGACATTTGGTGAGTGATATAAAGCGATTCTAACCTCTGTACACTAAATTTAAGCAGTGTATTGTCCTTTATCGTGAGAGTACATTTTGTCGTCTTCTGATTTCTTCCCATGTTTACGAGGCATGATGGGAAATAATTGCGAAGGGATTTTTGAATTTATCGTTGTCGTCTTGCCGTTTTTTGGTCAATGTGACCAATTCTTTTACATTGTGGTCAGCTTTTGTGCAACGTTTCGATCACACAGTATAAAAGGGCCACTTTTTGATCAACTAGTTTACTCGAAAGGGGCTTTAGCAGTATACATAGAAAGAAAGATCACTTTGCCTCAGAACCTCGTCAAGAAGTTCGTTTTTTACACCTGTCCATCAGTACTGTAAAATACAGCTAGTTTGTGATGAACAATTTTCATCAATTTAATGTAAATTATGTAAGCATTTAACAAGAAGTTCCAAGCCATTATCAATCAGATAGGAATTACAACACGTACTATTCATTATAACTAGCATATGTATCAATATTTTAGACCCAGATTGTAGGCCCGTATCTTGAACATTGTAGATCTACGCATCTTACAAGGTCTACTCCATTTTATAGATAATTGATAATACATTCTTTCTGAATTTGTTGTACTAAGCACTTTATTGTAACATTATAACATATTTTTAATATAGTTTGTAAGTCAAGTAAGGCCTTCTGAGATCTGACATTATAGTGTAGAGCTCTACATATAACATTGTATGTGCATACCTGCTGTACATAAACATTAAAACAGATAGAAGCGAGCAAAGTGTTACTGTATTCTTGTTTTTGAACTATTGATTAGAGCTATATCAAGTCTGTCCATCCTGAAACGGCGAGTTCAGCATGCCCTCATTATTGAGGTAAGCATATATGCTTATCAAGAGGTCCACCCTGAAACAGCCAGAACTGCATGCCCTTTAGCGCAAAAATACTTTGTACCGTCATGCACGAAATGCAGTGCTCATACACATCTACGCTATAGTATTACACAAACCAAACAATGTTCATACACATATATCTGTCCTGTATACATACACCTTTCATGTGTTTGAATGAAACAATAATTTGATGTTCTGGTTTCCTAACATCAGGATGTTTGCTTGACAAACATGCATTGATACTGGTTGATATGTGAATGGCTGAATTTGACGAATGACGAGGGGAGAGTAATGTGGAATTGTGTATTATAGAATATACAGAATGATACAAAAATTTGTTCACAATATGCATGTTAATTTCTTTTTTTTTTCATTATTTTGCTATTCGCCAGTGAGAAAAAGAAATGTGAAATATGGGATCCAGAAGGTCCATCTTTTTCTATGCCTTCTGGTATGAAGTACAGCTTTCTCAATGTGCAAAACAAGATTTGTATAATTATATAATGTGTAAATCAATTTTGAATTTTGTGAACAAAGTTTTTTTTTAAACACACTGTACACTTATGCTTGGAATGGGAGACAATGGTTTTGAACAACATATATTTCTGTGATCAGATAAACAACATAACACTTAGTGAGAGTTTCTATGAAAATTATATTTTTCTCTCAAAGGAGAAAAAAACACTCAAATATATTTGAGTGAAAAAACTCAGCCAGCAGCTCAATAAGACTCCGTACAAATCTTGTCACTGCCAACCTGAAATGAGAAAAATGAGGAATGTCAATTAATGCTTACTTCATTTATAAACTTGTATAGTTGAAAGACATAATTATACAATCTTATACAATATCTACAGTGCAATATCTCCAGAGAAGCCCTCCACAAAGCAACAACCTCTCTTGAGCAGCCAATATTTTTTGTTCCAGAAATAACAATTTTCTATAAATTTTATCTCTCCAGAGCAACAACCTCTGGACATCGGCCAAATTTTGAGTTTCTCAAAGGATATTGCTCCAGAGAGGTTGTACAGTAGATGTATTCCCTCATATTAGACTGGTCCATATTACATATATTGTCTCAGTTGGTAGAACAAATACTCAACATAACCTCAACACAAGTGTACCTCAACACAAATGTTGTATCGCATTGAGGTGTGTGCAACCGCATACTCTTGTCATTGTCAATTATCAACGGAATCCTGTTTGTGCCTTGTTTAATGTTAACACGACACACGGCAACACTATAATTATGACAATCCAATATATCATTGCGACTGTGAGATCGCACTCAACAACGCGATGCAACACGCAATAATGCAATATGACAAGCGACAATGTGATATCAAGACATTCCGACCACTTGATAAGACCTATTTGTCCAATTTTGATACAATGAATGACAAGGCGTTACAACATGGCATCAACGCTTTATGATATTTGACCAAATATTGTTAAGTCGCTTCAAATGCGGTAAATGTCAGTAAATTGTCATCGCTAAGCCGCAGCCATTTTTAAGGTTGAACAATTGTTGAGGCGCGACATAGTGATGTGATAATCCAAACATTTTGACAAATGTCATGTGACATTGGTGCGCGTTATAGCGCTTTATCACAATGTTGCGCGTCATGTTGTGAATGCAAAGGTGACACATGACAGCACAATACGACAAACCGATACATCATTTGCGATTTTGTGATACAACAATCAACAATGCGATATGACATTGCACGACATTTCGACAACATGTTACGACATTTGTCCTCTTCAGATACAATGGATTTTGAAGCGAAGCAATTCAAACACCTTAATTGATATAATATTTGACCGAATATTGTTATGTCGCTTCATAAGTGGTAAATGTTTACGGGGTATTCATTTGAGTGAACAATTCAATAATTGCCGAGGCGCGACATAGTGATGCGACAAAATGACAATTTTGACAAACATCGTATGACAATGGTATGCGTTGTATCGCGTTGAGACAATGTCGCGCCTCATGTTGTAAACGCAAAGGTAACACAAGACAGTGTGATATAATACCGCAACATGTTCGCAATGTCGCATTGTCGTGTTTCGTATTGTGCATTTCAGTGATGTGCGACAACACAATTAAAAATTGCGAAAAACAATGCGATATGACTTTAGTCATAATGTCATGCTGTCGTGTCGCAGTGTCGTGTGTCACCTATGCATCTTAACCATGACACGCGACCAGTGTCAGATATATCGAATCATTTATGTTTCTCGGATCAAATCAATGACAGCTCTAAATATTGGTGCAATATCATGACTTTTCAAAAATGTGCTAAAAAAACAGTCGCATCATATTGCGTTGTCGTGGGTAGCATTTCAGGGACAACGTATATGGCAAGCCAATAATCATTGTTAATTAATTACGTAAACCCTTGTTCTCGGTCAATAAACTAGGTTTTTCCATAGAAAACATAGGAAAACTTGCATACTCCATAGTTAATGTTTGAAAAACCAGGTTTAACGATAGATAAACTAGGTTTTTCCATAGAAAACATAGGATAATTGATTGATAAACTTGGTTTTTCCATAGAAAACATAGGATAACTTGCATGCTCCATAGTTAACATTTGAAAAACTAGGTTTTACGATCGATAAACTACGGTAGGTTTTTTCCATAAAAAACATAGGGTAAATGATTGATAAACTTAGGTTTTTCCATAGAAAACATAGGATAACTTGCGCAAACCATAGTTTAATTACGCTGAAAAACTAGGTTTTACGATCAATAAACTCGGTTTTTCCATAGATAACATAGGATAACTTGCATACTCCATAGTAAACATTTGAAAAACTAGGTTTTATGATCAATAAACTAGTTTTTCCATAAAAAACATAGGGTAAATGATTGATAAACTAGGTTTTTCCATAGAAAACATAGGACAACTTGCGTAAACCATAGTTTGCGAACATGAACCCATGCTTACCGTCGTAGGTTTCTCGACTGAAATATAAATTTACGTACGTAAACCCATGTTTAAGCCATAAATTCATAGTTTATATGAAAATCTTAGTTTTACGTTTAATAAACTACGTTTCTCGCTTTAACTACTGATTTCTGTCGTTATCCTATGTTTACGACCATTAACCTATGTTTACGCTGGTAAACCCCGGTTCACACTCGTTAACCATAGTTTACGAACACTCGTAAACCATAGTTTATGAATCACAACCTATGTTTTCGTCAATAAACATATAGGTTTACGAACGTGAATCTATGTTTCTATGGTTTACCGAAAATATAAGTTAACTTCGAAAAACCTGGTATTACGTTTGTACTAGTTTTTCGACACTGAACATGGGTTCGCGCAATTACTGGACAATTGGCTTGCCATAAAGGTACGACATTTGTTACGGCACTAACAATATTTCGTAGTTGTCTATGTCGATTTTGACATGTTCACAATCATGCAACAAAAATCTCACAGAAAAATCTAGAACCCTTACCTGTCTACTCTCTTGTATCATATCAACTAGTACCCCTAGCCTTTCGAATTGTTCAGCACTTTCTTTGGCTTGCTTTGCCATCTTTATCATCCTTCCATCAATGTCTGAGGATTCTGAAAGAGGATCATAAAATAAAAAGACATTGTTACTGTGGTATTAATTTTGTTGGAATTGTCAGCCATTTTGAAGGGCAAATCTGATATTCATCTCCTACATGTATATACATCTATATATATATATATATATGTGTGTAGCTTGGATTTTTTCTTAAACATTTTACCAACTTCATGATTAGATTACTATTTATACATTTAGTCACACAAATCTAGTTGATTTAATTTAACAACTGATCTAGCTTTTGTTCTAGTTCTAGTAATACAAGGAAATTGCCCATCAAAATGGCTGACAATGAACAGCATTACATTATTATCAATGGTAGTATCAATGTAAAATAGCAACCAATCTTTAAACACTAACATATATTGATAATTTTTAAATAGATATAAACAATTCTAAAAAATAGGATTTAAAGCGAGGAATAATTCTAAGTATTTGGGAAATATTATCACAAACAAGTTAATTCTATTCCATTAATTAGCTCAAAAGACCTACCATCTAGTTTAAGTTTCTGAATGTAGAACCTCTGCTCCAACAAGCCAAGTTGAATTTCCAATTCTTTGTTGGAAAGATATCTTTCCTTTACTGCTGTTTTTCTACAAGTTACAGCTAGCTTCAACGCTCTCAGAAACTGAGAGACGTTGAAACTAGCTAACCTGCTCGATATTCTTCCAAAGAAACTTCTTCTCCCGGCCATTTTTTCCTCAGTACTCATGATTCTTAATTCTTGATAAAATACACGTTTGCTATGCTCGAAGGCTAAATACGTTGTGACCAACGTCGTAGAAACGACGTCATATGACGTATGATCAGTGACGTCACAGTGGGTTACGTCAAAAGGTAAACAATGTGACGTCCGTTACGTATCAATAAGTATAGGACCTCATCAATGAGGTTACTTGCCTTGCAATTACAGATAGTGCAGTAATTGTACCATTAATGGGGTATAACTACAGCGAGACTTTGTACGTACATGCACTTACCATTTAGTCCTACTGTGTACGTTCGCTTTCTTGGTATCCTTTAGTGTTTACTTTAGTCCGTCCTAGATCCATGTTTATATTGTATTTCCTCCCAGTTGCTTTTAACGATGCATGGAATAACATAAATAAGTGTTGACCTTTCACTAAGGATCGCCAAGCACCCTTTATATCGATACATGCTCGTTGATCGAAGTCAATTATTCCTTTGTCACCGGTTTTCGCGGCCTGGAGAGTCCGTCCAGTATTTCACGGTGTGCCAACTTTGTTTTCATAAATCCAAGATGTAAACGTTTTCTTCAGACATTTGGTGAGTGATATAAAGCGATTCTAACCTCTGTACACTAAATTTAAGCAGTGTATTGTCCTTTATCGTGAGAGTACATTTTGTCGTCTTCTGATTTCTTCCCATGTTTACGAGGCATGATGGGAAATAATTGCGAAGGGATTTTTGAATTTATCGTTGTCGTCTTGCCGTTTTTTGGTCAATGTGACCAATTCTTTTACATTGTGGTCAGCTTTTGTGCAACGTTTCGATCACACAGTATAAAAGGGCCACTTTTTGATCAACTAGTTTACTCGAAAGGGGCTTTAGCAGTATACATAGAAAGAAAGATCACTTTGCCTCAGAACCTCGTCAAGAAGTTCGTTTTTTACACCTGTCCATCAGTACTGTAAAATACAGCTAGTTTGTGATGAACAATTTTCATCAATTTAGTGTAAATTATGTAAGCATTTAACAAGAAGTTCCAAGCCATTATCAATCAGATAGGAATTACAACACGTACTATTCATTATAACTAGCATATGTATCAATATTTTATACCCAGATTGTAGGCCCGTATCTTGAACATTGTAGATCTACGCATCTTACAAGGTCTACTCCATTTTATAGATAATTGATAATACATTCTTTCTGAATTTGTTGTACTAAGCACTTTATTGTAACATTATAACATATTTTTAATATAGTTTGTAAGTCAAGTAAGGCCTTCTGAGATCTGACATATAGTGTAGAGCTCTACATATAACATTGTATGTGCATACCTGCTGTACATAAACATTAAAACAGATAGAAGCGAGCAAAGTGTTACTGTATTCTTGTTTTTGAACTATTGATTAGAGCTATATCAAGTTTGTCCATCCTGAAACGGCGAGTTCAGCATGCCCTCATTATTGAGGTAAGCATATATGCTTATCAAGAGGTCCACCCTGAAACAGCCAGAACTGCATGCCCTTTAGCGCAAAAATACTTTGTACCGTCATGCACGAAATGCAGTGCTCATAAACATCTACGCTATAGTATTACACAAACCAAACAATGTTCATACACATATATCTGTCCTGTATACATACACCTTTCATGTGTTTGAATGAAACAATAATTTGATGTTCTGGTTTCCTAACATCAGGATGTTTGCTTGACAAACATGCATTGATACTGGTTGATATGTGAATGGCTGAATTTGACGAATGACGAGGGGAGAGTAATGTGGAATTGTGTATTATAGAATATACAGAATGATACAAAAATTTGTTCACAATATGCATGTTAATTTCTTTTTTTTTTCATTATTTTGCTATTCGCCAGTGAGAAAAAGAAATGTGAAATATGGGATCCAGAAGGTCCATCTTTTTCTATGCCTTCTGGTATGAAGTACAGCTTTCTCAATGTGCAAAACAAGATTTGTATAATTATATAATGTGTAAATCAATTTTGAATTTTGTGAACAAAGTTTTTTTTTAAACACACTGTACACTTATGCTTGGAATGGGAGACAATGGTTTTGAACAACATATATTTCTGTGATCAGATAAACAACATAACACTTAGTGAGAGTTTCTATGAAAATTATATTTTTCTCTCAAAGGAGAAAAAAACACTCAAATATATTTGAGTGAAAAAACTCAGCCAGCAGCTCAATAAGACTCCGTACAAATCTTGTCACTGCCAACCTGAAATGAGAAAAATGAGGAATGTCAATTAATGCTTACTTCATTTATAAACTTGTATAGTTGAAAGACATAATTATACAATCTTATACAATATCTACAGTGCAATATCTCCAGAGAAGCCCTCCACAAAGCAACAACCTCTCTTGAGCAGCCAATATTTTTTGTTCCAGAAATAACAATTTTCTATAAATTTTATCTCTCCAGAGCAACAACCTCTGGACATCGGCCAAATTTTGAGTTTCTCAAAGGATATTGCTCCAGAGAGGTTGTACAGTAGATGTATTCCCTCATATTAGACTGGTCCATATTACATATATTGTCTCAGTTGGTAGAACAAATACTCAACATAACCTCAACACAAGTGTACCTCAACACAAATGTTGTATCGCATTGAGGTGTGTGCAACCGCATACTCTTGTCATTGTCAATTATCAACGGAATCCTGTTTGTGCCTTGTTTAATGTTAACACGACACACGGCAACACTATAATTATGACAATCCAATATATCATTGCGACTGTGAGATCGCACTCAACAACGCGATGCAACACGCAATAATGCAATATGACAAGCGACAATGTGATATCAAGACATTCCGACCACTTGATAAGACCTATTTGTCCAATTTTGATACAATGAATGACAAGGCGTTACAACATGGCATCAACGCTTTATGATATTTGACCAAATATTGTTAAGTCGCTTCAAATGCGGTAAATGTCAGTAAATTGTCATCGCTAAGCCGCAGCCATTTTTAAGGTTGAACAATTGTTGAGGCGCGACATAGTGATGTGATAATCCAAACATTTTGACAAATGTCATGTGACATTGGTGCGCGTTATAGCGCTTTATCACAATGTTGCGCGTCATGTTGTGAATGCAAAGGTGACACATGACAGCACAATACGACAAACCGATACATCATTTGCGATTTTGTGATACAACAATCAACAATGCGATATGACATTGCACGACATTTCGACAACATGTTACGACATTTGTCCTCTTCAGATACAATGGATTTTGAAGC